>CM038794.1:99885430-99909387 GCA_021764765.1 Vicia sativa | reverse complement strand
CCCTATAAACTGCTAGTAATTAGGCGTGTATGGCAAGACTAAATTGGACATAGCTCACTCATAATGCCAAGATAATATACCTTGAAATCAACACACTCTTTCACACATGCACCCCTTAGGGTCATTCTCTCTCGTTGCTTTTACGAATACAAATGGTCATGTCCCTCGAACGTAGAGGTATTCTAGCACCGTTGCCTTCAAAACAAATTATCATAGTCCCTTCGATACAAAGATCATAGACCCACGATGTCGCCTCCGGATACATGATATTGACCCTCGATTGTCGCCTACGAAAAATGATGATAGTCCCTTCGAATGTTCTAGGATACTTCCTACAAGTTGCTTTCTATGACCATCCGATGTCCCTTCGAATGTTCCGCTTACATCCAACAAATAGAGTTACCTACCAACTAATGGTATGGATAGCGCTATTCTAAAGGAACGTAAAACAATACGAAAACGACCAATTTTGAGTAGGTAATAAGTCTTTTAGTTGCTTGCTCTATCAAAATACTTTTCACACCTCACACTTTTGTCAAAGTTCAAACTCTTTTCAAAACGAAACATTTCCGAACACTTTGTATACATTCCTACATGAATCATTACAAAGTCAAAGCGAAATGCCTTTTCAAAAAAATTTTGTCAAACACACAAAGCACAATTTTAAAGTGATCTAAGAGCAACTAAGAGCCGTAGATAACTACGGATGGAAAGGGTGCTAATACCTTCCCTTTTCATAACCTTCTCCCTTACCGTAATCTAACGAAGGTCTTTTTCTCATTTTTACCTTCCCTTAATTGGATAAAAGAAAATTCGGTGGCGACTCTTGCTATCCGCACATTTGCGATACAAAAAACTCAAAGTCAGTTCACCGTATTACACTTGGTCCTACCGGGATATGCCAGGGTTGGATACCAACATTGTAGAGCATCACTTGCCATTAAAGATGAAATGTTTGCACCAGTTAAACAAAGATTGGGGAGGACTCACCCAGATATGGCCGATAAGATCAAAAAAGAGGTTCATAAGCAACTCGACGCAGGTTTTCTCATCACCTCCGAATATCCTCAATGGTTAGCCAACATAGTGCCTGTTCCAAAGAAAGATGGAAAGGTCAGGATATGTGTTGACTACCGGGACTTGAACAAAGCTAGTGCAAAAGATGATTTCCCACTACCGAATATTGACATGCTGGTTGATAGCAATGCTAAGTTCAACGTCTTCTCCTTCATGGACGGTTTCTCTGGTTATAATCAGATCAGAATGACTCCCGAAGACATGGGGAAGACATCTTTTATCACGCCATGTGGCACATTTTGTGACAAAGTAATTCTGTTTGGATTAAAGAATGCAGGCGTAACTTACCAAAGGGCAATGACTACTCTCTTTCATGACATGATTCACAAAGAGATCGAAGTCTACGTGGACGACATGATAGAAAAGTCTGAAACTGAAGAAGAGCATATAGAATATCTCCTGAAGTTGTTTCAACGACTAAAGAAATATCAACTTCGCCTGAATCCTAACAAATGCACCTTTGGGGTGAGATATGGAAAACTCCTAGGTTTCATTGTCAGCCAAAGAGGTATTGAAGTTGATCCTGACAAAGTCAAGGCTATTCAAGAAATGTCTGTGCCACAAAAGAAAAAGCAAGTAAGAGGATTTCTTGGACAGTTGAATTACATCTCCAGATTTATCTCTCAAATGAGTGCTACTTGTGGACCAATATTCAAGCTTCTCCTCAAAAATCAAGAGGTTGTGTGGACCGAAGATTACCAAAAAGTATTTGACAGTATTAAGGAATACCTGTCAGAACCTCCAATATTGATTCCTTCGATCGAAGGAAGACCACTAATCATGTACCTTACCGTCTTAGAAGATTCCATGGGTTGCGTGCTTGGACAACAAGACGAATCCTGTAAGAAGGGGCATGCCATATATTACTTGAGTAAAAAGTTCACAGACTGTGAAATTTGTTACTCCATGCTCGAGAAAACATGTTGTGCTTTGGTATGGGCTTCCCGCCAATACATGATCAACCACACGACTTGGTTAATATCCAAAATGGATCCAATCAAGTATGTCTTTGAAAAGCCTGCCTTAACAAGGAGAATCGCCCGATGGCAGATGCTATTATCTGAATATGACATCGAGTACCGCGCCCAAAAAGCGGTCAAAGGAAGCATTCTCGCCGATCACTTGGCTTATCAACCAATCAATGAATACCAATCTCTCAAGTTTGACTTCCCCGACGAGCATGTTATGTACTTAAAGATGAAAGATTGTGATGAACCATTACCTGAAGAAGGTCCTGATCCTGAATCAAGATGGGGCCTAATTTTTGATGGAGCAGCTAACGTTTTTGGAAATGGAATTGGGGAATTCATCATTACTCCCGAGGGTACTCATATCCCATTTTCCACCATATTATTATTTGATTGCACTAACAACATCGCAGAATACGAAGCTTGTATCATGGGTATCAAAGAAGCCATCGACTCAAGGATTAAGATCCTTAACATATATGGAGATTCATCCCTTGTGATCAATAAAATCAAATACAAGTACGAAACTCATCACCTTGGTTTGATTGCCTACCAAGATTATGTGAGACGTTTGTTGAATTTCTTCAACAAAGTTGAATTGCATCATATTCCTCGAGATCAAAATCGAATGGCAGATGCCTTGGCTACTCTATCTTCCATGTTCGAAGTCAACCATTGGAACGATATGCCTAAGATCAACGTCAGACGTCTTGAAAGACCCACATATGTGTTTGCAACTAAAGCAATCATCAATTATAAACCATGGTTCCACGACATCAAACACTTCCTTCAAACTCAAGAGTACCCACTCGGGGCATCGCACAAAGATAAGAAAACTCTAAGGAGGCTTTCTGGAAATTTCTTCCTGAATGAAGATGTGTTATACAAAAGAAACTTCGACATGGTCTTGCTCAGATGCGTGGACAGACATGAAGCATATATGTTAGTACACGAAGTTCGTGAAGGGTCCTTTAGAAATCATTCAAATGGGCATGCAATATCCAGAAAAATCTTAAGAGAAGGTTTCTATTGGATAACAATGGAATTTGATTACTGCAAACACGTTAAGAGATGTCACAAGTGTCGGATCTACGCAGATAAGATCCATGTGCAACCGACTCTACTCAACGTTATCTTCTCTCCGTGGCCTTTCTCCATGTGGGGCATCGATATGATTGAAATAATGGAACCAAAAGCTTTGAACGGTCATCGCTTCATCTTAGTGGCCATTGATTACTTCACCAAATGGGTCGAAGCAGCATCTTATGCCAATGTTACAAGACAAGTGGTTGTGAAGTTCATCAAGAATAACCTCATTTGTTGATATGGAGTTCTGTTATACCCCAAAATTTGCCCTCCTACTTCTCAAGACAATTCATATCTCAATTCTCAAGGATTTCACAAGGGTTGACCATACAAACCCTCTCATAAGCAATCAATCCAAGCTAGGGTTTTGCTATTCTCAAGTCAAGATGGACTTATAAGGCTTCAAGTGGTCATCATACCTCATCCTATGTTCCAAGGGATCACTATGTCAAGTTTCAAGTCTCACAAGCCAAATTTGCTCATCCAATTGCTCAGATAGCTGAAAATCAGTTGTGTTAGACAAAAAGTCAATTGTGGCCAACATATAGTCAAATTTCATAATTTTTGGTCAACATCAATATTTTGAAGTCATGTTCATCATTTGATCAAGAATTGATCATGATTCATCAAGAAAAGCCAAGATCTGATCAAAAGTCAAAGTTTCCAAAATAGGGCTTCTCTAGACAAAAGTCAACATAACTTTGACCAAGCATAACTTTCACATAATTCATCAGAAATTTCTCCACCAAAGCTCCTTTTGAAGAGAATTCAATTCTCTACAACTTCATGTCTCACAAGCTTGGGCAGAAAATGCTTCATTTCGAAGTTATGGATCAAAACATTACAGGTCCTTCTAGAAAAGTCAACAAAAGTCATCTTTTTGCAAAAAAGTGTTCATGAGCATGGAAACTCCAATGAATATGAAACCAAAAAGGTTGTTTAGAAGACATCTTGAGATTTTGTGATTCAAATGGGCCTAAGATTTTATGATTTAAACTTGATCATAAGATTATCCATGACCACTATGCTGCATGCCACACTTCTCACTCTTTTATTAATTTATTTTTTTAATTTAATAGCTTAAATTCAAATTTAATTAAATAAAATGCAAAAATAAAAGATAAGGCAAGTTGGGCTAGATATTTGCATGGCTTGGGGTCCAAGATAGCTCATTATAAGCTATCAATTTCGTGCACGAAGATTAAGGAAGAGATTGATCAAAATTGGAAAGATTTTGTGCAAATTTTCAAATCAAATATTCTCCATTTAAGGAGAATATTTTCTCTTAATGCCTAGACCTAATTCCACTCTCCTATATATACCTAGCACTCTTACAAGACAAGAAGAGTTTGGACACAACCCTTACATGGATTACCAGTCTATCACAAACCCTAGAATTTTCTCAAAAAAATTCTCAAAGTTGGCAAACTCGTGTTCTACTTTCCAGCCACTTTTAGTCACTTTTAAGCATTCCATTGTGATCCTTAGGTAAGTCTGAGTAAGTATGCATCATCATACATGATCATAACACGTTGAAACATGTCATATGAATTGCTCAATTTGCATTTTTTTCTTGAATTCGTGTTTTACATTTGAGTGTGTTTTGCTTGCAACTAATACTTTTAAAGTGTTCATAGCATGATATAGAACAGGTTTGGGCAGTCTTTTGAAGTTTTCCATGGCTTAATCACTAGTTTCCATTGTTAGGGCAGAAATTGGAAGAGTTTTGTATCTGTAGTTCTAAGCCGATTCAGAACTATTTAACACCACCAATCGATTCGTAGTCCTTGAATTAGGGGGATAGAGTACCCTTGTTGCATTCATATTGCTTATTTTGTAGGTTGATAATTGAACACGATCGGAGAAGATGATCGGAGCTTTGCTCCAGTGCTTTTGACTCAGAAGCCTATAACCCTTATCTATTTATGGGCTTAGAAGGATGAATGGATGTATCACCTCCCCAACGGTTCACCTTGCGCGCACTATGTCATTCTGTCTATCAAGTCATGGGTTCAAACCCCACCTTTTTCCCTTTGTTTTCACTATTTATTTTGCAGGTTTCCAGATCTCCAGAAGGAACGCCTCCAGAAGCTCCAGCTTCTGGGCATCCCCAGAACCAGAAGCTCCAGCTTCTGGGCCTCACCAGCACCAGAAGTGCCAACTTCTGGGTACCTCCAGCAACGGAACCTCCATAAGCTCCAGCTTCTGGGGTAGCTTCTGCCAGAAGCACGTTTTTTTGGTTTTCTCTCATATTTTTATTTATTTTCTGTTTTTATTTTTTCTAAAAAATAATTAATTAATTAAATTAGTAATTAGGTTAATTAATTAGGTTAATTAGATAATTTTCACAAATATTTTATTTTAAATAATTTAATTAATTTAGGTTAGTATTCACTAATGTTTTTCTTAATTAATTAAAATCAACTAGAACTAGGCTGTTTTTTCACATAAACTCTAATTTTCAAAAATACCAAAAATATTAGGACTAGTTTTCTTTCTTGCTATTTATTTTTTCTTGTATTTTAAATTCTATAAAGGATGTATAGGTTGCAAGTTTTTATCATGTAATAGCGTAGGATTTTACTTTCCGCACTTTACTTTTCGCACCTCTTATTATGTATCTGCCCCAAAGCCATGTAATAGCGTAGGACCCTTTATATTTCCGCAATTTACTTTTTGCACCTATTAAACTGCTAGTAACTAGGCGTGTATGGAAAGATAAAATCAACATAGACCACTAATACAAGATAAATACCTGAAAACAATGCATTCTTCTCACATATGCACCCCTAGGGTATTCTCTCTCGTTGCCTTATAAATGGTCAAGTCCCTCGAACGTGGGGGTATCTTAGTACGGTTGTCTACGAAGTATCATCATAGTCCCTTCGACTTAAAAGATCATAGTCCCTTAATGTTGCCTAAAACAAATACATGATCTAGTCCCTAGGTTGTTGCCTACGAAAAGTGATGATCGTCCCTACGAATGTGCTAGGATACTCCTACAAGTTGCCTTCTATGACCATCCGATGTCCTTCAATGTCCCTTTACATCCAACGAATAGGTTACCTACCAACTAATGGTATGGATAGCGCTATTCTAAAGGAAAGCAAAATAACACGGAAACGACCGTTCTGAGTAGGTAATAAGTCTCTTTTGCTTGCTCAAATTAAAACATTCTTTTTACACCTCACACTTTCTCAAAAATAATCTTTTTCAAAACACTTTGCATACATTCCAGCGTGAATCATTACAAAGTCTTTTCCAAAAACAAAACATTTCCAAACACTTCATATACATTCCAGCGTGAATCATTACGAAGTCAAAGTGATGCCTGTTCAAAAACATTTTTCAAACACACACAAAAAGAAATTTATAAAGTGATCTAAAGAAATTAAGAGGCCGTAGATAACTACGGATGAAAAGGGGTGCTAATACCTTCTCTTTTCATAACCAACTCCCTTACTCAGAATCTAACGAAGGTATTTTCCTGTTCTTTTCGCCTTCCCTTAATTGGATAAAAGAGAAGTCGGTGGCGGACTCTTGCTATCCGCAATATTTCCGATCAAATGCAAAACAAACAAGTCAGTTCTCCCACCGTGTTACAGAACTGGCGACTCTGCTGGGGACAATAAAGAGAGTTTACCTTAGGGTCTTTAGATCATTTTATTGCTTTTTGTTTGACTTGTATGCTTTACTTTTAAGGGTTGCTTGGGTATTATACTTGTGGGGGATCCTACATCCGGATCCAGGTTTCCTTAGGTAAATAGCAATTAATCGTCGCGACCGTTAGGCATATACCAAAATGGTCAACATGATGGCTACGTTAGTGCGACACTTTGGATGTCCCGATGCTCCTCATGTCTAGTTGAGGAAAGTATTTGGCGTCTGCGTCAGCACTAACTCAACTTCTAGAACCTTAATTGACCCATCTTGGCCATTAGAAGGTAGTGAGATGGCCGGCTTCGGTGTAGACTGAGGTTGGTTGATACTCGATGCTACGCTCATTTAGATTCGACTTTCGGGATGTTTCGGTCGACCACTTGGTAGTCGTATTGAAATAAAGCCTACGAGAAAGATCAATGATATGAGATTCCTAGAACTCGGTTACTATTATAGGACAGGTTGAACCCACTCAAACTTTGGTAGGGTAGACACCTATACCTCATGCAAGCCTTAAACCTAGGGCTATTGTGTGCATTGCTTGTGATTGCTACTTGTTTTAAACATGACATCATGACATCATAACATCATAACATCATATCATTTCTAACTATTTCAAGGACCTAGGAATTTATCTTTGCTTTGTTTTGTAGGGTCATGGCTTCTAGGAAGACTATCCGAATCAATTTCGTGGGTATACCTTCTCAACTCAAAGAATTGGTTTCAAAAATTCCTGATCATGCTCAGTTCATCAAAAGAAATGGTTATCTGCTTGACTTGGTTATCTCCGGTTTTGAAGAAGATATGATGTACGTCATAATCTAGTTCTTCGATCCGAAACATCACTGCTTTACATTCCCAAATTACCAGTTGGTACCTACATTGGAAGAGTTATCTAAGCTACTTGGGACACCTATCCTTGATCAGATACCATTCACCGGTTCAAAAAAAGCTCTGAAATACGAAGACATCGCATCAGCGTTACATCTAAAGCGATCAGACATTGAAGCTATTTGGGAAACAAGAAGTGGAGTTCAGGGTTTACTTGCTAAGTTCCTGATAAAGAAAGCTCGAGAATTCCTCAAAGCTATGAGTTTCCATGAATTCGAAGACGTTTTAGCTTTGCTAATCTATGGCTCGTGCTATTTCCTAATCCGATCGGGCCCAGGACGTGAACGCCATCAAGATATTCCTCACTCGCAATCCCGTGCCTACCTTACTTGGGGATATTCTACATTCCCTCCACACTGTACCATCAAAAGACAAGGAATTATCATGTGTTGCATACCGTTGCTTTCCGGTGGTTTATTTCACACCTTCCTCAATCAAAGGATGAAGAACGAGCAAAGATTGAAGTGGTCTCAAAGGCTAATGTCACTTCTCACTCGGATATCCGCTGGTGTCTCTTTTCTCAAAGGACTTCACTTTCATCGAGCGTGTGGGGAATTCCTAATGTACCACTCCTTGGCATAAAGGGAGGCATCACTTACAACCCTTCTCTAGCTCTACGTCAGTTTGGTTATGCTCGAAGAGATGGTCCTCATGATATGCTTCTCTAAGACATTATGTTTGACTACAACCACGATCTCTAGAATTACCGTCAAAGATTTATGCACGCTTGGGGCATGGTAAAGAAGACTGATACCAAGACTTTGGGACACAAAAATTCCATTCCTTGGGAACCTTACCTCAAATGGGTGCGAGCTCGAGCTCAAAACCTCATGATGCCATTTACACCTGTGCTACCAGTGATTATGGAACCTGTTGCTATAGGTGACGAACCCTATACCGTTCTCCATCCAGACATGCCTACTGATCTTGAAGACTTGAGGAGATCCTGGATTCAGCTTAAAGAAGAAAGGGATACGTTCGAAGCTCAGTGCTGGGCAAGCGAGAAGAAAGTACTAGATTTGACAAAGCTACTTCACGAGGAGCAAAACATCAACACCTACCTCAACACAAAGAGGAAGTGCCCATGGGAGACCTGAAAGCTTTAGGAACTTTTTTTATTATTTGTTTAAAAACTGCCTTTTGTACTTAATAAAGAGAAACTAATAAAAATTTGTTCATGCTTGTTTAACAAATTTAAATTCCTGAGGTCCTTGAAAACATTGCATTGCATAACATCGCATATCATGACATAACATTTCATAACAAGTACATTGAAGACCAGTTTTCTTATTCTCTCGCTGTTTATTTCAGCAGAAATGGCTCTTGAACAGACTGTCAAAGATCTCCAGGCTCAGAATGCTCAATTCCAGGAGATGTTCACCAACTTGGTCCAAGGCCAGAAGGACCTGAAGAAACTCACCACTAGAAAGAAGAAGACCATCGGTATCCTCAACATGGGAAGAAATCACAAGGGTCCAGCTAGGGTGGTCAGTCGGTTTGAAATCTCAGACAAGAGCGGTGAAACTAAGGGAAGTGTCAAGAATAGTGAAGGAAGCCATCGTGGGTCTGAAAACGAAGATGAAGACTGTGTGAGCGAGCAGTATCCTCCTGATGACGACAAATACAAGCAACTTGAAGACCGTCTGAATGTCGTGGAAAATCTGAAAATGTTCGGGCTGAATTTTGATGATCTAAGTCTTGTCCCTGACGTGGTAATTCCTCGCAAGTTCAAATTTTCTACCTTTGCCAAGTATGATGGCATCTCTTGCCCAAAGCTCCATATGAAGTCTTATGTTCAGAAGATCCAAACTCATACTGAAGACAGGAAGCTATGGATCCATTTCTTTCAAGAGCGTCTATCCGAAACTCAGTTAGAGTGGTATTATCAGCTAGAGAATACCCACATTAATACCTGGAATGACATAGTAGATGCTTTCTACAAGCAGTACCAATACAATGATGAAGTGGCACCTACCCGCATGCAACTACAGAACAAGTCTATGGGTCATGACGAGAAGTTCAAAGAATATGCTCAGAAATGGAGAGATTTAGCAGGCAGAGTTCAACCACCCTTGTCCAATAGGGAGTTGGTTGATATGTTTATGGGAACACTGACATGCCCATTCTTCAATCATCTGATTGGAAACTCTTCACCGATTCACCGAAATGACATTGACAGTGAGCCGTCAAGCGGAATCAAGAGCGAAAGATCGCAGAGTAATCTTCAAATGTCGCAAAGAGATCTTTGGTGGTAAGGAAGAAGCCAATGCCGTATGGTCGAAAAGCCGTGACAAAGTCGATCATACTCATTTTGGGGGCAATCAGTGATCTCCAATCCTACACCAAAGACAACTCGACGAGACAACGCAGAACGCGCGCCACGAAGACAGCTTTACTAAGATCAACATGCCATTATTGCAAGCATTGTAGCACATGTTGAAAGTGAACGATTCCTCGAGGGATCCTCCTCAGCACGTCAACACTTCCTCTCCGAAATACAATCCTAATGCAAGGTGTGCATACCACTCCAACAGCCCAGGGCATGACACCAACAACTGTTGGGCTCTGAAAAACAAAATCCAAGACATGATTGAAGCCCGAGAAATTGAGTTCGACCCTCCTGTCAAAACTCCAAATGTGATCAACGCGCCCATGCCGGATCATGGAAAAGTTCCAATGCTAATGACGAAGACTCTTATGTTTATGATGTGAACAAGCTGACTATTCCTCTGATGACTGTCAAGAAAGATTTGCTGCGGTGTATTTCTAGGATGCCCTGATGATTGTCATTGGTGTGCGTCCAAATCTGACGGATGTGTTTGGTTGAGAAGGCGTATTCAATGCATGATGGACAACCGCGAAGTGCTATTTCTAAAACCTCCATCTGTGGAGAATTTGTGCGAAGACATTTCTAAGAACCCTGAAGATCGAAGACGTAAGCGAAGACGTACCAAAAATATGGAATACCTTGGGGCAGCCAAGTGGAAATTTTGATTTCATGGTGAAGTATACTGCTCCTGAAAGCTACAAGATTCCTATTATATACGTCAAGGCAACCGGATGGGGAGACGATTTCCTAGAAGGCTATGTTGATGTAAACACGATAAGGATCACCTCTGTCGATCTTGCGCCTAGAGGGGCACCTCTCATCATTACTTCTCCCAGACCAGTTCCATATTCCACTAACAAAGCTATACCTTGGAACTATGGAGCCAAAGTTTACTATCATGGCGTCAAGCAAGACCCGTTAACCATTGAAGACATTGCAGTTAAAGCTACCAATCCTAACATCGACAACATCACCGGATCAAACAAGATTACCAGAACCGGAAGAGTGTTTTCTCCAGAGATCTCTCCTCTAAAGGACACCACTACACCAGTTCTCATTCCTACTATCGAACCCATACCCGAAGCTAGAGGGAAAGAACCAGTAACTCATCCTGCTCATACAGGAGTACCAAAGGAAGTTGTTAAAGACACCTCCAAGCAAGAAATGGAGAATTCTAAAGATCATCAAAAAGAGTGACTACAATGTTGTGGAACAGTTGGGACAAACTCCGTCCAAGATATCCATGTTAGCTCTGCTACTATGCTCTGAGGCTCATGCTAAAGCCTTAGTAAAGTTTCTGAAGAATGCTCACATACGACAAAATACTACTGCTGATCAATTTGAAGGTTGTATTTCCAGCTTGTCCGTCAACGACGGTTTAGGTTTCTGTGATGCTGATTTAACTCCTACCGGAAGGAAACACAACAAAGCCTTGCACATCCCCATTGAATGCAAGGGCACTACGTTGTCTCACGTGTTTGTGGATACTGGTTCTGCTCTGAATGTTCTGCCAAAGAGCGCTTTCGACCGACTTAATGCTGAAGGAGTGGTCATGAAGCCCAGTGACATAATTGTAAGAGCTTTTGATGGTTCTAAACGAATAGTACTCTGAGAGCTCAGCCTTCCAGTTAAAGTTGGTTCTCATACTTTCGACTCTACTTTCTTCGTCATGGACATTCGTCCAGCTTACTCTTGCCTACTTGGACGCCCTTGGATACATGGGGCAGGCGCTGTTACCTCTACCCTGCATCAAAAGCTGAAGTACCCAACGAAGGGGAAGATTGTCACAGTATGTGGTGAGGAAGAATATATGGTAAGCCATCTGTAGTCATTCTGACATATTGAAATGGAAGGTGAATTCATTGAAACTCCCTGTCAAGCTTTCGAAACAGTTCCAAGAGTCATGCCTGTGGACTCTCCTGTCACTCCTGAAGTTACTAAAGTTCCGCCAAAGATGGCCTCACTGAAGGACGCCCAAGTTGCAGTTAAAGAAGGAGGCCGTACTATTTGGGGCCATCTCCCCGATGTTCCTTTCAAATTTGACAAGACTGGTTTAGGTTTCACCACCAAAGGTCAAAAGATGATACACCGGCAAACTTCCCTTCCACATCAGCAAGAATGGAGTCCATGCCATAGAAGACGACGACAGCGACTTCAACATCAGCAACTGGATCTTCCCAACTCCAGAAAATGAACCCAGCAATTGGAAGACCGAAGACGTCATACCAATCTCCTTTAGACAGGAGTAATTGCTTTTTGTTTTCTGTTATGCTTTTCGTTCTTTATTACGTTCAAACAATAAACTTAAAAGACTAATTCCTTGCCCGGGGCATCACGGCTCGTTTGTGAGGGTTATCATTTGTCATTTGCATATTCTCATTCAATAAAATCATTGGACTTTTGCATTTAAGTACTTTGCTCTTTCCTTTATTTTACTTTATTACCCCTTCAAAAAGCTATGTGTTCTTACACACACCCACGTCATACACTGCAGATTCACTCTGAATCTCGTTGATAACAACTTTGCTATTGCTAAATATGACTTCCATAATCTGATCTACCAAGCCGAAGACGAAGGTGAGGAATATTGTGAAGTGCCAGGAGAACTTGTCAGACTACTACAGCAAGAAGAACGGGTCATACAGCCGCACAAAGAGCCAGTCGAGGTCGTGAATCTAGGTATTGACGAAGACAGAAAAGAAATCAAGATAGGAGCGGGTCTTGAGAGCAGTGTCAAGAATAGATTGGTCTAGATGCTGCGGGATTATATCGAGGTTTTTAATTGGTCCTACGAAGACATGCCACGTCTAGACATTGACATTGTGGTACATCGACTACCAACAAAAGAAGGTTTTCTCCCTATGAAGCAGAAGGTCCGTCGTATGCGTCTTGAGATGTCTGAGAAAATCAATGTCGAAGTTATGAAACAACAATGTCGCTTTCTAGCCACATTTATCCACAAAGGTTGCGAACGGGTTCCCTGATCTAAGAAGGATGGTAAAGTGAGAATATATGTGGATTACAGAGATCTGAACATAACGAGTCCGAAAGACGATTTTGCACTTCCTCATATTGATATACTGGTTGACAACACCGCTCAACACAAGGTTTTTTCTTTCATGGATGGTTTCTCCGACACAATCGATCAAAATGGCTCTCAAGACATGGAAAAGACAACTTTCGCATATAGTGGGGCACATTCGCTACAAGGTCAGTCGCTCGTCTCAAGAACGCTTACGCCACATATCAACGTGCCATGGTAGCACTGTTCCATGACATGATTCATCACGAGATAGAGATCTACGTCGACGACATGATAGCTCGATCACAGACTGAAGAAGAACATCTCAATCACTTACGAAATCTGTTCATAGACTGAAGAAGTACAAACTAAGACTTAATCCCAACAAGTGCATCTTCGAGTCGATCCTAGAACTCCGATTTATTGCGTGGTAAAGGTATTGAAGTCGACCCTGCCAAGGTTAAAGCTATTCAAGAAATGCCAGCGCCCTGAACCGAGAAAGAAATCAGAGGTTTCTTGGGACGACTAAACTACATTGCCAGATTTATTGCACATCTAACTGCTACTTGTGAGTCAATCTTCAAGTTACTGAAGAAAGATCAAGTAGTGGAATGGAACAACGATTGCCAAACAGCTTTTGACAAAATCAAGGAGTACCTACAAAATCCTCCTATCCTGATGCCATCTACCAAAGGAAGACCTCTTAAAGTATTAGAGAACTCGATGGGGTGTGTGTTGGGGCAAAATGACGATTCTGGTCGAAAAGAGTATGCAACATACTACCTCAGCAAAAATTTTACCGACTGTGAAACAAGATACTCACAGCTCGATAAAACTTACAGCGCTTTGGTTCGGGCTGCTCACCGACTAAGACAGTACATGTTGACTCACACTACCTTGTTGATCTCCAAGATGAATCCGATAAAATACATATTCGAGAAACCTGCTATCTCCGAAAGAATAGCAAGATGGCAAATGATCTTGACCGAATACGAAATCTAGTATACTACTCAGAAAGAGATCAAAGGTGTAGTAGCCGATAATTTGGCTCATTAAACCATAGATGGCCATCGCCTATGCATCGAGTTTCATTTAAGATGTTTTGCTAGTTAATGATCTGGAAGAACCGTGACCGTAAGAAGGACCCAACTAGATCCCGAGACCATGGTCTTTGAGGGAGCCTCAAATGCACTTGGCAATGGCATTGGCGCCATCATTACGTCTCCTACAGGTGGACACACGCCTTTCACCGCCAAACTTTGTTTCAATTGCACCAACAACTTGGTTGAATACAAAGCGTGCATCATGGGTATCAAAGCTGCTATTGACTTAAGAACCAAATTCTTGCAAGTGTATGGAGACTCAGCTTTAGTGATCACCGTAAAGGCGAGTGGATACTTAAGCATCCTATTCTCATTCCATATCGAGAGCATGTTTTAAGTCTAATCCCCTACCTCGAAGAAATCACTTTCGATCATATTCCACGAGAAGAGAATCACAAGTGATGCATTAGCTACCATGTCGTCTATGTTCAAAGTCGATGGGACAACGAAGGCCCCAAATCATCATCGAAAGTTTGATTTAACCAAAGATATTGTTGTGAACTTGATACAGAAGAGAAACCTTGGTTCTACGAAGTGAAGAGGTATCTCGAGACTCAGGAATATCCCGCAGGGGCATTTGTCAACGACAAGAAATCCTTAAGAATATTCACATCTAAATTCTTCCTCAAGAACGAATCTTATATAAGCGCAATCACGATTTGTTCTTACTCCATTGTAGACCAAAAACAAATAAACAAATTATGGAAGAATTACATGAAGGCGATTTGGTACCCA
The DNA here is from genome assembly GCA_021764765.1 of Vicia sativa. Taxonomy (NCBI): domain Eukaryota; kingdom Viridiplantae; phylum Streptophyta; class Magnoliopsida; order Fabales; family Fabaceae; genus Vicia; species Vicia sativa. Next base: position 99,894,516 of record CM038794.1, on the reverse strand, counting down.
CTCCAAAGGACATACAATGGCTAAGAAGATTCTAAGAGGTGTTATTATTGGTCCACCATGGAAGTTGATCACGCTTATGCTTCCTGGCCCTCATAAATGCCGATATACGCAGATGAATGCATGTGCCTCCGTACCATCAATATTTTGACCGCCTTGCCCTTCGCAATGTGGGGCATTTACATGATTGGAGAAATTGCTCACCGCTTCTAATGGACACCGCTTCATCCTTGTTGCAATTGATTACTTTACCAAATGGGTAGTATGCACCTCGCATTCGCTACCAAGAATGTCAGGCTCGATTCATTAAGCATAATCCCATCTCGCCAAGACGTGTCCCCGAAAGGATTATCACACAATGGTACCAACCTCAACAACAAATGATCATCAAACCCCACACACGCTTCAAGATCAAACATCACAACTCTTCTCCATATCGGCCAAAAATGAACGGCGCAGTGGAAGCCGCCAACAAGAATCTCAAGAAGATCATACAAAAGATGACAGTGACCTATAAGGATTGGCATGAGATGTTGCCATTTGCTTTCCACGGTTACCGCACACAGCGTAACATCTACGGGCAACCCCTCTCTCAGATACGTAATGGAAGGGCCCCACCAATCGAGGTTCGTATACCCTTAACCGAGTCCTCCAGATGCGATCATAAGACAAATGGGTCCAGACTCGCCTTGACCAGATCAACTTGATCGATGATAAACGGCTCGCATCCATCAGCCATGGAAAAATCTATCAGAAGCGAATGATCAGAGCATTTAACAAGAAAGTTAAGCATCGAATCTACCAAGTCGGTGATCTAGTAGTCAAGCGCATCATCCTTCCACAAGGTGATCCTGGGGAAATGGACTCCACCCACTTAGGGACCATTTGTAGTCAAAATAGTATTTTCCGACGGAACTATGATACTTAGAACCATGGATGGAGAAGACTTTCCACACCCTATGAACGCAGACATAGTCAAAAAATACTAAGCATGAACGAGACCCGCTAGGTCGACTGGCCTAGGCAAAAATAAGGGCATCGTATAACAAAAAGGTTCGGGAAAAGTTAAGATATATACACAAAATGTACACCCGCAAGTCGAAACCCGCAATGGCTTGAAAAAAGGGTATCCCGATAGACTGAAAACCCGAAAGGGCGGTCTAGGCAAAAATTAGGGATTTAAGCGTACGACTATGTCTCGTCCATATCACCTTCTTACAAACCACACTACTATCAGCTTCAAGATTCAAATGAGGCAAATCAATTCAATCACTTTCTACTGACAGCAAGGAGATGAGATAGTCGAAAATATATGAGCAATAGCATAGTTGAAACTCGACGAGATTGTTTCCGCATAACTTTTTATTATTCTGACAGTTTCCTCTTACTAGGATATTTTTTTCTTGTATACAAACTGCCTGACTATAGGCCACTTTTCAAAATTAATGCAATTTCCTCCTTTCTAGTTCTAATTTTATTGTTGTTTGCATAAAGTCCAATGTTTGCTTTGAATGATTATATGCATCTGACAAAAAACACCCGTTCACAAACATACGAAAAGTGAACAGAAACAAGTGATTACTACAGGCTCTAGGAATTGAGATGACGACCGAAGTCACCAATGCATCCCCACAGAGTCATAGAAAATACATCTGTAGGATTATCAATCCCCCACAAAGCCATCGCTCTCCCTACAAAGACAAATCTTCTCTGGCGAAGTACTAGTCTCCTCCCCGCAATGATCCTATCAACTTCATCACATTAGTCCCCGAGCAGTGATCCTATCAACATCATCACATTAGTTCCCGAGCAGTGATCTTATCAGCTTTACCGAGGTTCAAACTTCATCACATTAGTCCCTGAGTCATGATCCTATCAACTTCATCAACTGCAAGCCTCATCATCTTTAACGATCCTATCAGATTTATCACCTCAAGTGATCCTATCATATTCATCACCTCAAGTGATCCTATCAGATTCATGACGTCAAATGATCCTTATCAGCCTCATCAGCTTTAATGATCCTACAAGCCTCATCAGCTTTAATGATCCCACAAGCCTCGTCAAGCTTTAATCACCCTATCAGCGTCACCACACCATGTTTAGTCTCCAAGAAGTAACTAGCCATTTCATCCCTAGTGTCATACCCCAAAATTTGCCCTCCATCTTCTCAAGATATTCCATACATCCATACTCAAGGATTCCTCAAGGGTTGATCAGACAAACCCTTTCCTAGACAATCAACCCAAACTAGGGTTTGGTATTTCTCATATCAAAATGGATTTCCAACATCTCCAATGGTCTTCATGCCTCCTCATATGCTTCAAAGATTCTCCATGTCAAGTTTCAAGCCTCTAAATCAAGTTTCCTCGATAATTGCTCGATGGTTGAAAATCAATCAGATTGGACAAAAGTCAACTATGGTCAACATACAACAAACTTCATGATTTTGGTCAACATCCTCATTTTGAAGTTACATTCATCATTTGATCAAGGGTTGATCATGATTCATCAAGAAAACTCAAGATTTGCTCAAAAGTCAAACTTTCTAAATTAGGGTTTTTAGTGAAAAGTCAACCAAACTTTGACTGAGCATAACTTCTTCATACTTTCTCAGAAATTTTTCCACCACCTCTTGTTTTGAAGGAAATTCAATTCTCTACAACTTCATGTCTCACAAGAATGTTCAAAAAATGCTTCATTTGGAAGGTATGGATCAAAACATTGTGTCCTTTTCAAAGTCAACAAAAGTCAACTTTTTGTTTTGAAGATATATTGAGCATGGAAACTCCAATTGAGATGAAACCAAAGAGGTTGGTTAGAGGACTCTTAGAGCTTTCCAAAAATTCCAAGAACATTCAAAAATGTGGAAAATTGAGCAAGATACACCATTCACAAGTTGGGCATTTTTGAACAATTGCACCAAAGGAGATATTGGTCAAAATGCAATTTTTTCCAAATGGGCCTATAATTTTATGATCCAAACTTGATCATGATATTATTTGTGACCTATTGATGCTTATTATGACAATTTTCTATTTTATTGATTTATTTTGAATTTAAAACCATTTAATTCAAAATTAAATTATATAAAATATGAAAATAAGATATTTTTTCAAAAGGAGTGAATTTCTATCAAACTTGAGGTCCAAGATAGCCCATGGAACATGCCAAATTCGTGCTAGATCTCACATTAAAGAGAAAATCAAATTTTTTCCAAAATTTGATTTTATTTGAAAAATATTTATGGCACATTCATGATCCAATCTTTTTTCCTTCTTTTTGCCCTCTCAAATCACTCTATAAATACCCAGCATTACACACAACAAAGAAGACGAAACCCTAGCTCAAAGCATAACCCTTATTTTGTCAAAAATTTCTCAAAGTTGGAAAATCAATTTCAATTTGCAGAAGTTTCAATCCAATCCAAGCCTTCCTTTGTGTTCCCGAGGTTCCTGTGAATCGAACCATACCTTTGCTCAAGCTTCCAAGACCGCCTAACTCGATCTACAACACCGTTTGGTAATTTTTCGAATTCGATTTCCGATTTCATGCACTATTAATTGCTTTTTATCGTTGTATGTGTTCGTGATTTATGATTAGATCATGTATGATACATCTCATGCAAGCTTGCACATAGAAAACATCAATCGCCATTGTTAGGCGCTTAGGTTATTTCCTTCAAACTCAGCAGGCTGTGACGATTTAGCCAAAACTAATGCCACCATTGAGATCGCAATTTCGATTTAGGGGTAGGTACTTTCGCTTTATTTCGTATTTTTCGTGTTCGATGATTAAGGTCGCGGAGAGAAGACCGAGTTGTGGCTCCTGGCCGTGGACTTTTGTAATGACCAGAAGTGGCATGGACGAGCGATTTGATTCGTTCATGCGTAATGACGGGCCCGCTTAGTGACGTGTTTGAAGTCAAAACGATGACACGCTGATCACTTTTATTCAATTGATTTTGGTTTTACAAACACCAAATGTCACATGGCGCAGCGGTTAAGGCATGGGATGGAGGAGATTCTCTCAAGGGTCATGAGTTCAACCCCTGCCACGACCAGTTTTCTTTTTCTCTTTTACAAACTTCATATTTTCCTATTTTTCTATTTTATTTCCTTTTAATATTTTCATCCATTTTAATTTAACTTTAAATAATTTTTATCATGCATTAAAAAACACCAAAAATATTTTTCTTTTTTTTGCATTATTTTTAGAAAATGTTTATTTAATTTATAAAATTAAAAATTTTATTTTTGCATGCATATTTAATTTAATTTCTATTTTACCATTTAAATCACTTTTAATTGGTTTTAATTATTAAATTAACTCCAAAACATCCTAAAAATTATTTTAGCATATTAATGTTATTTCAGATGAAAACATTTTTCTCATTAAAAATTATTATTTTACTAACATTTTCCTCTTATTCAATTTCCCTCGTATTTCCCGATCTTTCATCCGCTCACAGTTATCTCGCTTTGACAATTTTTATCGCTTTCTTTTCATATTATGTAATTGTCATGGGATGTAATAGTTTAATTAAGACTTTTATTTTCCGACTTTTCAATTATGTATCTCCCTAAAGCCATATAATAGCGAGGATTTATCTTTCCGCAATTTAATTTCTCGCACCTATAAACCGTTAGTAATTAGGCGGTATGGTAAGATTAAAATCAACATAGCTCACTCTAATTTTAGAGATAATATGTATCCAATCAACACACTTTTCACACATGCACCCTTAGGGTAATTCTCTCTCGTTGCCTTACGATTACAAATGGTCATGTCCCTCGAACGTAGAGGGTTCCTAGTACCGTTGTCTTCAAAACAAATCATCATAGTCCCTTCGATACATAGATCATAGACCCACGATGTCGCATACGAATACATGATCTTGACCCTCGATTGTCGCCTACGAAAAATGATGATAGTCCCTTCGAATGTGCTAGGATACTTCCTACAAGTTGCCTTCTATGACCATCCGATGTCCCTTCGAATGTCCCTTCTACATCCAACGAATGGAGTTACCTACCAACCAATGGTACGGATAGCACTATTCTAAAGGAACGTAAAATAACACGAAACGACCATTCCGAGTAGGTAATAAGACTTTAGTTGCTTGCTCTATCAAAATACTTTTCACACCTCACACTTTTGTCAAAGTTCAAACTCTTTTCAAAAACGAAACATTTCCAAACACTTTGTATACATTCCTACGTGAATCATTACAAAGTCAAAGCGAAATGCCTTTTCAAAACATTTTGTCAAACACACAGAAAAGCACAATTTTAAAGTGATCTAAGAGCAACTAAGAGCCCGAGATAACTACGGATGGAAAGGGTGCTAATACCTTCCTTTTCATAACCTTCTCCTTACTTTAATCTAACGGTCTTTTCGTACTTTTTACCTTCCTTAATTAGATAAAAGAAATGTCGGTGGCGACTTGCTATCCGCACATTTGCGATAAAACTACAAAGTCGGTTCACCGTAATCAAGCACTCATCGGGGAAACACCCTAAAGAGAGAATGCCTTAGGGATTTTTAGATCATCTTTACTGCTTTTGTTTGACTTGCTTGCTTTATCTTTAAGGGTTGTTGGTATTATATTTGTGGGGATCCTACACTTGATCCGGGTTTCTTTTAGGTAAGTAGCAATAAATCGCTATGCACTGTTAGACGATATCGAAACGGTCAACATGATGGCTACGTTAGTGTGACACTGATGTCCTAATACTCTTCATTTCCAAGTTGAGGATAGTATTTGCTTCGCGGTGTCATCAAGCACTAACTAAACTTTTAGAACCTTAATTGACCCATCTTGGCCATTAGAAGGTGTGAGATGGCCTACTTTGTGCAGACCGAGGTTGGTCGACACCAATGCTACGCTCATTAAGATCGACTTTGGGATATTTTTGATCGACCACTTGGTAGTTGTATTGAAATAAACGCCTACGAGAAAGATCAATGATGTGAGATTCCTAGAACCCTAAGCATTATTATAGATGTGGGATGAACCAACTCAAACTTTTGTGGGGTAATCACCTATACCTCTTGCAAGCCTTAAACCTAGGCTCATTGTGTGAATTGTGTGTGCTAAACATGAGATCATGACATCATTCGCATCGCATATCATTTCTAACTATTTCAAGGACCTAGGATTTATCTTTGCTCGCTTTTGTAGGGATTATGGCTTCTAGAAAGACTATCCGAATCAACTTCACGGGTATACCTTCTCATTTCAAAGAATTGGTTTCGTAAATTCCCGATCATGCTCATTTCATCAAAAGACATGGTTATCTACTTGATTGGTTATTCCTGGCTTTGAAGAAGATATGATGTACGCCCTATTCAGCTTTGATCCCAAACACCATTGCTTTACATTCCCGATTATCAATTGGTTCCTACTTGAAGAGTTCTCTGTTACTTGGGATACCTATTCTGACCAAATGCCATTCACCGGTCTAGAAAAGGTTCCTAGGTACTAAGACATTGCACGCCCTTTACATCTTAAGCGCCGACATCAAGCCAATTGGGAAACAAGAAGTTTGAGTTAAGGGTTTACTTGCCAAGTTCCTAATTAAGAAACCCGAGAGTTCCTCAAAGTTATGAGCTTCCATGCATTTGAAGACATTGTGGCCTTGCTAATCTATGGTTGGTTCTCTTTCCTAACTTGATCAATTCATAGATGTCAACGCCCATCAAGTTGTTTCACCCGCAATCCTCGGCCTACTTTACTGGCAGATATCCTACATTCTCTTCATACTCATACTACTAAGAGACAAGGAACCTCATGTGTTGCATACCGCTATTTTCCTGTGTGGTTTATTTCACACCTTCCTCCATCGCTTTGAAGAATGAACAAAGGTCGGATGGTCTCAAAGACTAATGTTACTCTCTCATTCAGATATCCGTTGAATCTTTCTCTCAAAAGGATTTCACCCTTCATTGAGTGTGTGGAGAATTCTAATGTACCGCTACTTGGTATAGGGGAGGTATTACTTACAACCCTTCTAGCTCTACTACTTGGTTTTGCTCTCTCAGAGATGGTCCACATGATATGCTTCCAAGACATCAGGTTTGACTATAATCACGATCTCCGCACTACCGACGAAGGTTCTGTATACTTGGGGCATGGTAAAGAAGATCGATACCAAGACTTTGGGGCACCAAAACTCCACCCTGGGAACCCTGCTTTACTAAGAATTATGGAACCGGCTGCTATAGGTGACGACCTATATCGCTCTCCATCCCGACATGCCTCATTTTGAAGACTTGAAGAGATCCGGATTCAAATTTTAAAGAAGAAAGGGATACATTCAAGTTCTGCATATGCAAGTGAGAAGAAAGTGCTAGAGTTGACCAAGCTACTTCACGAGGAGTGAAACATCAACGCCTCACTCCGGCACCAAGAGGAAGCGCCTGGGAGACTTAGAGCTTTAGGATTTATATGCTTTTCTTTTATTTGTTTTGAACTATCTTTGTACTTAAAAAGAAAAAGGATAATAAAAGGAGCTAATAAATGTTTGTTCGCGCTTGTTTAACAAATTTAAATTTAAGGTCCTTGAAAACATTGTATTGCATTCACATAAACATTACATATCATAGCATAACATTGCATCACAGTACATTGAAGATTGGTTTTCTCATTCTCGCTATTTATTTTAGCGTAAATGGCCTCGAATGCCCTCACAAAGATCTCCTGTCTGAATGCTCCGCTTCAACAGACGTCACCGCTTGGTCCAAGGCCAAGAAGATCCAAGAAGCTCATCAACAGAAGAAGGTCGCCGGTCTCTCTCAACATGGGCAGATCACAAAGGTGGTCCTAAAAGGGTTAGCTTGACAGAGCTCGTAAAGAAGTGTCAAGAGAATGAGGGAGTGTCAAGGGTAATGAAGATGACCAGCGTGAGCCCGAGAAAGAAAGAGAGGATCGCCCGACTATAGCCAAGACTACGAAGATGACAAGTACAAGCAATCAAGACCGTCTGAACGAAAGTTTTGAGAAGTCCTTCATCAACGTTAGTGTTCGTAAGAGTTAAAAGAGTTCCATAGCGTTTTCAAACTGAGGGATCTTCTACCAAGGATGCTAACTCTTTAACTTTCCTACATCGAATTCTAAAACTCAGATTCTGGTGAATCTTCCTCCGACGCCCATCACTCAACCTAAAATATTTTACAAAGAAAAATCTCTAAATTCTTTGAAATGGAAGAGAAAAGAAGTTTTTTTTTTGAATGAATGAATGCATGAATGCGGCAAACATGGTTAGTAGTTATACACACGGCAACGCTCAAAGCACGAGTACGAGGCCAACGATAAGAATCAAACGGGTAAGTTCTAAGGGCTTATTCATCCGTGAAACGTTCTACTAATAATACAGCTCAACATCTCTTTGAAATATTATCGGATTTGTTGAATACCGATGGTCCAATAATATTTTCAAGAGAAACTCTCCTGATCGTAGTCTCGCATGACACTACTTCCAGCTTACGCTCTCAATAATCTCACTACATCCCAATGGCCAGGACGGGTTATGTGTTCTACCCACCACCATAAGTTCCCTTGAAAGCAAAAATGTCAAATACTTGTTAAACACCAATACCCCCAAGACAACCTCCATCGAGAGAGGGATCTCAAACTAACTCGTAAGTACGAGACTTCTCAAAAGTTAATAGGACTATACCCCACCTAGATCTTAAAATGTTTCTAAACCGTTAGATTTCTTTCCATCGATGAAATCGCAAAACACACAATAAAAGAAAACAAACATATGCACATATGAAAGCTTAACCCCTCTTTTTCTTTTGAAAACAAAAGCTTGATGCTTCTGAGCAGTAGTCACATTTTTTTTTTTTTTGAAAATCAAAGTTTCAACAGACTCCCCAAAGCAGAAGTCGCCATTTTTCCTGCTCAAGTAGGTGACGCGCTAGCGAATCGATAATGAATTGCAGATTCTCCGCTCAAACGATTTACTCTTTTGATTTGTTTATAAAGATGTCATGAAAGCATCGTTTTATTATTTTCAACACAAGAAAGATGATTTAATGATTATGAAAAAGGGGAAAGTCAAGTACCCTCAATTGATTTGATA
>CM038794.1:99706886-99885330 GCA_021764765.1 Vicia sativa | reverse complement strand
ACCATCATCATGTTCAATTTCTCGATCAAGTTTGATGTTTACATCATCCATTTCATTGAGAAACGAAGGATCTGGGCTTGAAGAAGGATCAAGGAAGAAGAAGAGCAGTGCACGCGTTTTTTCAAATTCAAATAAAAAGTTTATAATATAATAACATGGATTGGGATAAATAAACGGATGTATTGCCGCCCCAGCGGTTGCCAGCTCACCTTTAAGTCACTTGCCATGCCTTGCCCAATGGTCCCGGGTTCGAGTAGCCTTGGGACCATTTTTGCCAAACTTTTTTGTTTTCTCTTCACATTTTTTTCAAACTTCAACTCTTTCAAAACCCAATCAAAACTCCTCATTTTGAGGTGATTTTTTGCACACGTGTCATTTAACATGTCTATTTTATGATGATGTCAAAAAAATTCAGAAATATTCTCTTTTGATTACATTTTTATCGAGCCGAAAACGAGACGTTTTAAGTACTTTTCAAAGCACTTTCAAAGAGGTTTTTCAAACTCAAGCTCGAATCTTTCCAAACTTCTTGTAAGTATATTTCATCTTTCAAAACACTTTCAAGATCTTTTCAAAACTTTTCATCAAACTTATACTTTTTTTCCATGATCGACCCGAAGATGAAGTTAAACCGAACTCGTTTTTCTCGAATTTCTTAACCGATCATGTGGGCCTTCTCACGTGTAAGTCCAAATTTTTTATGTACATACATATTTCCTTGTACATATCAAATTTTTTTATGTAAATAATAATTTTTACTCGTATACATACATCGTCTTTTGTAAATATTCAAGTATAGACAAACTTTGTCCGCTTGTTTTTATTTCACTTGTATATTAGATCAATACCATTGGTATTAAAAGATTATTCTTCGTGAAACTGCTTTTTAAACTAATGGGCCTCCCTTTACGGTGTGTAAGTCCCAAATCCTCTATATGTATTCTATTTTCGTATATAAATACTGTTTGTGTACATATTCATTCCCTTGTACACCTTCAAACTTGTAAATAATCAAGTTACGCTGCTTTTAAACGCACGCTTTTACACACTTGTTTATATTTCCTTCATAAACTTTGTAAATAAACATCATGCTTTTTGTTTATATTTCCTTCATAAACTCCTGTGAATAAACTTCATATACTTGTTTATGTGTCCTGTCTAGTTATAACATAACAACTAGTCTAACCATTAGGTTCCCACAGAGTTAGCCTCCTCTGGGCTTTTGTACAAGGTAACTCATTTCATCCGAGTTCAAACCTCCTCTTAGGCTTCATATAAGAAAACTTATTCATCTGGAGTTTAGCCTGCTTAGGCTTCATATAAGACAACGCTCCCTGCTGAGTCACCTCCTCTTGGGCTTGCTCAAAAGAACTCCTCATTGAGCTTAGCCTTTCTTGGGCATCAAACAAGAAAGACCAGAAATCTCTTATGACCTCCTATTGGGCTTCCAATACAAAGAATCACTGCCAGGATAGAACTCCTGAGAGTATGATTTCCCCGTGAAATCGCTCTTGAAATCCTAAGAGGATGGTTTCCTGTGAAACTTCTTTTGCCAAAGCCACCATACCCTATAGCCTCTCTCGAGCTTCAAGGCAAGGACCCTCGATGACCTCGACGACCCTCGAATGCCTCCTCTTTGGCTATAAATACAAGGACCCACAGGTTTTAAAAGCACTCCCTAATCCAATCAATTTCTCCTAGAGATTTAGGCATTTATCATCTCTATGGAAGAAGTATCTCATCTATCACATCACATACAATCAAATTTTTTTTTTCAAACTCTTTTCAAACAAAACATCTCTTAATCTGTAAGTGGTAACGCTTGTACACTCAAGCAAAACGCCTGAAGCTTACGATTAAAAAGATTCAATCATCTTTTCAAACATCTTTCTAAAATGGTAAGTGGTAACGCTTGTACACTAAGCAAAACACCTATAATTTACGATGAAAGATTTCAATCAATCAACCTTTCAAAATGTATGTGATGAAATAGATTATACATTTTCATTAAGATGATTTATCTTTTGTCTCTTAATAACATCCTGTTGCTTCCACTAGCATAAGTGGAACTACGCTATTGTCCCACATCCTTTTGAGAATACGTAGGCACAAGGTCTCATCCTTAAAGCAAAAATTTTTCTCCTCAAACCAAATAAACCATAGATCCCTTTAGATCCGAGCTCCAAATGCTCTGATTCCCATTATGGGATATGTATGCAGAAGATCCCAATGATCTTTGCGACCACAATAATAACAAAACCTAGGATCCCACATAATCTACCCTTCTTAAAATCCAAAGGAGAAACTTTCCCAATCATAGAAATAGCAATTAAAACACACAAACATATCAAATATATTCATATATAAAGCTATGGATAACCATATATATTTAGGGTGCTCCATCTATTCCCTTTATATAACAAACCCCCTTGCCCGGAATCTCCCCAATGCGTTACGTCTAGTTCGCGCTAGTCGTAATGCATATCAAATCAATTGAGGGTATTGCAGCTTTTCCCTTTTTCATAATCATTTTTCTTGTGTTGGAAATAATAAAGCTTGATGCTCGTGGCATCTTTATAAACAAATCAAAAGAGTAAATCGTTTCGAGCCAGAGAATCCGAATTCAGATTCGATTCCCTCGCGCGTCACTTTTTAACGCGAACAACACCTCCTCAAAAAATGCTCAACTTGCACAACTTGTATCTTGCTTAATTTTTAACATTTTTGGGTGTTATTGGACTTTTTAGGAAGCTCAAGATGTCTTCTAAAAATAACTTTTGGTTTCATCCTCATTGAAGTTTCCATGCTCATTAACACTTCTTTGAAAAAAGTTGACTTTTTATTGACTTTTAAAAGGACCTGTAATGTTTTGATCCATGTCTTCCAAATGAAGCATTTCTAGCCCAAGCTTGTGAGACATGAAGTTGTAGAGAATTGAATTCTCTTCAAAATGAGCTTTGGTGGAAAATTTTATGATAAAGTATGTGAAAGTTATGCCTGGTCAAAGTTCTGTTGACTTTTTGTTCAAAAACCCTAATTTGGAAACTTTGACTTTTGATCAAATCTTGACTTTTCTTGATGAATCATGATCAACCCTTGATCAAATGATGAATATTACTTCAAAATATTGATGTTGACCAAAAATTGTGAAGTTTGACTATATGTTGACCATAGTTGACTTTTTGTCCAATATAGTTGGTTTTCAACCATCTGAGCAATTGGATGAGCAAATTTGTCATGTAAGGCTTGAAACTTGAGATGGTGATCCCTTGAAGCATATGATGAGGTATGATGACCACTTAGAGCACTAGAAATCCATCTTGACCTGAGAGGAGCAAAACCCTAGTTTGGATTGATTGCTTAGGAGAGGGTTGGTCTGATCAACCCTTGTGAAACCCTTGAGTATGGAGTTGTGGATTGTCTTGAGAAGTAGGAGGGAAAATTTTGGGGTATAACAGTTTCCCCTGTTCAATCTTTTTGTACCGGAAGGGTTAGATTGGTATGCTTGCCTTTCGTGGCCTGAAGGTAGAAAATGATTGAACACTCGAGTACACCTGAAAATTTGTACTCGCTGTTGTATGGAACGGGATCGTCGGTTGATGATGCGTTGGAATGGGCTTACAGATGCCATTTGGAGAAGTTGATGTTAGAGAGTGAGTCGTACTCTAGACTTTGTATTCGTCTTTCAGAAAAAAGAGAAATCGGAGATGGGCTTAAGATGCTATCCGGGGCGGTTGATAATAAGACGAGTCAGAATGAACCTTCATCTTCGCTGTTCCTGAGATGAATATTTGTCAGAATGTAGATGAATCTTGACAGGATATGGTTAGTCCTATGCAGATTATGATGCATGCGAGTATATGACAACGTTATGAATAATGCACATGTTATGACTTTTATGGATAATGTATGAATGTAGTTGTTGTGGTATTTCAAAACATATCCATCTTGAAGAAGATAGGAACGTTCTACTGGAGATTTCTGATGTCTGCTTAGGGATGGGATTATTGAAAACCCTGACTGAGGAAAAAGAGAGGATGATTCTGATTCCTCTAATGCACTATCTGACCAAGTTTCGAGTCTGGATATTAATGTTGTTGGAAGAATAATGATGATTTTTGGGAGATATTCAGCTGGGGATCTTGTGTGTAGATCTTGCTGCAAATGATTACATTGTCCATAGACCTTTCTAGGGGGACAACGTGATATGGCATAATCTATTACTTCTTAGAGACTGACATAACATGGTGAATTTGATAGGGTCATCAAAGCTGACGAGGCTTGTAGGATCATTAATGCTGATGAGTCTGATAGGATCATTAAAGCTGATGAAACTGATAGGATCATTGAAGCTGATGAAACTGATAGGATCACTTAACGTGATGAGGTTGACAGGATCATTGAAGCTGATGAGGCTGATAGGATCATTGAAGCTGATGAAGCTGATAAGATCATTAAAGCTGATGAGGCTGATAGGATCACTTAACGTGATGAGGTTGGTGTGTTGGAACACTATTGGGAGAAGATGATAATGTAATACTTCGTTGGAGAAGATTTGTCTTTGTGGGGAGAGAAATGGCTCTGTAGGGATTGTAGAGATGATCCTGTGGAGGTATTTCTTGTGAAAGTGACTCTATGGGGATGTATTGGTGACTTGAGTGGTCATCTCGATTCCTAGAGCCGGTAGTAACTACTATTTCTGCTGTTAGAAGGAAATGACTGGACTGATATTTACCATTTGAACTTGAAGCCGCTAACAATGTGGTCTGTAAGTAGATGATCTGGACGAGACATAGTCGTACGCTTAAATCCCTAATTTTTTCCTAGACCGCCTTTTCGGGTTTTCATTCTATTGGGATACCCTTTTTTGCCCAAGCCGCCTTTTCAGGTTTTCGACTTGCAGGGTGTGCATTTTTTGTATATATGTCCTTAATTTTTTTTTTGCCCGAACCCTTTTGGTTCGTCAGGACACCCTTATTTTTGCCTAGGCCAGTTGACCTAGCGGGTCTCGTTTATGCGTAGTATTTTTGACTATTTTTGTGTTTACAGAGTGCGGGAAGTCTTCACCGTTTATAGTGGTGAGTGTTGTAGCGCTGTCAGAATATGCCCCTTTGTATGTGGGAATTCATCTACCTCTGGGATCAACGTCCTGGTGTATTTGACGCTTGAAGTTAATGATGAACTGTTGGATTTAGAAATTCTGATAGTCTTGACATTCTCAAGTAGTTTTCTGAGGAATGTTATGTGAAGCAACTCGATTTTCAAAAATCTTTTAATTCTCGAAAACTAGTGAAATCGCCACCTAATTTTATTTGTTCTAAAAAGAACGGGGAAATATAGATAAAACCCCAAACAAGCGGATAAGGCGGTCTACGTGACCAAAAGTGGATCGAGTCGTTATGTAAGGGGAAGGTATTAGCACCCCTTACATCCATCGTACTCGATGGGACCCATTTAAATCTACGCGTTTGTGTGTGTTTACTAAGTTATGAATGCTAAAAGAAAATAGAATTTGTTTATTATTATTTTGAGTTTGGCACGGTTTCAGAACCGTGTGCCTACATATTCCCTCGTGCAATGGGAAAGTCAAACTCTGTAGTTCCTCTTAAAAGGTTTTAAGTTTGTTGTATTGATTTTATAAGAAAATCATGCATTTAGACATTTCAAATACTTTGAACTAGGACTTGTTTTGTTTGTTTGAAAAGCTTAAGTCCTCGTCAGATTTGAAACAACTTATCGCACCCTCTTTATCCGAAAAGAGTTTTTACGATCGCATATGAGCGATAAAAGAATTTGAATGAGTTGAATTGTTTTTATGTGGATGAAAAGTACCCAACAACCAGGCTAGCGCCTCACGATTCAAATACTAGAAACCCGAGGAACGAAAGTTCGCAAGTCGCCTATCACCCAAAAGTTTTCTGAGAAAAGTGAAGTGAAACGAGTTCACGTTATTTAGAGTCTTTAAGCCACGTGTCTAGCGTCCAACGACTTAAAGACTAAAAGTTTATTTGGGGACAAGTTTTAACAATCGGGTCTAACGTCCGACGACTTAAAAACTTGTACTTTATTATGAAAAATATTTTGAAAATGCACTCGACGTTGGATCGAGGTTTGAGAAGAAGACTCGACGTTGGATCGAGTTTTATTGAAAGTGTTTTTGCGATACGTGCTGAGATGAAATATGGAATCAGATTGATTTTAAATTTAATTGTGTGCACAAAGGTACATTGGTGAATAAGTACGAACGAGTAAATAAATGTAAAAATACCATGCAATACAATCGGAAATTTAAATAATTATTAGAGATGATTTTTTTTGTTTGATGAAAAATCGGCTAATAGTTTAATCGATAAGTCATCAAACGGAAACTATCAGATCAAATAATTATTTAGTACATCGCAATGAAATTATTTACGACAAAATAAATTAATTGAAATAGAATAAGTTCAGAAATAGCCTGGATTGCAGTGATTCTGGACGATGCGAAGAGAAATCCATCTGATCTTTAACCGGCTCGAAATACCTCCTCGTGCTAGCGAACTGAGTACCACAGCTTCCGATCCAAAAATACTCCGACGATCCAAAATAAAATTACACCACATATATTTTTGTTCAATACTAACATTTGTTTTTTTTAAAAAAAAAAGAATTTATTTAAGAATTAACAAAATGAAAATAAAATAAAACAAACAAGAATTTTTCTTATAAAAAGCAAGTTGTCACCACCAGGTTTAAAATAAAATTAAAAGAAAAAGAATTAATTAAAAAAGAAATTATTTTGTATTTTTAATTTTAAGAAAAGAAATTAAAATAAAATAAACTTTCCAAAAGGGCAAAGCTTCGGTTTCTCCTTCATCTCTCTCGCGAACCCGGTCTGTGTTTCTTCTCTCGTTGTCACTCTCAAACGCGTTCCTCACTTCTCTCATCGCCCTCTCGCCACTCTCGTTTCTTCACCGGTCTCTCTCTCTCGCCGCGGTTTCCATCTCTCTCGCCGAATCTCCGCTTCTCTCTTCCTCTCCGCCGCGATCGCGATTGCTTCACTCGAACCGCAGCATGTTTGTTTCGATAATATTGTTTGATTTCCGTGATTTCGATTGTTTTGATTTGTGATTATGTTTTCTCAGCTTGGTAAAGTTGTGAATGGAATGGAAGGAAACCCTACTCTCCACACGCGATTCAAGTTAGTGACCTCGAGACGCTGGCCGATGGAGGTTTGCTTCTCCTCTCATTCCGGTGAGACTGCCCGCTTTTGTTCTCTTCTTTCTCAACTGCCGTAACATGATTTCAAAAACTCAAACTCAAGGTGTTTAGGTTGGGAAATGATGATGTTGCTGTTGTTTGCTGCTCGCTTGGTTATGTTGTTGCTTTTGATTTAGAAACTGTGTTGGGATTTCTGGGTTTTTGTTTTTTGAAAAACAGAGTTATCTCTTTCTCTTGTCTGTCTTCGTGTAGAATGAAGTGGTTTTTTCTATGATAAGAATGGATGCACACTTGTGTTTTGTTTTCTGGTTTGGAAATCGTTTGGAAAGAAAAAATGGTTTGGGAAATGGTTTTCAACTGGGTTTTTTGAACTGTTAGAGCCGATGCTACCAAATTTTTTTCTGGTTTTTAAATGTTGAGAACCCTCTCCTTTAAAACTGATAGGTCTCTCTTCTTTTAACTGATGGAATAGATACTACACTCCTTCCCTTGAGAATGACTGCTATTCCTTTTTCTTTTGCCCGAATCGATGCTTTTTGTTTTCTATCTCTTTCCAAGGCCGATAGAAAGGTGTAATCCTCTTCTTGTCTTTGTGGTTGCCCAAAACCGATATCAAATGTCGCTATTTGATATTCTACTTCCAAAATGATGTCTGTTTCTATTTTCCTTTTTCACTTTTTGGGTGAAAATTATACTTTGAAAACACTCTTCCTCTTCTATGCTAATGCCGTGTTAATTACTTGTATGACCCAATTTGCTTTTTTCTCTATCATTGCTCGCGGCTTATGCTGATAACCACATCCCTTGTCTTTTTTCTGCTATGTTACACTTGCTGCTTATGTTGACTTGCTTTTTGCTGATAATCACATCCTCTTTGTCACCGTTGGGAATCATTTGATCTGGTTTTGATTACATTGCCGCCTAATGCTTTTGATTATACTTGTCGATTAATCGTGATGAATAGTCTGAGTTAGTTTTACTTGTGAACCGAGTTAACTCGTGATTTTCAAATAAACTCACTTTCGCCGATGATTAATCTTGTGCAAGGTTATGAGGTTTAGCAATAACCTGATTCCCGCCCAAACACCTAATGATGAGTTTGAAAAAAACACAATCCTTGTTTTCGCATTTAAATTGCTTCACATTACTAACTATGTTTCTTTTTGTTGTTTCAGGCGACAATGGATGGCACAGCATAAAAGAAGAATGCTCGGGTATAAAGAATAGTTCGGAGGAAGCACCAATTAGCTCGGACCAATTTGGAAGCTTGTAGCATTAGATTAGGACACCTTAGAAACTTGTAAAATTATGATATTTGTGTCTTTTTTGTAACTAAAATTGTAATTTGAATTCCAAAAATAACTTCCTTTCTTTGTATCCCCAATTTGAAACTATACCCGAATTTCAAATAAATACAGATTCTCCTTTTTTCACATTGCATCTTGAAATTCCGCATTTTTATATTCATGCTTGAAATATCCAACAATCTCAGAATTATATTGACGGCAAATTCAAACACCCATAAATGGTATTTTCACTCACCGAATTCAAATAATCCGAGTAAAGATTCCTTCTAAAATTAAATTCTCAAATAACTAAATATTTTTGAATTCAATTTCTAAACAAATAATCCTTTTCTAAGGACAATTCCAAACGACCTTTTTGTACAACAAATTAAATCGCTCAAGCCTCTTGAATTAGAATCGGTTGCTAAAACTTTTCCACCACTTTTCCATGAAAAATCCTCAGTAAGAATTCCTCTGAAATTGTAATAAACAAACACACATTTTTGAAAATAATGGGTTTGAAAATAATGGGATGAAACGGAGGGGAAATTTTGGGGTGCGACATTATGTGATAATGATACTGACACCATCTGATACTACTGACACAGATGAGTAAATGGCTTTTGCTGAAACTTATGATTAATGTAGCATGCCCCAAGGGATTCAGATGCAAGCTAATACCCCTAGCTATTCAACACTCTTGAGAGATTCTCTAAATCTTGACCTGATTGCCCCAGATGAATTGGATGATGGCATGTCATGCCCCTTGATTGGAAAGGCTTATTACCAGAGATGTCTTTATCTGTAGTAATCTCGTCCGTTGGGAGGTCCTTCATTCATTGAATATTTTTCATACGAAATCATCTATTGTCAAACATTTAGTCATATGCAAACAGTGGTATCAAAATGCAAAGCTCATGTTTGTCTTGAAGTTTATAAAAATGCATTTTTTTAGTAAAATAAAATTTGTAAGAATAAATGATATCAACTCAGGAATTATAGTAAGCCTTACAGGAGTCAGGATACCTTTTTATAACAATACACTTTCAAACTAACGATGCTTCAGTTAGGACTTTTAAGGGTTATAACGTGGCTCGGTTCACAGTTTAAGAAACAAAGGATAATGGCTCGAAATTTATTTGTACCCAACCCAATCTCCGTGATGTTCTTCAGTCCTATGTTTAGTTAATTGTGCATCCTTGGAATTGCAACACTTACATTTGGTAATGGTTCAGAAACTGGAAGTTTATTTGAAAAGACAGTCATCATTTTTGTAACATTTTTGTTGAGGGTTTGTAGTGACCTCTTTTTGACTTTGTTATCCCTAACTTTTTCCTGAACTGTTCATTTTGAGATTATAGTCAGTGGGATGTCTCATTTTTCCTTAAGTCTCCTTCACAGGTTTTTTGACTTAGCGAGCTTTTCTTTTGATAGATATTGACTGCCTGACTTAATAATTACAGGGAACCATCACCAATTTTTTTTTGACTTAGAGGGATATGTTCGACATTACTCGTCGTGATTGACTGCACATTTAGATTAACTGAGAAACTACCCTTCCCCAGGTTATGATTAAGGGTTTCAATTTGTGTAAAGAAAGAAAACTTCTACTTCTTAGGCTCAAAGGGGTTGACTAGGGATTAACTTCCTTATATCTCCATTGTTTAGGAATTGAAACAAGGCCTGTACATCGTCAGCACAGTCTGTTTGAAAGCATACTGTAAGAAGTTATGGTATAATCTTTGTCATCCTCCCTTTAAAGGCTTAATGCTTTAACAAGAGTTGAATACCGAACAATAAGAAACACAATTTAAATATAGTGAAACGAATGGATTATTTCAAGACAAACACGCGCAATGCATTAATTTGAAAAACCAAAGTTTGACATAAGGATAAACGTTCAAGCAAACAAAAGAAGTTACAACTAAAAATTCAAATGAAAGAAAGCTTCTCTACCCGAACTCGTCACTTTAGATTGCACGCCTTGCAGTTTCGATATTTGATGGATGGTAGAAAAACTTAATCTGACCACCTTGTGTGAAGTTGAGAACTCTTTCATCAATCAGATCCTGAATCTTGTTCTTCAAGGCCCAACAGTTATTGGTGTCGTTCCCTAGGCTGTTGGAGTAGTATGCACACGTTATATTAGGATTGTATTTTGGAGAGGAAGTGTTGACATGCTAAGGATGATTCTTCAAAGTAAATAACTCTGCTTTCTACATGTGTTGTAATGCTTGAGACAACGACATGTTGATCTTGGAAAATTGTCTCCTGGGTGTATCTTGGTTATGCCGATCACTTTGTTGTTGTTGGCAAAGCAATGTGAACTTGCCTCTTTATGTGAACAAGTCAGCTTTGGTCTCATTGGAGGTTGGTTGACGCTTAGATCCCCAACTCTAACGGTTCGTTCCATTCGGTTGTCTTCGAACTTGAGAAGCTCATTGATGAAGAATCTCAATTCTTCTTGCCCCCGGGGTAAGTTCTGGATAAGAGCCATCTGACCCATCATCTGGATTCTAATATCTGCTATCTCAGCTTGCAGTTGTTCAAATCGGCCATCCTTGTTGCCTTCAAGATTCTTCTTAGTGATGAACTCTTTTAGATCTTTCTGACCTTGGGCTAAGCTGGTGAACATTTACTGGAATTGAGCATTTTGGGCCTGGATATCTTTGACAGTCTGTTCGAGAGCCATTTCTGCTGAAATAAACAGCGAGAGAATAAGAAAACCGGTCTTCAATGTACCTGGTATGAGATGTTATGCCATGATATGCAATGGTATGCAATGCAATGTTTTCAAGGACCTTAGGAATTTAAATTTGTCAGACAAGCACAAACAAACTTTTATTAGTTTTATTTTAGCAAGAACAAAAGAAAGTTTAAACAAATAAAAAAAAATTCCTAGACCTTTAGGTCTCCCATGGGCGCTTCCTCTTGGTGTTGAAGTAGGTGTTGATGTTTCGCTCCTCGTGAAGTAGCTTTGTCAACTCTAATACTTTATTCTCGCTTGCATAGCATTGGGCTTAGAATGTATCCCTTTCTTCTTTAAGATGAATCCAGGATCTCTTCAAGTCTTCAAGATCAGTTGGCATGTCTGGATGGAGAACGGTATAGGGTTCGTCACTTATAGCAACATGTTCCATAATCACTAGAAGCACAGGTGTAAACGACATCATGAGGTTTTGAGCTCGAGCTCGTTGTAATACGGTGAACTGACTTTGAGATTTTTGTATCACAAATGTGCGGATAGCAAGAGTCGCCACCGACTTTTCTTTTATCCAATTAAGGGAAGGTGAAAAGAACAGGAAAAGACCTTCGTTAGATTCTGAGTGAGGGAGAAGGTTATGAAAAGGGAAGGTATTAGCACCCCTTTCCATCCGTAGTTATCTACGGGCTCTTAGTTGCTCTTAGATCATCCTTAAAAGTGTTTTCTGTTTGTTTGACAAAAATGTTTTGAAAAAGGCATTTCTCTTTTGACTTTGTAATGATTCATGTAGGAATGTATACAAAGTGTTCGGAAATGTTTCATTTTTGAAAAGAGTTTGAACTTTGACAAAAGTGTGTGGTGTGAAAAGTATTTTGTTTTGAGCAAGCAACTAAAAGTCTTATTACCTACTCCGAATTGGTCGTTTTCATATTATTTTACTTTCCTTTTAGAATAGTGCTATCCATACCATTAGTTGGTAGGTAACCCTATTCGTTGGATGTAGAAGGGACATTCGAAGGGACATCGTATGGTCATAGAAGGCAACTTGTAGGAGTATCCTAGCACATTCGAAGGGACGATCATCACTTTTCGTAGGCAACAATCGAGGGACGAGATCATGTATTCGTAGGCGACATCGTGGGTCTATGATCTTTGTATCGAAGGGACTATGATGATATACTGTAGGCAACGGTGCTAGGATACCTCTACGTTCGAGGGACTTGACCATTTGTATTCGTAAAGGCAACGAGAGAGAATTACCTTAAGGGGTGCGTGTGTGAAAAAAGTGTGTCAAATTCAGATATGTTTTATCTTGAAATTATGAGTGATCTATGTCCAATTTTATCTTGCCATACACGCCTAATTACTAGCAGTTTATAGGGTGCAGAAAGTAAATTGCGGAAAGTAAAGTGCGAAAAAATAAAGTCCTACGCTATTACATGGCTTTGGAGCACTTACATAATAGGAGTACGGAAAGTAAAAGTCCTAATTAAACTATTACATCTCATAGGCAGTTACATAATATGAAAAAGAAAAGAAAGAAAAATTGTCCGAAACGTTACAACCTGTAAATAGATACATAATCGGGAAATACGAGAAAATTGCATAAGTGGAAAAATGTTAGTAAAAACATGATTTTTGAATGAGGAAAAAAGTTTCAAGTTAGTAATGAAAATAAGATGATAACATAATTTTTTGGTAATTTTCTGAATCGATTTCGATAATTAAAAACAATTAAAAGTCAATTTAGTGATTAATTAGTAATTAATTAAAATATGCATGCAAAAATATTAATTTTAATGTCAAAAATTAAATAAGCATTTTTCTGATTAAAATGCAAAAGGAAAATAATTTTGGTGTTTTTTTAAATGCATGATAAAATTATTTAAAGATTAATTAAATAACATGAAAATATTAGAAAAAAAAAGAAATAGAAAACGTTAGTTTGCAAACTGTAAAAAAAGAAATTGCCTTGCCAGGATTCGAACCCACGTCCTCTGAGGAAAACACGCGCCCTCTTGCCATCTGATTCAGCTGTCTTTGGTGTTAGGAATCTGGAAACAAGTGATTATAAGTGTAAACGTGTCGTAGATTTGGAAATTCAACACACAGTCAGCGCGCGGACCCCAGTTGTAATGGTTGGACGAATCGGAAGCCACAAAAACGCCACGCATGCCTTCACCGGTCTCAGACGAGTGAACGACGCTGGAGCCCTAGCTCCGGTCGTCTTCTCCGGCGACTCAAAACTTCAAACCTGCAAAATACGAAAAATAAATTGCAAAGGGATACCCTACCCCCCTAAATCGACCCCTGCGAATTCAATGGTGCCATTGTTTTGGCCTGAAAACACCTGTACAAGCCGGTTCGAAGCTTTCCAGTTTTTGAACCCTAACAATGGTGGTTTATGTTTTCTACGTGCAAGCTTGCATGAGATGCATCATTCATGATCTAATGAATGTCCTGAGTTCATACAAACAACCAAAAACGATTAATAATGCATGGATTAAAGAAATCAAAATTAAACAAAATACCAAATCAGAGGGAGCTATATAGCACGATCTGGGATGAGTTTGCTTCACGTAAAGGCTGGGAATGGTTGCTGGGATATCCAAGAACACAATGGAAGGCTTGAAACTCCTTGGAACTGGCTGGAAAGTGGAATTGGAAAATCACAACTTTATGAATTTTTTGAGAAAAATAGGGTTACTTCCAAGGGCTAGGGTTTCGTCCCTTGTCTTTGTCAATGTGCTGGGTATTTATAGAGTGTAATATTGGAGCAAAAAGAAAGAAAAAAGATATGCCATTGAATGCAAAATAATTTCTCTTTCAAATCAAATCAAATCTTTTCAAAATTTGTTTTTTCCTTCCATGCATGAGCTAGCACGAATTTGGCAAGTTGTGTGGGCTTTCTTGGTCCCCAAGCTTGATAGAAAACCAATCCAATTCAAATTATACCTTGTTTTCATATTTTATTTAATTTAAATTTGAATTAAATACTTTTAAATTAAAAAATAAATCAAAAAAATAGAAAGAGGTCATGGCAAGGCATCAAGAGGTCACAAATAATATTATGATCAAGTTTGGATCATAAAATTATAGGCCCATTTGGAAAAAAATGGATTTTGACAAGTATCTTTCTTTGTGCAATTGTTCAAAAATGCCCAACTTGTACAAGGTGTATCTTGCTCAATTTTCAACATTTTTGAGTGTTCTTGGACTTTTTAGAAAGCTCTAGATGTCCTCTAAACAACCTATTTGGTTTCATCTTAATTGGAGTTTCCATGCTCAATAAAACTTCATTACAAAAAGTTGACGTTTTGTTGACTTTGAAAAGGACCTGTAATGTTTTGATCCATATCTTCAAAATGAAGCATTTTCTGACCATGCTTGTGAGACATGAAGTTGTAGAGAATTGAATTCTCTTTAAAATGAGAGGTGGTGGAAAAATGTTTGATAAAGTATGAAGAAGTTATGCTCAGTCAAAGTTCAGTTGACTTTTCTCTAGAAAACCCTAATTTGGAAAGTTTGACTTTTGATCAAATCTTGAGTTTTCTTGATGAATCATGATCAACCCTTGATCAAATGATGAAGGAGACTTCAAAATGAGGATGTTGACCAAAAATTAGGAAGTTTGACTGTATGTTGACCACAGTTGACTTTTTGTCCAATACAACTAATTTTCAACCATCTGAGCAATTGTCTGAGGAAACTTGACTTGTAAGGCTTGAAACCTGTCATGGAGATTCTTTGAAGCATATGAGGAGGCATGATGATCACTGGAGATGTTGGAAACCCATCTTAGTCTAAGAATTACCAAACCCTAGTTTGGGTTGATTGTCTAGGAGAGGGTTTGTCTGATCAATCCTTGAGGAATCATTGAGTATGGAGGTATGAAATGTCTTGAGGAATAGGAGGGAAAATTTTGGGGTATGACACTCGCATCAATTTGAGGTAAGGTTCCCAAGGGATAGAGTTTTTATGCCCCAAGGTCTTGGTATCAGTCTTTTTACCATGCCCCAAGCGTGCACAAATCTTCGACGGTAGTTCTGGATATCGCTGTTGTAGTCAAACACAATGTCTTGGAGAAGCATATCATGAGGTCCATCTCTTCAAACATAACCAAACTGACGTAGAGCTAGAGAAGGGTTGTAAGTGATACCTCCCCTTATGCCAAGGAGTGGTACATTAGGGAATTCTCCACAAAGCTCAATGAAAGTGAAGTCCTTTTGAGGGAAAAGACACCAATGGATATCTGAATGAGAGAGCGACATCAGCCTTTAAGACCACTTCAATCTTTGCTCGTTCTTCATTACCGATTGAGGAAGGTGCGAAATAAACCACCTGGAAAGTAACGGTATGCAACACATGAGAGTTCCTTGTCTTTTGATAGTATGAGTGTGGAGAGAATGCAGAATACCCCCAAGTAAGGTAGGCACTGGATTACGAGTGAGGAATATCTTGATGGCGTTCACATCTATGAACTGATATGGATTAGGAAATAGCACCAAACCATAGATTAGCAAGGCCAAAAACATCTTCGAATGCATGGAAACTTATAGCTTTGAGGAATTTTCGAGCTTTCTTTATCAGAAACTTGGCAAATAAACCCTTAACTCCGCTTCTTGTTTCCCAATTAGCTTTAATGTCCGATTGCTTTAGATGTAACGCTGATGCGATGTCTTCGTACTTCAGAGCTTTTTCTGAACTAGTGAATGGTATCTGATCAAGGATAGGTATCCCAAGTAGCTTACAGAATTCTTCCAAGGTAGGCACCAACTGATAATTTGGAAATGTAAAGCAGTGATGCTTTGGATCGAAGAACTGGAATACGACGTGCATCATATCTTCTTCAAAATCGGAGACAACCAAGTCAAGCAGATAACCATGTCTCTTGATGAACTGAGCGTGATCGGGAATTTCTGAAACCAATTCTTTGAGTTGAGAAGGTATGCCCATGAAGTTGATTCAGATAGTCTTTCTAGAAGCCATACTTCCTGCAAAATAGAGCAAAGATAAATTCCTAGGTCCTTGAAATAGTTAGAAATGATATGATGATGCGATGTTATGATGCCATGATGTCATGTTTAAAAGAAGTAGCAATCACAAGCAATTCACGCAAAAGCCCTAGGTTTAAGGCTTGCATGAGGTATAAGTGTCTACCCTACCAAAGTTTAAGTGGGTTTAACCTGCCCTATAATAGTAACCGGGTTCTAGGAATCTCATATCATTGATCTTTCTCGTAGGCTTTATTTCAATACGACTACCAAGTGGTCGACCAAAACATCCCGAAAGTCGAATCTTAATGAGCGTAGCATCGAGTATCAACCAATCTCAGTCTACACCAAAGTCGGCCATCTCACCACCTTCTAATGGCCAAGATGGGTCAATTAGGGTTCTAGAAGTTGAGTTAGTGCTGATGACACCACGCAGACGCCAAATACTTTCCTCAACTGAACATGAGGAGCATCGGGACATCCAAAGTGTCGCACTAACGTAGCCATCATGTCGACCGTTTCTGCATACGCCTAACGGTCGCGACAATTTATTGCTACTTACCTAAGGAAAACTGGATCTGGGTGTAGGATCCCCCACAAGTATAATACCCAAGCAACCCTTAAAAGTAAAGCATACAAGTCAAATTTTTTTGAGTGATCTAAAGACCCTAAGGTAAAATCTCTTTATTTTCCCCAGCAGAGTCGCCAGTTCTGTAACACAGTGGGAGAACTGACTTGTTTGTTTTGCGTTTGATCGCAAATGTTGCGAATAGCAAGATTCACCACCGACTTTTCTTTTATCCAATTAAGGGAAGGCGAAAAGAACAGGAAAAGACCTTCGTTAGATTCTGAGTAAGGGAGTTGGTTATGAAAAGGGAAGGTGTTAGCACCATTTCCATCCGTAGTTATCTACGGGCTCTTAATTGCTTTAGGTCACTTTAATTGTTTTTTTGTGTGTGTGTGTTTGAAAAGATTTTTTGGAAAAAAAAGCATTTCGCTTTGACTTTGTAATGATTCACATTGGAATGTATACGAAGTGTTTGGAAATGTTTTGTTTTAGAAAAGTACTTTGCAATGATTCATGCTGGAATGTATACAAAGTATTTTGAAAAGATTTTGAAGAAAAGTGTGAGATGTAAAAAAATATGTTTTAATTTGAGCAAGCAAAAGAGACTTATTACCTTCTCAGAATGGTCGTTTCCGTGTTATTTTGCTTTCCTTTAGAATAAAGCTATCCATACCATTAGTTGGTAGGAAACTTTATTCGTTGGATGTAAAGGGACATTTGAAGGGACATCGAATGGTCATAGAAGGAAACTTGTAGGGATATCCTAGCACATTCGTAGGGACGATCATCACTTTTCGTAGGCAACAACCGAGGGACGAGATCATGTATTCGTAGGTAACATCGAGGAACTATGATCTTTTAAGTCGAAGGGACTATGATGATATTTCGTAGGCAACCGTGCTAAGATAACCCTACGTTCGAGGGACTTGACCATTTATAAGGAAACGAGAGAGGATACCCTAAGGGGGGTGCATGTGTGAAGAAAGTGCGTTGTATTCAGATATTTATCTTATGATTAGTGATCTATGTTGATTTTTATCTTTCCATACACGCCTAGTTACTAGTAGTTTAATAGGTGCAGAAAGTAAATTGCGGAAATGTAAAGTGCGAAAAGTAAATCCTACGCTATTACATGGATTTGGGGTAGATACATAATAAGGAGTGCGGAAAGTAAATCCTAATTAAACTATTACATCCCTTGAGCAGTTACATAATATTGAAAAAAGAATGCGCGCGAAAAATTATACATCCTGGAAGCAGTAACAATAATATGCGCGAAACAGATAATTGAAGGAAAGATATAATCGGGAGAAGTTTGGAGAATAGTTAGTGAAAAGTTTTAGGTTAGTAGAAAAAAGTTTGATTTTAACCTAATTTCTATGTGAAAAATCGGGTGAATCGGAAACCCTAAGTCTAATTGATTTTAGATAATAAAAGGAGTTTAATTTAAATTAAACGATTAACCTAATTAAACTAATTAAATTAGTTAATTTGATTAAGAAAAATATTTGTAAAATATGATTTTTTGATTTATTTAACCTAATTTACTAATTAATTTATTAATTAAGTTAATTAAAAGAAAATGTTAAGAAAGATAAAAAAGGGAGAAAAGTTTGGAAAGTGTAAAAAAGAAAGATGGTCGTTGGGAATCGATCCCAGGACCTCCTGGATAAACATGCGCGCGCTTGACCACTTGAGCCAGGCTGCTTAGCTGATTTAGAAACGTAACCATTAGATTATCCGTGTTCCTTCGTTCTGTTTTGGATTTTTCAAACTAGTCACGCGTGGACCCCAATGTTTTCGAACGAACCAATCACGATGCGCCTGCACGCCACACAAGCTTCGCCTGAGTCAAAGGATATCAACAGCGCCAGAGTCAATCCTCCGGTCACCTTCTCCGACGAGGAGAATCTCGATACCTGCAAAATCAATGTTAGATGCAAAAGAAAAACTCCCAAATCGACTAATTTGGACCATGCGATTTCAATGGTGATGTTATTTTTCACTGAAAGGGCCTGTATAATGAAATACGAAGCTTCTCAAGCTTTAAGCCCTAATCATGGCAGAACACTGTTCCTGCATCAAAACTTCACAACGATGGTTCTAAACAAACCCATGCATGATTATAAACACATGTATATGCATTGAAACAATTAATACATCATAAATTAAAAGTTTGAAATCGTGAGAAACAAGCAAACCAGTGAGGATTGGATGAAGAGTTTCAACGTGTTGTAAGCTTCAAGGATGATTGGGAATGACTCCTGCAAGTCTCAAGAACACGATGCAACGCTTGGTTTGGCTTGAGGAATGCTGTGAACAGATTTTTGATCTGCCCTAGTTTTCTTGAAAAATTTGAAGGTTTTATGGTTGCTGTGGAGGCAAGCATTCATGGTCTTGAGCATCTGAGGTTGTTGAGTATTTATAGAAGAGTGAAATTAGGTCAACCAAAGAAGGAAAAATCTTGCATTGATTAAGATATAATTCCTTGAAAATAAAGACCAAATATTGCCTTTTTTGGTATCTAATCTTGCCTATCAAGTCTTGCATGAATTTGGTAGTTTGTTTGGGCTTCCTTGGTCCTCAAGACAAGTAGAAACCAAGCCCAACTTGTCATAGACCTTGCTTTTGTATTTTACTTAATTAAAATTGGATTTAAATGCTTTAATACCAAAATAAATCAAATAAATTGGGAAGGAGGCGCGACAAGGTGCATAAAGACCATGAATAATGTTAAAATCCAGTTTGGATCATAAAATTATAAGCCCATTTGAAATTTTTTTGCATTTGTCAAGTATTTTCCTTTATGCACCTCCTCAAAAAATGCTTAACTTGCACAACTTGTATCTTGCTCAATTTTTAACATTTTTGGGTGTTCTTGGACTTTTTAGAAAGCTCAAGATGTTTTCTAAACAAACCTTTTGGTTTCGTGCTCATTGAAGTTTCCATGCTCATGAACACTTCTTTGCAAAAAGATGACTTTTTGTTGACTTTTAAAAGGACCTGTAATATTTTGATCCATATCTTCGAAATGAAGCATTTCTAGCCCAAGCTTGTGAGACATGAAGTTTTAGAGAATTGAATTATCTTCAAAATGAATTTTGGTGGAAAAATTTATGATAAAGTATGTGAAAGTTATGTCTGGTCAAAGTTCTGTTGACTTTTTGTTCAAAAACCCTAATTTGGAAACTTTGACTTTTGATCAAATCTTGACTTTTCTTGATGAATCATGATCAACCCTTGATCAAATGATGAATATTACTTCAAAATATTGATGTTGACCAAAAATTGTGAAGTTTGACTATATGTTGACCATAGTTGACTTTTTGTCCAATATAGTTGGTTTTCAACCATCTGAGCAATTGGATGAGCAAATTTGTCATGTAAGGCTTGAAACTTGAGATGGTGATCCCTTGAAGCATATGATGAGGTATGATGACCACTTAGAGCACTAGAAATCCATCTTGACCTGAGAGGAGCAAAACCCTAGTTTGGATTGATTGCTAGAGAGGTCGGTCCGATCAACCCTCGAAACCCTCGAGTATGGAGTTGTGGATTGTCTTGAGAAGTAGGAGGGCAAATTTTGGGGTATAACAGTCTTCAAGTTGCTTATACTTCTCGTTGTCAGGAGGATACTGGTCTCTCATATAGTCTTCTTCCTCTTCTTCTTGAGACCCATGATGACTTCCTTCATTGGCCTTGACACTTCCTTCGGGCCACGCTTTTTTTATAGAATTCAAGTTGTCGACTACTTTGACCAAACTTTTGTACCTTTTCCCCATGTTGAGAATACCAACGATCTTCTTCTTTTCTTCTTGATGATGAGCTCTTCGATCTTTCGCCCTGGGCTAAGTTGGTGAACATCTCTTGAACCGAGCGCTCGAGCTCAAGATCTTTGACATTGTTCGAGAGCCATTTAAGAAAACCGATCTTCGAGTACTTATGAAATGATATGCTATGATATGCAATGTTATGCGATGCAATGTTTTCAAGGACCTTAGGAATTTAAATTTGGTAAACAAGCAAGAACAAATTTTTTATTAGTTTGATTAGTGAATACATATAAAAGTTCAAAAAGTAAGACTCCTAATGCCTTAAGCCTCCTATGGACGCTTCCTCTTTGTGTTGACGTAGGTGTTAATGCTCTATTCCTCGTGAAGTAGTTTCGTTAACTCCAATACTATTTTCTCGCTTGCATATCACTGAGCTTCAAAGGTATCCTTTTCTTCTTTGAGTTGAATCCAAGATCTCTTCAATTATTCGAAATTAGTAGGCATGCCTGGATGAATAATGGTGTAAGGTTCATCGCCTTCGGCAACAGGTTCCATAATTATTGGTAGGATAGCAACATATGGCATCATGAGGTTTTGAGCGTGATCTCGCACCCATTTGAGGTAAGGTTCCCAAGGAATGGAATTTTTATGCCCCAAGGTCTTGGTATCAGTTTTCTTCACCATGCCCCAAGCATTCACAAATCTTCAGCAATAACCATGGAGATCGTTGTCGTAGTCAAATACAATACCTTAGATAAGCATATCATAAGGACCATCTCTTCGAGCATAACCAAATCGACGTAGCGCTAGAGAAGGGTTGTAAGTGATACCTCCCCTTATGCCAAGGAGTGGCACATTAGGGAATTCTCCACAACGCTCAATGAAAGCGAAGTCTTTTTGAGACACCAACAAATATCTGAATGAGAGAGTGACATCAACCTTTGAGACCATTTCAAACCTTGTTCATTTTTCATCACTGATCGAGGAAGATGCGAAATAAACCACCTGGACAATAAAGGTATGCAACACATGAGAGTTCCTTGTCTTTTCATAGTAAGAGTGTGGAGAGAATGCAGAGTATCTCCGAGTAAGGTAGGCACTGGATTCTGAGTGAGGAATATCTTGATGGCGTTCGCGTCTATGAATTGATCTAGATTAAGAAATAACACCAAACCATAGATGAGCAAAGCCAAAATATCTTCGAAAACATGGAAACTCATATCCTTTAAGAATTCTTGAGTTTTCTTTATCAGAAACTTGGCAAGCAAACCCTTAACTCAACTTCTTGTTTCCCTATTAGCTTCAATGTCTGACCGCTTTAGATGTAATACTGATGCGATGTCTTCAAACTTCGGAAATTTTTCAAACCGGTGAATGGTATCTGATCAAGGATGGGTATCCCAAGTAGCTTAGATAATTCTTTCATTGTAGGCACCAACTGATAATCTAGGAAAGTAAAGTAGTGATGTTTCGGATCAAAGAACTAGAATACGATGCTCACTGTATCTTCTTCAAAACCGGATATAACCAAGTCGAGTAGATAACCATGCCTTTTGATGAACTGAGAGTGGTCGAGAACTTTTGAGACTAACTCCTTGAGTTGAGAAGGTATACCCATAAAGTTTATTCAGATGGTCTTCCTGGAAGCCATAACCCTAAAATAAAGAGCAAAGATAAATCCCTAGGTCCTTGAAATGGTTAGAAATGTTATGATGTTATGATGTTATGATGTTATGATGTCATGTTTAAATAGCAAGCACAAACAATACACAATAGCCCTAGGTTTAATTCTTGTATGAGGTATAGGTGTCTATCCTACCGGAGTTTAAGTTGGTTTGATCTGTCCTACGATAGTAACCGGGTTCTAGGAATCTCAATATCAGTACAAGGTACAACCACCACAAATTCATTCCTCCATTCTCAATTCCTCAACTCCACTACCTTTGTACAACAAATTCACACAGCTCAACCTTTGTCTTATCCTAAATCAAACTTGTTGCTCTAGATTATCCTTGCACAATCCCTCTATTACCCTCACTCTCCTATTCCTATATAACAGAGCATATTTTTGAACACATTTCACAGACAGAGAGGGCAAAAATCATAAGAAAAGAACAACCCCTCACTTTCTTGTCATCACTTCCAAACCACTACTTACAAAACACAACAACATTTTTCCTTCCTCAATCCACACCCTCAATACACCTTCATCTTTCAAAACCAATCTCCATCACCTTACTCTTCATACAGCCGCTCCAAACTCATAATACTCCCTCTATTCGCATACTCCCTCATCATCTAACAACCATCATCAAAAACCATAACCTCAGCCACAACATCTGATAGCAAGCATCGTGGATCTAGAAATTAAAAAGAAAACGCGCAGAAATTAGATCTCAGACCAAACCCGAGACAGAACTCAAAGAAGAATCAGAATCCAGAGCTAGATCTCAGATCACAGAAGAAGAGGCGAAGAGGGAGTAAGCGAAACAACATACCTTTTGATATCTTTTTTTTTTGAATCTGTAGCACTTTAAGGTTCTTGCATTTTTTATTTTTCATTTGTACTTGAAATCTCAGAAATCATGAATGGAATCGGGTACGGGTAGATGCGGGATGAGGGTTTATTGATTGTGTTTGCTTCGGTTGCCATGGCCATGAATACCAAGAATAGCGGTGAGTAGAAAAACAGTGAGAGACCGATAGAGAGATAGAAGCGAGCGAGAGAGTGAGAAACGTGAGAGACAGAGAAAGAATCTTTTTCTTTTCTTTTATTTTCCAATGAATTTCCTTAACTATCATTAATTATTTGAGATAATAAAATTGGTGAAATAAGAGTGTTAGCGGCTAAAGTTTTGATCACTAGGGTTTTGTTTTGTTTTAACCTAACTCACTTTAGGCCTTTGAATCAAACCCAAGCGCCTCATTTATTCATACATCCCCACATCCGAATCACACCCCATTGTCCTATTTATTTTAATTTCTTCTTGAATAATTAAGGTTACTTTATTCATAATATTTTCACTAAAAATATCAAAAAAAATTGTTTAGAAGTATGTCTAAGATTATTATTCAAATTTTTTTTTTCACTAGAAGTAATAATATAGTTTTATAGATTATTCATTTCTTAGAATTATTTTCTAATTGTTTTTATTGTTCTCGTATATTTATATCATATTTATATTAGATTTTTATTAGATTTGTAATTATCTCATTCCCATTTTTAAATATGTATCCCCATCCCCATGTGATGTAATAGTTTAGTAATTATTTTATCACTTTAATTTATTTAATTATTCATCACATGTTCACAAAACCAAAAACATTTCTAACTAATTCTCAATTGCGAGCCATTTTTCATTACCTTGAGTCGACAAAGCTTAGAAGCGTCGCAACGGACACACATTTGTGCATACACCACGCTTGCTCTCGGGCTTACAATGAGACTTTAGTTGATTAGTTAAATATTATTTAATGATCTAATTAGGTTATTTAAAATTAATTAGTCCATCTAATTTATTTTATTAATCTAATTACTTGATTAAATTTCGTTTAATTGATCGATTAAATTTATTTCGTGCATGCACCTACACAATATCAACTGTCTTATCATTTGTGTTAGCCACCT
The DNA here is from genome assembly GCA_021764765.1 of Vicia sativa. NCBI lineage: Eukaryota > Viridiplantae > Streptophyta > Magnoliopsida > Fabales > Fabaceae > Vicia > Vicia sativa. Next base: position 99,861,177 of record CM038794.1, on the reverse strand, counting down.
TGTATGGGATTTTATTAAATTATTTTCCATGCTTCCATGAACGTTTACAATTATTCGCTTCATTTCCATTCTTGCGCCTTGGTCCACATACCAAGTTTTCATTCAATAAGGGCCTCATGGTAAGGAGTAGACACTTGTCTATTCTCTCAAGATTAATCAACCTTTCTTGGTTAATCATAGCCCAAATATTCTCTCTTTGTATATTCACCACTTTCATAATTAAATTTTCAAATCTCGACCCAACGTCGAGTGACTTTTCAAAAACCTTTTCATAATAAACTTCGAGTATTTAAATCGTTGGTCACTAGACCAATTGTTTGAAAACTTGTGCCAAATGAATTCTGAGTCTATAAATCGTTGGACGCTAGACCAATTGTTTAAAGACTCTTAATAACATGAACTTTGTTTCACTTCACTTTTTCATAAGAAAACGTTTTGGGATAACAGACGACTCGTTGAGCATTGAGCTCCTCTGGTTTCTAGTATTTGAATCGTAGGATGCTAGTCCTATTGTTCGGTACTTTTCACCCATTTAAAATCAATTCAACTGATCAAAACTTTCCCACGTGCAAGTCCTTTTTCAAACTTTTGCTCACACGTGATCTCCTTTCGCTCACACGCGAATTGCACTAGTGATGTCTTATCGTCCACGTACAATTAAGCTCATATTTTCATAAATAAAATAAACCAACCAACAAATGTTCTCGCAATCGAGAACTACGTAAGATCTGACTTTCCCATCGCACTTGGGGAATACGTAGGCACTAGATTCTAACATCTTGGCGAGCACACTTTCAAAAAATTAAAACATGTTTCTCTTTTCATTTCTCTTTTCGTGCATACTAAGTAGAAGATAGAAAATTAACACAATAAACACACAAACACACTTAGAACTAAATAGGTCTCATCGAGTACGATGTATGTGAGGGGTGCTAATATCTTCCCCTTGCATAACCGACTCCCGAACCCGCATCTCTTGGTCCTGATGACCATTTCATTTCACAATTCATTTTTTGGATTTTATCTATATTTTCCCTTTCCTCTCTTTAGGAATAAATAAAGTTAGATGGTGAATTCATTGTTTGTAATCGAATTAGTAAAAAATTTCGATGGCGTCGATACATAGAAAGCAAATAGAAAGCAAGTAAAGGTGATCTAAAACCCTAAGGTAACCTCTCTTTGGATGTAGTCCCCAACAAATTCGCCAGTTCTGTAACACGGTGGAAGAACTGACTTGTTTGTTTTGCATTTTATCGCAAATATTGCGGTTAGCAAGAGTCACAACCGAATTTTCTTTTATCCAATAAAGGAAAGGTGAAAAGAACAGGAAAGACCTTTGATAGATTCTGAGTAAGGGAGGTAATTATGAAAAATATTGCTTTCTGTGTGTATGTGATTTGAAAAATATTTTTGAAAAGTATTTGAAAATTATTTCGCTTTAACTTCGTAATAATTCTTGTATCAGTCCTCAAGAATGTATACGAAGTGTTTGGAGATGTTTAAAAATGTAACTTTGTAATGATTCTCGTCGGAATGTATACAAAATGTTTGTTTGAAAGTATTTTGAAAAGAATTGTGAAGTGTGAAGAGTGAAGAGTATTTTTGAGTGGAGCAAGCAATTAAAATTATTATTACCTACTCATAAAGGTCGTTCTTGTTATTTTCCTTCTCCTTTAGGATAACGCTATCCATACCATTAGTTGGTAGGTAACTATATCCGCTGGATGTGAAAGGACGCGAGGGTCATCGATGGTCATCAAGGAAACATGTAAGGATACCTTAGCAATTCGAAGGGACGATCATCACTTATTCGTAGGCAACAACCAAGGAACGAGATCATATATTTGTAGGCAACATCGAGGGTCATCGAGGGACTATGATCTTTATGATGATTTTGAATTGAGGGTCTTTTGGTAATGGTACCCCTACGTTCGAGGGACATGACCATGTTTTTCCGAAGGCAACAAGAGAGGATACCCTAAGGGGTTGCAAGTGTGTGAAACAGTGATTCAATTCAGATATGTTATCTTGATTGTTTAAGGTGATCTAAGATTGTTTTTAGTTCTTGTCATGCAATCCTATTAGCCATACATCTAAGCAAAGGTATATGTACGTAAAATAAAGGTGGAAAGTAAAAGTGCGTAAAAGTAAAGTCCTAATCTATTAGGGCTTTGGGGCTATATAGTAGAAGGTGAAAGTAAAATGCTAGAAATTAAATCTACGCTATTACAAAAATAACCTTGCGACCTATACATCGATTTCTAGAATTTAAATGCGAAAAAGCAATAAATAAATAAAAGAAAAATGTTTTGATGTTTAATAAATTTTTTTTAAGGTTAATTAAGTCCTAATTAAGTTAACCTAATTACTATGTGAAAATCGGGTGAATCGGAAAACCCTAAGTCTAATTGTTTTTAATTAATAAAAGAAATTTAATTTAAATTAAATTAATTAAACTAAATTAAACTAATTAAGAAAATTAAAAAGAAGTTAATTATGTGTTAATCCAAAATTAATTAACTTAATTAACTAATTAAATTAACCTAATTAACTTATTAAAATATTAATTAAAAAACAAAATAGAAAATATGTTTGAAAATTGAAAAAAGAGTGAAAATTGGAAAAAGAAAGGAAAATGGGGTCGCTGAGATTCGAACTCAGGACTCCTGGGTTACCAAACGGGCGCACTACCATCTGAGCCATGGGATTTGATTGTTATTGAATTACAGCCATTAGATTATACGTGATCCGAATGCTGCGTTTTTTATTTTCAACGTTAGTGCGCGTGGGATCCATGATTGTTAGCATGAACTAATTAGATGATGGAGAACTGTCAGGGAAAGAGTCAAAGGGTCTTCGCCCGAGTCCTCATCGGAACCCTATCTCCGATCATCTTCTCTGGTGGGTTCGATATTCAAAACCAGAAAAAACTCAAATTCGAAATGTAAGGTTAAGGCAACCCCCCCTAAATTAGGGTCTGCGAATTTAATGGTGTCGTTATCTTATCCTTAAAACGTTTGTAGCATGAGTTTTGAAGAAAATAATCCAAACTTCCCTAACCATGACAATTCATGATTCTGACGTTATAAGCCTCATGCGATGTATGGAACCTGTTCTATTTGATCTCAGGAAAACATTAGTAATATTAGTTCAAGCAAAAACATGATAAAAATCAAAATACGAAATTCAAAAATATGAGGCAATCAGAGTTCATGATGCATGCGTTCTAGGGATGTTTGGCCATGGCTTTGGACTTGTACTTGCTCTACAATACCTCAGGAACACGAATTAGTGTTTGGAATTGCTTAGAACTGGTTGGAAATTGAAATTCGATGGTGCAAGTTTTCTTGGATTTTTGAACTCCAAACCCTAGCTTTATGGCTGCAAGAACTCGTCTCCTTGATGTCTGAATGTGTTATGTATTTATAGGGCAAGATAATTAGGTTAAACTTGAGAGAAAATATTTGGCATTCATTGAGAAATATTTGATTTGGATATCACATGAAAAGTTTCCAATCTTGGCCAATATTGCATTGATACCTCTTGGGAGTTTTCTTACAGCTTGCATGAGCTATCTTGGACCTCAAGACAAACAAAAATCAAGCCCACACGCCCTTCCTTGTATTTTTTGCATTTTATTTAATTTAAATTGAGTTTTAATGTTTTAATTCAAAAATAAATTAAATAAATAGAAGAGAGGTGTGCAAGTGGGCTTAGAAGTCATGGACTATCTTAGAAATAAGCCCAAACTTTAAAAACCATGGCCCATTTGGAAAAAATTTGAATTTGCTTAGTATTTCCCTTCATGACTTCTTCAAAAATGCCAAAGTTGCACAAGTTGTATCTTGCTCAATTTTTATCATTTTGAAGTGTTCTTGGACTTTTTAGAAAGATTAAGATGTCCTCTAAACACTCATTTTGGTTTCATCTTCATTGAAGCTTCCATGTTCATGTAAACCTCTTTGGAAAAAGATAAATTTTTGTTGACTTTTAAAAGGACCTATAATGTCTTGATCCATAATTCTCAAATGAAGCATTTTTGGCCAAATCTTGTGAGACACAAAGTTATAGAGAATTGAATTCCCTTCAAAATGAGATTTGGTAATAAAATTCTGACAAGTATGTGAAAGTTATGCCTGGTCAAAGTTCTTTTGACTTTTGATCAAAAGCCCTAATTTAGAAACTTTGACTTTTGATCAATTCTTTGACTTTCTTAATGAATCATGATCAACCCTTGATCAAATAATGAATGAGACTTTAAAATCTTGATGTTGACCAAAAATGATGAAGTTTGACTGTATGTTGACCATAGTTGACGTTTGGTCCAATACAACTAATTTTCAACCATATGAGCATTTGACTAAGCAAACTTGAGTTTTGAGGCTTGAAACTTGACATGGTGATACCTTGAGACATATGAGGAGACATGATGCTCACTTGAGGCAATAGAAACCATCTTTTACTTGAGAGAATGGAAACCCTAGCTGTGGGTTGACTGCTTAGGAGAGGGTTCATCTGGTTAACCCTAGAAGAACTCTTGAGTATAGAGATGTGTATTGACTGGAAAAATAGGAGGGTAAATTTTGGGGTATAACATGGTGTAATGAGGAATGCCCTTTTTTTATACATTTTTTATAATAAAAAATATATAAACACATATCACAATGATTTTGATGAAATGGATCTCAGGCCCACTATACCCAATCATGGCAAGGTTATAAGAATTATAATGATGTACACTTCTCATTTTAGGACATTATTACTCTTCCCACCCCTAGTGGTGGATAACCATCCTCTATAAACTTGAAAATATCCTTCATAATTCTAGAAGTACATATATGAACGCATCTATTTCACTTTAAAACACGTTTCAAGTGAGACACATCCATTTTTTTCACAAAAACTAGACTGAAAGTGCATCTTTAGACAACGCTCTTCTATAATTTTGTTAATTTAACAACTCAGTGAAAAATACAGATGTGTAGTTCCATATATGTCAAGTAGGAATTTGAAAAAAAAATCACCTTTCACGTATTTCACAACTTAGTGAATATTCTAGAAGTGCATTTTCGTATTTTTTAAGCGGGATATTTAATAAAATACCATTTCTCCTATTTGCTTCACTCATTAGCATATAAACTTTTTTTTTCAAACCCTACCAAAATCTCCTACCACGGCCAATTACATTTTCTACTTAAAAACAATATTTCTCTATTTTTACACAATCAAAAGAAGAAAAAGAAGATGAAATTTAAGGTATTGTACATGTATTTCCTTCCTGATTACTTCCATTAATCTGACTTTTATGTATGTAAAAATAAATGTTGGGTTCGAAAACGCATTTTTGGATTTTTGTTGAGTGTTATACAAAACTATATTTCCAGTTTAGTTCAGAGTTGAATTTGCTCAATTTTTAACTATTTTATGTTATGATTGACCTTAGATATAACAATCGATTGAGACAAGGCAGACCAAGCCAGACTTCCTATGCTCGGCATGAGAGAGTCAGCAAAGTTAACAGCCCCGAGGACGGGCCTGTATGGCGGAGGAAGTGCCCGGAGGTTCCACTTCTGCACCAAGGAGTCGTCTGTCTTAGGCGTCATCCTCTCGTGCACATGAGCGGATACCCGATGAGGACGAGGTACCTAAGCAAATTGAGGTACCTGAGTATGTTGAGATATACGAAGAGGTGAACCTCAGCTATCTAAGAGGGCCTTATGACACCTTACTCCTGATTTACTATAAATGATCATGTCGCTCAACATGTTTGGAATGGAGAGATATATTTTTTGTTTCACTTTTCCATTTTAAAGGTTTACTCACAAATATTATTTTAACAGTTATAATTTTTGTTGTTACATGAACAGCCCCATTAAGTCCGTGAACCACCGTGGAAAATATTTGAATTATTATACCGCTGCGCTTGGTTCCATGAGGCCGTTGTTGGGTCGGACTTGCTGACTATGTGGAATTGGTTATATTACTATAAGCCACGACATGCAGGGGCATTTGCCAAGAGGTGGTACATAGAGACGTTGTAACACCCTATTTCCCAAGGAATAATTTAATAGAAATAAGAGTAAATTAAATTCTAAATCAAACACCAACAAATAGGATGCTACATTCTTCAACAAATCAAAACCCGCTCAAGTATAACTAAGTAGATACATGACACCACTTCGTTGAATCCACAACATTTTCAACATAGTCTCATTGTCAACTTTATTATCATCTCCAACAATTTAATTCAAAATGAAACAACACATAACCAAATGAAAATGAGTTCATATTACTCCAACAAAATCTTCAAAACAAAAATGCAATAGAAAACAAGCATTCAACCCCCTGTTGTGAAGGAGCATTGGCACCAACTCTAAATAAGAATAGTAATATTTTCTAGACTGAACTTGGGCTACATCGGTTGTCCGTGTGTTACCCACGTAGAGGCAACTTTCAAAGTAAAGGGTGAGATATCATAACAATATAATAAATCATATAATTATGAATAAACAACAAGTATAACATGTAAGATTCCAAGTTCGACAATCATCAAATATTCCACTCAACAATTCTACAATTTAAAATTCAATCGGCCCATGCATCCGACTGATGTAGAAATGCATGTGGTACCATCAAGGCATAAGCCCTCCAAATTCCATTATGGCAGCAACATAAGCCAACTGGCTATCAATATACGACCAACCGAGCCAACAACATAAGCCAAATCCAGGCTATTAAAGATGCATGTATGCGAAACTGATATAAGACAACAAAATTATGCAATACATTGTCAACAACATTCCACTTCCAGGCCAACAATAACATCATAATACTGCAACAAGACCTGCAGTTTATTCATACTTTATGTATATCATAACAATAAAATTCAACTGCAACGTTTCGCGTTACGACACATACAACATACACTTTCATCACAAATTCTTCCCATAAAATATTAGGCCACTACCATCAAAATAGGTTTCATGTTATAGAAAATATTTTTATTTTTTCAACGGTCCCAACGTTTCGTCAAACGGACACCCGAGAAAAAAGTTATCAAATTTTAGAAGTTTGAAAAATATGCCAGTTTCAGTAAGGTAATTGGTTACCTCCCAATGGTAACTGGTTACTTCACTCCTAACGCGCCACTATTAGGCAATTTTTAACTTAGGTAACCGGTTACCTCCTAACGGTAACCGGTTACTTCACTGAGACAATAACCAATATTTCAAAGTTTTGATCGAGGTAACCGGTTACCTCCTAATGGTAATTAGTTACTTCACTGAACCAGAAACCAGTAAATTCCAATTTTTGATGAGGTTACCGGTTACCTCATAATGGTAATCGGTTACTTTTCTGAAACAGAGCCAGAAACCAAAAATTTTCTACTACGATTTTGCATACTCTTTCACCCAAAATCAGATTTATAAACACACAAAAACATGCCAAATTTTGTGATTATCAACCCACATCAAACATATTAATTCTAACACGATCATCATAGCAATTTCATCATTCAAAGTCATATTTTAACAATCAATTCAACAATTCATCTACACCCAAACCTTCATCTACCCATAATTATACCACCTATTATAGAGTTAGAACCCCGCCCTTACCTTTGAATTGAAGGTTCTCTAAGGTTTTTCACCAATTGCTCTTTCCCTGGCCTCCTTTTCTCTTCCTCTCTTCACGCTTCTATGCTTCTCTTCTTTGTTTCCATGTACTATTTTTCTATCTCCTTCCCTAATCCTATTTTATCCACTAGTAACCCTTCCTATTTTATCCACTAGTAACCCTTGGACCCTTATTTCTTAATTCCAACATTTCCCATCATTAATCATATAATTATTTAATAATAATAATAATAAACTTAATATTATAATATAATAATACTAGTAAATATAGTTATACCTCACACCCCCATGTTTCTACAATATTAACCACACACCCCTAACACTTCATCCTTTATAATTTCTAAACCATCTAATCCCTAACAAAATGCATTAAACCACATCACACAACATCAATTCATATAAATACACTGTATTGTCTAATTATTTTTGTTAAAAAATTAATTAAATGAGGGCGTTACAGACGTGAACCTCAGATCTCGATCAGACACAAAACACATAGGTATACCATGCAACTTCACAATCACATTGACATAAGTTTCTACCAACTTCGACACAGGAAAATTAATATAATCGAAATGAAATGGGATGATTTAGTTAGTCTATCAACAATCACCCAAATCGAATCATGTCCTCTCGGAGTATTTGGCAGCCCCGTCACAAAATCAATCGATATGCTATCCCATTCTATTATGGAACCTCTAATGGTTGCAACAACCCTGTCGGTTTCTGATGTATGACTTTCAACTTCTGACAGGTCAAACATGCATACACAAACCGTATGACATCCTCTGTTTAACCGCAACTGAATAGCATCTTCAAGTCGTGGTACATCTTAGTAGCTCCTATATGAATACTCAAACGACATATATGAAATTTCTTCTAGAACCATATTTTTCATATTCGCATCATCATGTATACAAATTTTGTCTCGAAACTTCAACACACCTTAGGCATCTACTTTAAAATCATTGTCTGCAGATTGGTTATTCTCAACTATCAAATCTACCAGCTTCACATCCAATTTATGAGCTACTTTAATACTACCCAAGAAATCGTTGTTAATATTCAACATTCCCAGCAACATACTTCGTGGTGTCACTTCACAGACTAAACTCATATTGCGAAATTGCTCAATCAACTCTAACTCTTTAACCATCATAGCAGACATATGTAAAGTTTTTCTACTCAAGGCATCGACTACAACATTAGCTTTACCTGGATGGTAATTCAAGCCAAAATCGTAGTATTTCAATAGTTCCAACCATCTCCTTTGTCTCATATTCGAATAAGTACCTTAAGCTCTTATGATCACTAAACACTTCAAATCGGGAACCATAGAGATAATGTCTCCAAATCTTCAACACAAACACCACTACAGCTAGTTCTAAATCATGAGTAGGAGAATTTATTTTCATGAATCCTCAATTGCCTCGAAGCATAAGTGTTGAAGCGGTAAAGCGGAAAGCAAAGAGTTGGTATTATTTTTACCAGGTGATATATACCGGTTAGGTTTTATCGTATCGTGTCCACAGAGATTGGTTATTGATTCGTCGTTCGACAATTCTACCGTTAATGAGTTTGGGATTAAATGAGTTGAAAGTAAAAGACAGAAATTAAATGAACTAAAAAGTATAAAGGATAGACAGCTTGTCCAAAACGAATGCACACTACCCGTCACAGACTTAAATCTACCATCCAGTTATACTCGGCCTACGATACTCGTTTGTGTCATCACATATCTCTCACAATCTAAGCTATTTCTAACCCAAATTGAGAATCCTCCTGAATCACCTCAATAGCTATGTCTGGCCTATCTCAACAACTAGAAGTCAACTGCGTCACCTTCATACCCATCTCTGGCATACTTCACCAATGCAGAGGCATTAAGATTAGATACCCTATGGGGAATGTCAACTCTAAACCTATTTCTAGCATTCAGAAACTAACAGATAATCATCCTAGGTAAGAATTTAAGCAGTCTATCTCTACCAAGCTCAAATCCCTAACATAGAGTAAAAACCTAAGATAACTACCAACACAGATTCATAAAGCAAACTTTATACAACGCCAAGGGCGATAAATATACATGTGTTCAGAGTAAATATGCATACATAACCAACACAATAGAGAAATACAAAGAGAAGAGAGGAGATAAACTACCCATTTACACTGGTTCGTCAGAGCCTATCGAAGAACAATCTACCTCCAATCAACCATGAGCAAGACCCTAGTGTTGTTTTCTAAGCTAATCTATCAAAAAATATATGAGTGATGGAATTGGGAGCAAGAACTTCACACCCCAAAACCATACTCCATCACAAATGAAGCAAAATGAAAGATAAAGAAATTTTGTTCCACAAGAATCGCCCGACGAAATAAAGCATTGCCCGACGAATCTTCTTATTAACTTGGCTCAAATTAAGCGACGTCCTCATCCTGTACAAATATCTACCTTCGCACGGAGAAATTTAGCTTCGCTCGGCGAAATTCTCTTTTCCTCGGCCAGCGCCCAGGCAGCGAAACAAGTCAGAGCGAAACCCATCTTCCTCTGACTGCACCGTCGCCCGGCGACGCAAGGCCCTCGCCTGGCGAAATTTCAACTTTTATTGCTTTTCTTGTGGCTTCCAACTTCAAGCCTTATTCCTTTATTCGATCAAAAATGCATCTTGGAGCTCCATTTGGACTTTATTCTCAATGCTCCAATAATGCAACAAATACCTACAAAATATATACAAAACTAATCAAACGGTACAATATGTACACAAAACGCAATAAAACCTATTTACAACAAAAAGTCGGGATTATTCAACTAAATATCAACAAAAGAACGGATAAGTGCCACAAAATGTATATACAAAATAACTACATTTTGACACTTATCAATAAGCAAACACTTTATCATTATGCATAAGTACACAATCTAAACCCAATTTAGAAGCATCACAATATACAATGAACGATTCTTTAGGATTAGGCAATATCAGAATCGGAGCCGTCGTCAATCTCTTCTTCAATTCAATAAAACTTTCCTCATATTGGATATCCCACACGAATGCTTCGCCTTTACAAGTCAGTTGAGTCAATGGAAGTTCTAACTTAGAAAAGCCTTCGATAAATCTTTTATAATAACTAGCCAAGCCAAAAAAGCTTCTAATTTCCATAACCGACTTTGGAGCTTCCCATTACAACACTGCATCCACTTTAGACGGGTCTACAACAATGCCATCACTTGAAATGACATGACCAAGAAAACTAACCTTTGTTAACCATAATACACACTTAGACAACTTCACGTACAACTTATTTTCTTTCAACATTTGCAATACAATACCCAAATGCTCGACATGTTCTGCTTCTGATTAGAATAGATCAATATGTTATCAATGAATACCATAACAAATTGATCCAGATAAGTATGAAAAATGCGGTTCATATACTCTATAAATACTCTTGGCGCGTTAGTAACACCAAAAGGCATCACAGAGTACTCATAATGTCCATACCGAGTTATGAAAGTTGTCTTCTGAATATCTCCATCCTTCACTCGAATTTGGTGATAACCAGATCTTAAATTAATCTTGCTAAACACGCGAGAACTTACTAATTGATCCATCAAGTCATATATTCTCGAAAGTGGATACCTTGTTTTGATTGTCACTTCATTTAACTGTCGGTAATCAACGCACAATCTCATACTCCCATCTTTCTTCTTCACAAGCAACACCGGAGCTCCCTAAGTCGAAACACTTGGTCTCACAAATTTCTTGTCAAGCAACTCTTCTAATTACTTCTTCAACTTTGATAGTCTAAACACTGGCATCCTGAATGGTGCCATAGAAATGGGTTTGGCACCAGGTACAAGATCGATCGAAAATTGCACTTCTCGTTCGGGTGGTACATCTGGAATATTATTTGGGAAAACTTTAGGAAAATAACATACTACTCGCAATTCATCAACCGCCGCCTGATTCTTAATAGATAAAGATGCTAGTAAAGTAAACAATTGAGCTTCATCCTTCATCAACTTGTTTAGTTGTTTAATAGAGAAAAACTATGCTTCCTCCTCCTCATCAGGAGTAGAAAACCTCACATATTTGTTGAAGCAGTTAATATGAACATAATTATACTCTAACTAGTTAATACCTAGAATCACATCCAGACCACTCAACGACAAACAAACTAAATCCACATGAAAGTCTCTATCATTAATTGACAAAGGACACTTCAAACATGCTAGAGAAGTGTTACCGACCCCTTAGCTGGAGTTTCAATAATCATTTCTCCAGACATGGTCGATAACTCCAGACCCAACTTTTTCACATAATCAGTAGAAATAAAACAATGAGTAGCACAGGTATCAATAATAGTAATTAAAGGGGCACTATTAATGAAACATGTACCTCTGATCAAATGATCTTCGCTCGAGGTCTGGGTTTCAGCCAATGAAAATACCTTCCAACCGGATGGTTATTCGTGGTAAAAAGTGACGAACGAGGGAATTCGAATCTCAGACTCAAAACGATTTACTCTTTTGATTTTTTTGTTTTAAAAGATGCCGTGAGCACCAAGATATATTGTTTCCAAACAAGAAAAGAGATGGAAAAGGGGAAAGCTGAAATACCCTAAAATATGATATGCGATGCGACTAGCGTGAACTAGATTCAACACATTGGGGAGAGACCAGGGTAAGGGGGTTGATTATATAAAGGGAAAGTATTAGCACCCTACATATCTATAGTTTTATATAGGAAATTTTTATGCATATTTTTGTACGTTTGTGTGTTTTATTTGCTATGCAATTTCAGGAAAGTTTCTCCTTTGGGATTTAAGAAAGGTAGGTTAGGCAGGAACCTAAGTTTTGTTATAATTATTATGCTTGCAAGGATCATTGGGATCCTCTGCATACATATCCCCTAGTGGGAATCAGCGCATTTGTAGCTTGGATATAAGGGAACTAAGGTTTGTTTGGTTTGAGAGAGAAAGAAGTATGCTCGCCAACAGTGAGACCTTGTGCCTACGTATTCTCAAAGGAAGGTTGAGAAAGTCAGAGCAATCGTATACGTTCCCGCTTATGCTAGTGGAATCAAAGGGTGACTTTATTAAGAGACAAAGACAAATGTCATCTTAATGAAAAATGTATCTAATCTATTTCATCACATACATTTTTAAAAAGTTGATTGATTAAATCTTTCATTGTAAGCATTAGGTGTTTTTCTTGAGTGTACAAGCGTTACCACTTACAAGTTAAGAAAGATGTTTGAAAAATATTTGAATTTTTCATTGTAAGCATTGGGCGTTTTGCTTGAGTGTACAAGCGTTGCCACTTACAAGTAAAAGATGTTTTGTTTGAAAAAGTGTTTGATTTGAAAAAATTTTGATTTGAAATTTTTTTGATTTGTATGTGATGTTATAGATGAGATACTTCTTCTATAGAGATGATACATGTCTAAATCTCTAGGAGAAATTGATTATTGATTAGGGGGATGCTTTTAAGAAGCCTGTGGGTCCTTGTATTGTAAGCCCAAGAGGAGGCATTCTGAGGGTCATCGAGGATCCTTGTATGAAGCTCAAGAGGAAGCTATAGGGTATGGTTGGCTTAGCTTTAAGAGTGATTTCACCGGGAAACCATCCTCTTAGGATTCAAGAGTGATTTCACTGGGAAATCATACTCTTTCTTGTATGAGGCCCAAGAGAAGGCTAAACTCAACGAGGGAGTTCTTTTGTACGAAGCCCAAGAGGAGGCTCACTCAACAGGGGAGTTCTTTTATACGAAGCCCAAGAGGAGGCTAACTCAACAGGTGAGTTATCTTGTACAAAGCCCAAGAGGAGGCTATGGGGAACCTAGTTGTTATACTAGCTGTTGTGTTACAAATAAACATGAACAAGTATATGAACAAGTATATATGACAAAGTGTGTGTGTGCATTCACAAGAGTTTATGAAGGAAATATATAAACAAGTGTATAAAACAAGCAAATAAAGCAAGTGTAACTTGAATATATACAAATTAGTGTGAAAGAAAATATATAAACAAGTGTTTAAAACAAGTGGATAGGCTAGTATACTTGGATATATACAAAGGAGTTGGGACTTACACCTTAAGGAAGGCCCATTGGTTTAAGAGCAGTTTCACCGGGAATAATTCTCCTCTTAATACCAATGAAATCGGTGTATAAACAAGCGGATAAAAATTAGCGGAAGGAAGCTAATTATACTTGAATATTTACAAAGATGATTGAATATGTACAAGGAATTGAATATGTACACAAAAGGGTGGATATGTACAAGGAAATAAATATGTACATATGAGGGTTGATATGTACAAGGAAATGAATATATACATAAAAAGGGTTGGGACTTACACCGTGAGGGAGGCCCATGATCAATTTGATTTTGAATTCGAAAGAATTTTGAAGAAAAACCTAGTTCGGTTTGTATTTTCAAAGATTAATCGAATCGATCATGGAAAAGAGGTGTGTAAGTTTAAAATTTTTTGAAATGATTTTGAAAAGTGAAATATATTCACAAGAAGTTTTGAAAAATATTAGGTTTGAAAATTGGAAAGAAAACATTTTGAAAAGTATTAAAATACTTAAAAACGTCTCATTTTTAACCTAATAAAAATATATCAAAAAGAAAATACTTTTGGTTTTTTTTTGACATAATCATAAAGTAGGTATATTAAATGACAAGTGTGAAAAAAATAATCTTAAAATGAGAAGTTTTGATTAGTTTTTGAAAATATTGAAGTTTGATAAAAAAAAATGAAGAAAACAAGTGATAAAAAGTTGGTTTTGGTCTTGGAAGGGTTTGAACCCATGACCTGACTTTGAAAGGTGAAAAGAAATACCACTGGGCCATATGCGTGGCTTGTTAATATCACGCTTCCATAAAAATATATTTGAAATCAAGTTTGGAAAAATCAGTTTGAAAACAAGTTGAAAAATGTGAAGTTTGGAAACGTTAAAAAATAAAAAGGTCCTAGGGGATTCAAGCCCGACCTTAGGCATGGCAAGGACATGAAAACGCTACCGACTACCATCGGGTGGCTATACATCCGTTTATTTATTTCACTTCAATTAATAATATTATAAACGAATTATTTGAATTTGAAAAAAAAACAGAAATAGGCGCGTATTGTTCTACTTCAACCTCCATCCTTCTTTGATTCCTATCTCTCTCAATTCTTGATGAAATTAAAAGATGTAAAAATGAAACTTGCTTGTTTTGAGCCCAGGAACATGGTGGTGGTGTTTAATTTCATTTATTTTTATCTTAATATGATTAATTTCTGAGGAAACCAGATGAACCCTAATTCTAACAAATCAACATGAAATCGTGTATAGATTATGATTTGTGCAATTGATTGAGGGTTATTACTCAGTGAAGGTGAAGAAACAAGATGGCATATAAATATTTAAACTGGAATGCAAAAATCATAAAGTTCAATGTTGATCAACTTACCTCTTAAAGTGAGAATCAGATTCTTGCTTAGAGTGTTTCTAGAAGTTGTTTGATGATTTCTATAGCTACACTGGACCCTATGGAAGGTATCTGAATGCTTAGCTTGAATTGAAATGGCCTGGATCGTTCCACCCAAGTCCAACTGCATCTACTTGGAGTGAGTTTCAAATTCGGTGTTGGAGATGCTACATGTCAGTGATGAGTGCTTGGATCACTCATATGAAGAATATGGAAGGTGTTTGAAGGGGAAAATTGAGATATGCACGAGTGAAATGGAAGTTTGGATGTTAAGGCTCAATATGTGCGTACATGAAATTTGAAAATGATTTCTGATTTTGGCTTAGTTTTGGAATGGTTTAATGATTCTAAAAACTTTCTAATGATGTTTAGAAAGCATTTGAATCCTAAGATTGCTCAGAAATTGCAAGGCTTAGAATTTGCAAATTCTCCCACTTAGAAAACTTGAAACTTGAAAAACAAGAAAGAAATAAGGAAAGCTTGGTTTATGATGCTTTGGTATGATTTGAAGTGAAGTATAGACCTCTATTTATAGGACAAGAATTATGAATAGCAAGGGCAAGGATTGGCTTGAAAATTAACAACTTGCCTTAAAGGGTAAGAAAGGAAATTTTGCATTTAATGCACATGGTTAACTTCTTTAACCATGGTTAAAATTTATCACTTGATCTAATCCTCTCTCAATCATTGAAATAATATATTTATCTCTCAAATCCTATCTATTTTGATGACAAGGCTTCTAGAAGGAAGAATTTGCAAAAAAAAAAGACCTATAAACTTGAAAAATGACTTGTAAAATATGGTTATGGAGCTTTAAGTTTCAATTTGAAAACCCTAGCTACACAAATTGTTTTTGCAAGTTCTTGGACATTTTGGAAATCTTGTAAAAAGATATAAAACTTTCATGTTTTGAGTTTTTCTTAAATCAAAGTGGATCTAGGTGAAAAATGGCCATGAAAGTGATGAAAACCCATGTTTTTAACACTTGAAATTTTTTTTAAGTGTTAGAAAAATTTAAAATCTTGACTTTTTGTTGACTTTTTCACACATTTTGATTTTGTATGATTATGGTGGATAATTTGAAATGATTTCATGATTGAAAAAAATTAGATTTCAAAAAGTTGACCAAAAGTCAAAGTTTGACTTTTCTGTACAGTTGAATTTTCATCAGATGATTCAAAATTTCTTTGATGATCAATCATGATATTTGGAATGTTTTGAACTAAGAAATTAGGTCAAGATGTTGCATTGATGATTTCAAGATCGATATCCAAGAAATTAGGTCATTCATTGAGCAAAAAGTCAATGATACACCATCCTCGATCAAAACCCTAATTGGTCGATTCAAGATAGATCTTGAGGAAATAATAGGAATTTGAAAATCAAATGTTGATGATTGATGAATATAGATCAATTTAGGTGAGTGGAGACTCAAAAAATAATTTATCATATCTTGAAAAGATGAAAATTTTGATAAAAACCCTAATATGGCTGAAGAAGTACACACACGATCTATCATGTGCTGGAATTGTTAGTGATGCACGGATGCATATGTGGTGATATGAAATGGTATCTTAGGTCAAAAATCGGGGTATGACAGATGATCCTATTTAATTTTCTTCAACCTGAGATATAAATATGAAAATCTTCGTCTCGATAGGTGTGAAGAGACTTAAATATTGGAATACGCAAATTTTGGACCTAAGATACCAAAAAATGCGAATGATGCAAAGTGATAAAAAGTCTACCCAGGAGTACCAAAGAGTGACATGCTGGGGAAAAAACAATTGTGAGGATGTCTCAATCTGTTTAAGAAAGGAGAATCCTGTTTGTTGGGAAACAAGTATATGTTTCACTAGGAAAATAGATTCACGGAGGAAGTGAATATCTGTTTCGCTTTAGGGAGATGAGGAGATTACCTTCTGTCAGCCTTGTGAAAATGTTTAAGGTAATTAAAGATGACAATACCAATTATCATCCTAGTGATAATTTATGGTAATTTGAAATGAAGACTCATTTACGGATTATCAGCCTCGTGATGGTAAATGGTATGAGATCTGAAGATATTACCAATTATTAGCAACGTGATAACTATAACAAGGTAATTCTTGAGAGAATTTTACTAAGTATTCAACCTTGTGAATAACAGACAGTGATGGAAACAGATCTTAAATGAGTTTCTATTTTCATAGTTACAACTGTGCCGTGGATCTTTTTGAGAAGATGCAGGCATTTTGATTGTAAAGATACAACTTTTTTCAAAGAGAAAGACAACTGTGGGGATTTCTTGAACTTTCATGATTGGACTTGTTAAGACGAACAATAATTTTATGATAAGTTCAGAGATGAAAAGGAAATAAGCAGCTCGGATAATGAGGCTATCCAGGAATGAACTGGAAAGAAACGGTCAATAAAGATTTTGTAACCCATGAGGAACAAACTCGATTGGGGAACTGGAGAAAAGAATCTATTCTTTCTGCTTGGGGATAATCTATTGGGGAGATGACACACCCATACTTGTTTTTGGGAATAAATGCAACCTAAACAAGTGATATTGAAGCAAACATTGAGAAATGCAATAATGCATTAATGATGCAATTAGGTATGAATAATTAATGTCATGAATTTCATATGCACGGTGACGATACTTGAAAAGACAACAAAGTGTATTTGGAAAAGACTACGTCAAAATTCAATCAAATACTCAGCAAAATCTTCAGCAATGGTGTAGATGTTACTGATGATGAACCTGAGTCGCATGCTTTAAGCTTTTCTGGGGAAAAGACCTTTTACTAGAAACCCTATTGGGGGTTCTTTTTCGGATAAGAATACCGTCTTTGATGATCTCTTTTGGGCAAGAGAAAACTTCTCAGCAGTTGTTTATCTTTCAGAGGTCGAAACACTCATGGAGATAATTGTTGACATTCCTTCTGTGTTCACAGATCGAAGGAAAATTTCGCTTTTATTCCAAAAATTTTGAAGTAAAAATTCATTTAAAACTTTTTTTTTAGTTTCAAAAGTGATTTTCACAAGAAAAAACGTTATTTTGCAAAACAGAATAAAGAAAGAATTGCAAACAAATGGGCACAAGGCTCAAATTTTATTGATAGAATGGTAATCATCCAAAGGCGTGATTCCATAGACTACTTACAAAAGTTGGAAACGGTAATATATTAGGAAAAGGCTATATTGCAAGCAATAACTGCTATTCTCCCAAACAACTTCGAATTCCAACTGTGCTTGTTGCTTTTAGAAGATTTTATTGAAGATCCGCTGATGGAAGATTCTTCAAATTGACGAAGTACAGACTGACGCAGTTACTTTGTCATTTTGATCCTTAATTTTTGCCTAGGTTTCCTTTCCAGGTTTTAAATCTACCAGGATAAATTTCTGTTTATTGTCTCTTATTTTTGCTTGGACCGCCTTTTTAGGTTTTCAGTCCACCGAGACGCTCGTTTTTGCCTAAGCCGCCCTTTTCGGGTTTTCAACTTACCGAGATGTTCTTTTATCTTTTTAGACAAAGTATTTCTTGACTGCATCAGCATTTACAGGATGCGGGATTTCATCACCGTCCATGGTTGTGAGAGTCATAGCACCGCCAAAAAGATTCTTTTGACGATGTATGGGCCTTTGTAATTAGGAGTCCATTTGCCCCTAAAATCTGGTTGAAAATACAAGATCTTTTTAAGCACGAGGTCGCCTTCTTGAAATTCACGAGGTCGAACCTTTTTGTCGAAGGATTTCTTCATCCTTCTTTGATATAGTTGTCCATGACACAAAGCGGTCATTCATTTTTCTTCTATTAAGTTTAACTGATTGTATCTACTTCAACACCACTCATCCTTAGATAACTTAGCCTCCATGAGGACTCTCATTGATGGAATTTCAACTTCCACAGTGTCATACCCCAAAATTTGCCCTCCTACTTCTCAAGACATTTCATACATCCATACTCAAGGATTCCTCAAGGGTTGATCAAACAAACCCTCTCCTAGACAATTAACCCAAACTAGGGTTTGGAAATTCTCAGATCCAGATGGACTTCCAACATCTCCAATGGTCATCATGCCTCATCATATGCTTCAAAGACTTTCCATGTCAAGTTTCCTCAGACAATTGCTCAGATGGTTGAAAATCAGTTGTATTGGACAAAAAGTCAACTATGGTCAACATACAGTCAAACTTCATGATTTTTGGTCAACATCCTCATTTTGAAGTCACATTCATCATTTGATCAAGGGTTGATCATGATTCATCAACAAAACCCAAGATTTGCTCAAAAGTCAAACTTTCCAAATTAGGGTTTCTTAGTGAAAAGTCAACTGGACTTTGACTGAGCATAACTTCTTCATACTTTCTCAGAAATTTTTCCACCACCTCTTGTTTTGAAGGAAATTAAATTCTCTACAACTTCATATCTCACAAGAATGTTCAAAAAATGCTCCATTTGGAAGGTATGGATCAAAACATTACAGGTCCTTTTCAAAGTCAACAAAAAGTCAACTTTGTGTTTTGGAGATATATTGAGCATGGAAACTCCAATTGAGATGAAACCAAAGAGGTTGGTTAGAGGACTCTTATAGATTTCCAAAAAGTCCAAGAACATTCAAAAATATGGAAAATTGAGCAAAATACACCATTCACAAGTTGGGCATTTTTGAACAATTGCACAAAAGGAGATATTTGTTAAAATGCAATTTTTTTCCAAATGGGCCTATAATTTTATGATCCAAACTTGATCATAATATTATTTGTGACCTATTGATGCTTGGCCATGACAATTTTCTATTTTATTGATTTATTTTTGAATTTAAAACCATTTAATTCAAAATTAAATTATATAAAATATGAAAATAAGATATATTTTTTAAAAGGAGTGAATTTCTATCAAACTTGAGGTCCAAGATAGCCCATGGAACATACCAAATTCGTTCTAGCTCTCACATTGAAGAGAAAATCAAATTTTTTCCAAAATTTGATTTTATTTGAAAAGAATTTATTGCACATTCAAGATCAAATCTTTTTTCACTCTCTTTTCCCTCTCAATTCACTCTATAAATACTCAGCCTATTGCACATCAAAGGGGACGAAACCCTAGCCCCATACACAACCCTTATTTTGCCAAAAATTTTCTCAAAGTTGGAAATTTCGAATTTTACTTTTCAGCCAGTTTCAAGGAGTTCTAAGCCCTCCATTGTGTTCCTTGACACCCCAACAAGCAAAAGCAACTCTTACTCGAAGCCCAATCACTCTGAATCAAGCTCTCTAGCTCTCACCGGTTTGCTACTTTTCTCAATTTCGATTTCCATATTACATGCATTGCTAATCGTTTCCATGAGTTTATTTGAGTTCAGGACATTCATTGGAGTGTATTTGGTGCATTACATGTGAGTTTCCACGTAGAAATCCCAAGCCACCATTGTTAGGGTTTTTAGGGCTGTGAGTTTCGAAACGCAGGTTACAGGCCTTTTCAGGACAAGAGGAGAGCACCATCGGGCTCGCAAGGATCGAATTAGTCGATCTGGGCTTTTATTTCGCTTTGATTGATGCGTTTTGCAGGATTTTCAGATGGATAAGCTTCCGGAGAAGATGACCGGAGCCCTAGCTCCGGCGTGTACTCCGGCGTTGGTTGGACGTCTGACTCTGGCGTGGCATAATGGCGTGTTTCAATTGGCTCTCGCGTTCCACCTGGGGTCCACGCGTGCTGACTCGTTTTCAAACATTCCCATGACACGTTGACATTCAAATTCAATTGATTTCAATTTTCCAAACACCAAGTACACCATGGCGCAGTGGTTCAGGCATTGGTTTGAGAAGATTCTCCAAGAGGTCATGAGTTCAATCCCTGCCAGGACCGGTTCCTTTTTCTCTTTTGCAACACTTAACATATTTTCATATTTTTTCTATTTTCTTTTAATATTTTCATCCATTTTAATTTATCTTTAATAATTTTTATCATGCATCTAAAAAATACCAAAAATATTTATTTTTTGCATACTCACCATAAAAATACTTATTTAATTTTTAAAAATTAAAAATATTATTTTTGCGTGCATATTTAATTTAATTGCCATTTTATCATTTAAATCACCTTTAATTGATTTTTAATTATTAAATTAACTCCAAAAAATCCCAAAAAATTATTTTAGCATATTAATGTTATTTCTAGCATGAAAACTTTTTCTCATTCAAAAATTATTATTTTTACTAACATTTTCCTCTAATGCAATTTTCTCGTGTTTCCCGATTTTTCATCTGTTCACAGGTTATCCCGTTTCGGACAATTTTATCGCTTTCTTTTCATATTATGTAATTGCCTATGGGATGTAATAGTTTAATTAGGACTTTTATTTTCCGCATTTTTCAATTATGTATCTGCCCCAAAACAATGTAATAGCGTAAGATTTATATTTCCGCAATTTACTTTCCGCATCTTACAAACTGTTAGTAATTAGGCGTGTATGGCAAGATAAAATTGAACATAGCTCACTCTAATTTTCAAGATAACATGTATCCGAATCAACACACTCTTTCACACGCACCCTTAGTAATTTCTCTCGCTGCCTTACAATTCAAATGGTCATGTCCTCTAACGTAGAGGTATTCTAGCACCGCTGCCTTCAAACAAATCATCATAGTCCTTCGATACAAAGATCATAGACCACGATGTCGCTTACGAATACATGATCTTGACTCGATTGTCGCCATTTAAAAATGATGATAGTCCTTCGAATGTGCTAGATACTTCCTGTTGCTTTCTATGACCATCGATGTCCTTCGAATGTCCGCCACATCCAACGAATAGGTTACCTACCAACTAATGGTATGGATAGCACTATTCTAAAGGAACGAAAATAACACGAAAACCACCAATTCGAGTAGGTAATAAGACTTTTAGTTGCTTGCTCAAATCAAATACTTTTGCACCTCACACTTTGTCAAAGTTCAAACTTTTTCAAAACAAAACATTTCGAACATTTTGTATACATTCCTACATGAATCATTACAAAGTCAGTGAAATGCTTTTCAAAACATTTTTCAAACACACGTAAAGCACAATTTTAAAGTGATCTAAGAGCAACTAAGAGCTCAGATAACTACGGATGGAAAGGGTGCTAATAGCTTCCCTTTCATAACCTTCTCCCTTACTCGTAATCTAACGAAGGTCCTTTTCTCGTACTTTTACCTTCCCTTAATTGGATAAAAGAAAAGTCGGTGACGACTCTTGCTATCCGCACATTTGCGATACAAAAATCTCAAAGTCAGTTCACCGTATTACACACGGGGAGCACTGTTTCCATGCCATACACTAAAGAGAAATGGGTTGCCCCTATTGAAGTGCGTACTGAAGTTCGATACCCATATAAAGCAAATGGAAACATTTCATGCCAGTCTTTGTAAGTGATGACCATTTTTTGGATGATCTTCTTGATGTTCTTGTTGGCGGCTTCCACAATGCCATTCATCTTTGGTCGTTAAAGAGAAGAGTTATGATGCTCAATCTTGAATTCCTCACACAGTTCCTTCATCATTTTGTTGTTCAAGTCTGATTCGTTATCTGTAATGATCTTGCTTGGAACTTGTAACATGGTGGGAGAACTGACTTGTTTGTTTTGCGTTTGATCGCAAATGTTGCGGATAGCAAGAGTCGCCACTGACTTTTCTTTTATCCAATTAAGGGAAGGCGAAAAGAACAAGAAAAGACCTTCGTTAGATTCTGAGTAAGGGAGTTGGTTATGAAAAGAGAAGGTATTAGCACCCCTTTTCATCCGTAGTTATTTATAGGCTCTTAATTTTTTAGCTCACTTTATAAATTGCTTTTGTGTGTGTGTTTGAAAAATGTTTTTGAAAAGGCATTTCACTTTGACTTCGTAATGATTCACGCTGGAATGTATACGAAGTGTTTGGAAATGTTTTGTTTTTGGAAAAGACTTTGTAATGATTCACGCTGGAATGTATGCAAAGTGTTTTGAAAAAGAAGAATTTTGAGAAAGTGTTAGGTGTAAAAAGAATGTTTTAATTTGAGCAAGCAAAAGAAACTTATTACCTACTCAGAACGGTCATTTCCGTGTTATTTTGTTTTCCTTTAGAATAACGCTATCCATACGAATAGTTGGTAGGTAACCCTATTCGTTAGATGTAAAGGGACATTCGAAGGGACATCGGATGGTCATAGAAGGCAACTTGTAGGAGTATCCTAGCACATTCGTAGGGACGATCATCACTTTTCGTAGGCAACAACCGAGGGACTAGATCATGTATTCGTTTTAGGCAATATTAAGGGACTATGATCTTTTAAATCGAAGGGACTATGATGATATTTCGTAGGCAATCGTGCTAAGATACCCCCACGTTCGAGGGACTTGACCATTTATAAGGCAACGAGAGAGAATACCCTAGGGGGGTGCATATGTGGGAATAGTGCATTATTTTCAGGTATTTATATTGTATTAGTGGTCTATGTTGATTTTATCTTGCCATACACGCCTAGTTACTAGCAGTTTAATAGGTGCAGAAAGTAAATTGCAGAAATATAAAAGGTCTTACGCTATTACATGGCTTTGGGGCAGATACATAATAGGAGGTGCGGAAAGTAAAGTGCGGAAAGTAAAATCCTACGCTATTACATGATAAAAACTTGCAACCTATACATCCTTTCTAGAATTTAAAATGCAAGAAAACATAAATAACAGGAAAGAAAACTAGTCCTAATATTTTTGGTATTTTTGAAAATTAGAGTTTATGTGAAAAAACAGCCTAGTTCTAGTTGATTTTAATTAATTAAGAAAAACATTAGTGAATACTAACCTAAATTAATTAAATTAGTTAAAAGAAAATATTTGTGAAAATGATCTAATTAACCTAATTAATTAACCTAATTACTAATTAAATTAATTAATTATTTTTTAGGAAAAATAAAAACAGAAAATAAATAAAAATATGAGAGAAAACCAAAAACGTGCTTCGGCAGAGCTACCCCGTGTCGGAGCTTCGGAGGTTCCGTTGTTGAGGTACCCGTGTCGGAGCTCGGGTTTCTAGTGCTGGAGGCGCCCAGAAGATGGAGCTTCTAGGGGTTCTGATGCTGGGAAGGGTCCAGAAGCTGGAGCTTCTAGAGACTAGATCTGGGGTTTCTAGAAGCTGGAGCTTCTGGGGACTTCTCATCTGGGGCCATCTAGAAGCTGGAGCTTCTGGGGACTTCTCATCTGGGGCCATCTAGAAGCTGGAGCTTCTGGAGGATTCTGCGCTGGAGAGACCCAAAAGTTGGCACTCGGTGTCAGGAGGCCCGTGTCGGAGCTCGGTGGGGATGCCCAAAAGCTAGAGCTTCTGGAGGCGTTCCTTCTAGAGATCTGGAAACCTGCAAAATAAATAGTGAAAACAAAGGGAAAAAGGTGGAGTTTGAACCCACGACCTGACAGAGAGAATGACATAGTGCACGCAAGGTGAACCGCTGGGGAAGTGATACATCCATTCATCCTTCTGAACCCGTAAATAGGTAATGGTTATAGGATTTTGAGTCAGAAGCACCGGAGCAAAGTTCCAGTCATCTTCTCTGATCGTGTTCAATCATCAACCTGCAAAATAAGCAATATGAATGCAACAAGGGTACCATATCCCCCTAATTCAAGAGCTACGAATCGATTGGTGGTGTTAAATAGTTCTGAATCGGCTTAGAACTACAGATACGAAGCTCTTCCAGTTTCTTCCCTAACAATGGCAACTAGTGATTAAGCCATGGAAAACTTCAAACGACTGCCCAAACCTGTTCTATATCATGCTATGGACACATTAAAAGCATTAGTTGCAAGCAAAACACACTCAAATGTAAAACACGAATTCAAGAAAAAAATGAAAATCGGAGCAATTCATATGGCATGTTTCAATGTGTTATGATCATGTATGATGATGCATACTTACTCAGACTTACCTCAGGATCACAATGGAATGCTTAAAAGTGACTGAGAGTGGCTGGAAAGTAGAACACGAGTTTGCCAACTTTGAGAATTTTTTTGAGAAAATTCTAGGGTTTGTGATAGGCTGGCAATCCATGTAAGGGATATGTCCAAAGTCTTCTTGTCTTGTAAGAGTGCTAGGTATATATAGGAGAGTGGAATTAGGTCAAGGCATTAAGAGAAAATATTATCCTTAAATGGAGAATATTTGATTTGAAAATTTGCACAAAATCCTTCCAATCTTGATCAATCTCTTCCTTAATTTTCTTGCACGAAATTGACAGCTTGTAATGAGCTATCTTGGACCCCAAGCCATGCAAATATCTAGTCTAACTTGCCTTATCTTTTATTTTTGCATTTTATTTAATTAAATTTGAATTTAAGCTATTAAATTCAAAAAATAAATAAATAAAAGAGTGAGAAGCGTGACATGCAGCATAGTGGTCATGGATAATCTTATGATCAAGTTTAAATCATAAAATCTTAGGCCCATTTGAAATTTTTTGGCTTTTGCTAGGTATTTTGCTTCATGCACCTCCTTAAAAATGCTCAACTCGCACAATTTTTATCTTGCTCAATTTTCAAAATTTTTTTAGTGTTCTTGTACTTTTTAGAAATCTCAAGATGTCTTCTAAACAGCCTTTTTGGTTTCATCTTCATTGGAGTTTCCATGCTCACGAACACTTCTTTGCAAAAAGATGACTTTTGTTGATTTTTCTAGAAGGACCTGTAATGTTTTGATCCATAACTTCCAAATGAAGCATTTTCTGCCCAAGCTTGTGAGACATGAAGTTGTAGAGAATTGAATTCTCTTCAGAATGAGCTTTGGTGGAGAAATTTCTGATGAAGTATGTGAAAGTTATGCTTGGTCAAAGTTTTGTTGACTTTTGTCTAGAGAAGCCCTAATTTGGAAACTTTGACTTTTTATCAGATCTTGGCTTTTCTTGATGAATCATGATCAATTCTTGATCAAATGATGAACATGACTTCAAAATATTAATGTTTCCAAAAAATTATGAAATTTGACTATATGTTGACCACAGTTGACTTTTTGTCTAACACAGCTGATTTTCATCTATCTGAGCAATTGGATGAGCAAATTTGGCTTGTGAGACTTGAAACTTGACATAGTGATCCCTTGGAACATAGGATGAGGTATGATGACCACTTTAAGCCTTAGAAGTCCATCTTGACTTAGAATAGAAAAACCCTAGCTTGGATTGATTGCTTAGGAGAGGGTTTGTCTGGTCAACCCTTGTGAAATCCTTGAGAATTGAGATTTGAATTGTCTTGAGAAGTAGGAGGGGGCAAATTTTGGGATATAACAGTTTCTCCTGTTCAATCTTCTTGTACTGGAAGGGTTAGATTGGCATACTTGCCTTTCGTGACCAGAAGGTAGAAGATGATTGAACACTCGAGTACACCTGAAAATTTGCACTCGCTATTGTATGGAATAGGATTGTCAGTTGATGATGCGCTGGAATGGGCTTATGGATGCCATTTGGAGATACTGCTACTGGAGAGTGAGTCATATGCTAGAATCTATATTTGTCTTTTGAATAGAAGAGACATCGGAGATGGGCTTAAAGATGCCATCCATGGTGATGAAGCTGCATAGTCGGAGATGGGCTTAAAGATGCCATCCGGGGCGGTTGATAATAAGAGAGAGTCAGAATAAGCCTTTGTCTTGGCTATTTTTGAGATGAATATTTGGCAGGATGCGAATAGTTTTCCCGTCTTATTTCGGGTGTTAATCCATAATCTATTGCCTGGGAATAATTGTGTGGTCTCTCAGATAGTTCTCCCGTCTTGTTTCGGGCATTAATCCTTGACCTTCTGCTTGGAAAATGACTTTTTACCTGTTGGGGAGATAAAATCTTGACAGGATATGGTTAGTCCTATGCAAATTATGATGCATGTAAGTGTATGACAATATTACTATGATGTATGTATATGTTATGACTTTTATGTAGATGTATGAATGTAGATGTTGTGGTATTTCAAAACATATCCATCTTGAAGAAGATAGGAACGTTCTGCTGGAGACTTCTGACATTTGCTTAGGGATAGGGTTGTTGAAAACCCTGACTAGGGAGAAAAAGAGATGCTTCTGATTCCTCCGATGCACTATCTGACCAAATCTCGAGTCTGGATATTGATGCTTCCTAGAAGAATAGCAATGGTTTAGAAATACTCGGTTGGGGATCTCATGCATAGACCTTTGCTAGGGATGAAACGACTAGTTACTGCTTGGAGACTAAACATGGCGTGGTGACGCTGATAGGGTGATTAAAGCTTGACGAGGCTTGTGGGATCATTAAAGCTGATGAGGCTTGTAGGATCATTAAAGCTGATGAGGCTGATAAGGATCATTTGACGTGATGAATCTGATAGGATCACTTGAGGTGATGAATCTGATAGGATCACTTGAGGTGACAAATCTGATAGGATCGTTAAAGATGATGAGGCTTGTAGCTGATGAAGTTGATAGGATCACGACTCAGGGACTAATGTGATGAAGTTTGAAGCTCGATAAAGCTGATAAGATCACGGCTCGGGAACTAATGTGATGATGTTGATAGGATCACTGCTCGGGGACTAATGTGATGAAGTTGATAGGATCATTGCTGCGAGGAGACTAGTACTTCGCTGGAGAAGATTTGTCTTTGTAGGGAGAGCGATGGCTCTGTGGGGGATTGATAATCCTACAGATGTATTTTCTATGACTCTGTGGGGATGCATTGGTGACTTCGGTCGTCATCTCAATTCCTAGAGCCTGTAGTAATCACTTGTTTCTGTTCACTTTTCGTATGTTTGTGAACGGGTGTTTTTTGTCAGATGCATATAATCATTCAAAGCAAACATTGGACTTTATGCAAACAACAATAAAATTAGAACTAGAAAGGAGGAAATTGCATTAATTTTGAAAACTGGCCTATAGTCAGGCAGTTTATATACAAGAAAAAAATATCCTAGTAAGAGGAAATTGTCATAATAGTAAAAAGTTATGCGGAAACAATCTCGTCGAGTTTCAACTATGCTATTGCTCATATATTTTCGACTATCTCATCTCCTTGCTGTCAGTAGAAAGTGATTGAATTGATTTGCGTTGTTTGAATCTTGAAGCTGATAGTAGTGTGGTCTGTAAGAAGGTGATATGGACGAGACATAGTCGTACGCTTAAATCCCTAATTTTTGCCTAGACCGCCCTTTCGGGTTTTCAGTCTATCGGGATACCCTTTTTTTCCAAGCCGCCCTTGCAGGTTTTCGACTTGCCGGGTGTACATTTTTGTGTATATATCCTTAACTTTTTCCCAAACCTTTTTGGTTCGCCACGATGCCCTTATTTTTGCCTAGGCCAGTCGACCTAGCGGGTCTCGTTCATGCTTAGTATTTTTTGACTATGTCTGCGTTCATAGGGTGTGGAAAGTCTTCTCCATCCATGGTTCTAAGTATCATAGTTCCGCCGGAAAATACTATTTTGACTACAAATGGTCCCTCGTAGGTGGGAGTCCATTTTCCCCTGGGATCACCTTGTGGAAGGATGATGCGCTTGACTACTAGATCACCGACTTGGTAGATTCGATGCTTAACTTTCTTGTTAAATGCTCTGATCATTCGCTTCTGATAGATTTTCCCATGGCTGATGGATGCGAGCCGTCTATCGTCGATCAAGTTGATCTGGTCAAGGCGAGTCTGGACCCATTCGTCTTCGCCCAATTCTGCGTCTTGGAGGACTCTGGTTGAGGGTATCTGAACCTCAATTGGTAGGACTGCTTCCATTCTGTATACGAGAGAGAAGGGGGTTGCCCCTGTAGATGTTCGCACTGTGGTGCGGTAAGCATGGAAAGCAAATGGCAACATCTCATGCCAATCCTTATAGGTCACTTTCATCTTTTGTATGATCTTCTTGAGATTCTTGTTGGCGGCTTCCACTGCGCCGGTCATTTTTGGCCGATATGGAGAAGAGTTGTGATGTTTGATCTTGAACTGTGTGCAGAGTTTGATGATCATTTTGTTGTTGAGGTTGGTACCATTGTCTGTGATAATCCTTTCGGGGACACCGTACCGGCAGATGAGATTATGCTTGATGAATCGAGCCACAACATTCTTGGTAACGAATGCAAACGAGGCTGCTTCTACCCATTTGGTAAAGTAATCAATTGCAACAAGGATGAAACGGTGTCCATTAGAAGCGGTAGGCTTAATTTCTCCAATCATGTAAATGCCCCACATTGCGAAAGGCCAAGGAGCTGTCAGAATATTCAGTGGTACCGGAGGCACATGCACTCTGTCTGCGTATATCTGGCATTTATGACGGGACCGAGCATAGCGGTGGCAATCAGCTTCCATGGTGGACCAATAATAACCTACTCTTAGAATCTTCTTAGCCATTGTATGTCCACTGGAGTGGGTACCGAATGCGCCTTCATGTAATTCTTCCATAATTTGTTTCGCTGTTTTTTGGTCTACACAACGGAGTAAGAACAAATCGTGATTGCGCTTGTATAAGATGTCGTTGCTGAGGAAGAATTTAGATGCGAATATTCTTAAGGATTTCTTGTCGTTGACAAATGCCCCTGCGGGATATTCCTGAGTCTCGAGATACCTCTTCACTTCGTAGAACCAAGGTTTCTCTTTTGTATCAAGTTCACAACAATATGCTGGTTCGTCAAACTTTTCGATGATGATTTGGGGAGCTTCGTTGTCCCATCTGACTTTGAACATAGACGACATGGTAGCTAATGCGTCTGCCAACTGATTCTCTTCTCGTGGAATATGATCGAAAGTGATTTCTTTGAAGTAGGGGATTAGACTTAAAACATGCTCTCGATATGGAATGAGATTAGGATGCTTCGTATACTACTCGCCTTTAATCTGACTGATCACTAAAGCTGAGTCTCCATACACTTGCAAGAATTTGGTTCTTAAGTCAATAGCAGCTTTGATACCCATGATGCACGCTTCGTATTCGACCAAGTTGTTGGTGCAATTGAAACAAAGTTTGGCGGTGAAAGGCGTGTGTCCACCTGTAGGAGACGTAATGATCGCGCCAATGCCATTGCCAAGTGCATTTGAGGCTCCCTCAAAGACCATGGTCTATCGGGATCCTAGTTCGGGTCCTTCGTCTGGTCCTGGTTCTTCGCAATCAGTAACTAGCAAAACATCTTCGTCTAGAAAATCAAACTGCATAGACTGATAGCCATCTATGGTTTAATGAGCCAAATTATCGGCTACTACACTTCCTTTGATCTCTTTCTGAGTAGTATACTGGATTTCGTATTCGGTCAAGATCATTTGCCATCTTGCTATTCTTTCGGAGAGAGCAGGTTTCTCGAATATGTATTTTATCGGATTCATCTTGGAGATCAAAAAGGTAGTGTGAGTCAACATGTACTGTCTTAGTCGGCGAGCAGCCCAAGCCAAAGCGCTGTAAGTTTTATCGAGCTGTGAGTATCTTGTTTCACAGTCGGTAAAATTTTTGCTGAGGTAGTATGTTGCATACTCTTTTCGACCAGACTCGTCATGTTTCCCCAACACACACCCCATTGAGTTCTCTAATACTGTAAGAGGTCTTCCTTTGGCATGTGGCATCAGGATAGGAGGATTTTGTAGGTACTCCTTGATTTTGTCAAAAGCTATTTGGTTATCGTCGTTCCATTCCACTACTTGATCTTTCTTCAGTAACTTGAAGATTGGCTCACAAGTAGCAGTTAGATGTGCAATAAATCTGGCAATGTAGTTTAGTCGTCCCAAGAAACCTCTGATTTCTTTTCTCGGTATACCGCATTTCTTGAATAGCTTTAACCTTGGTGGTCGACTTCAATACCTTTACCACTGACAACAAATCCCAGGAGTTTACCGGATCTGACTCCGACCAAGATGCACTTGTTGGGATTAAGTCTTAGTCTGTACTTCTTCAGTCTATCGAACAAATTTCGTAAGTGATCGAGTTGTTCTTCTTCAGTCTGTGATCGAGCTATCATGTCGTTGTCATACCCCAAAATTTTCCCTCCTACTTCTCAAGATATTTCATACATCCCTACTCAAGGATTCCTCAAGGGTTGATCAGACAAACCCTCTCCTAGACAATCAACCCAAACTAGGGTTTGGTATTTCTTAGATCAAAATGGACTTCCAATATCTCCAATGGTCATCATGCCTCCACATATGCTTCAAAGATTCTCCATGTCAAGTTTCAAGCCTCACAAGTCAAGTTTCCTCAGACAATTGCTCAGATGGTTGAAAATCAACAGATGGACAAAAGTCAACTGTGGTCAACATACAGTCAAACTTCTTGATTTTTGGTCAACATCCTCATTTTGAAGTTACATTCATCATTTGATCAAGGGTTGATCATGATTCATCAAGAAAACTCAAGATTTGCTCAAAAGTCAAACTTTCCAAATTAGGGTTTCTCAGTGAAAAGTCAACCAAACTTTGACTGAGCATAACTTCTTCATACTTTCTTAGAAATTTTTCCACCACCTCTTGTTTTGAAGGAAATTCCGTTCTCTACAACTTCATGTTTCACAAGAATGTTCAAAAAATGCTTCATTTGGAAGGTATGGATCAAAACATTACAGGTCCTTTTCAAAGTCAACAAAAAGTCAACTTTTTGTTTTGAAGATATATTGAGCATGGAAACTCCAATTGAGATGCAACCAAAGAGGTTGGTTAGAGGACTCTTAGAGATTTCCAAAAAGTCAAAGAACATTCAAAAATGTGGAAAATTGACCAAAATACACCATTCACAAGTTGGGCATTTTTGAACAATTGCACAAAAGGAGATATTTGTCAAAATGCAATTTTTTCCAAATGGGCCTATAATTTTATGATCCAAACTTGGTCATGATATTATTTGTGACCTATTGATGCTTGGCCATGACAATTTTCTATTTTATTGATTTATTTTTGAATTTAAAACCATTTAATTCAAAATTAAATTATATAAAATATGAAAATAAGATATTTTTTCAAAGGGAGTGAATTTCTATCAAACTTGAGGTCCAAGATAGCCCATGGAACATACCAAATTCGTGCTAGCTCTCACATTAAAGAGAAAATCAATTTTTTTCCAAAATTTGATTTTATTTGAAAAATATTTATGGCACATTCATGATCCAATCTTCTTTCCTTCTTTTTGCTCTCCTAATACACTCTATAAATACCAAGCAAGTTGCCAAGCAAAGGACACGAAACCCTAGCTCAAAGCATAACCCTTATTTTGCCAAAAAATTTCTCAAAGTTGTAAAATTCGAATTTTACTTTGCAGCCTCTTTCAACCTCTCTCAACCATCAAAACGTGTTCCTGAGGTAAGTTTGAGTAAGTATACATCATTGCCAATGATCAAAGCAGCCTGAATCGAGCCATATGCATTCATACATATTCAATTTTTTCTTGATTTTGCATTTTATTCATCTGTGTGTTTTAATTGTTTCTAATGGTTTTAATGTGTTCATGAGGTTCCATGGATATGATTTGGGCCATCGTTTGGATTCTTGAACGTTAGAAACATGAGATGCCATACTTAGGGTTTTTGGAGCTGTGAGTTTCGAAACACGAGTTCCAGGCCGTTTCAGGATGAAAGGATTGCACCATCGTGTTCGCAAGGCTCGAATTAGTCGATCTGGGCTTTTGTTTTGCTTTAAATGATGCGTTTTACAGGATTTTCAGGTTAATGGTCATCGGGGAAGACGACCGGAGCTAGGGCTCCGGCGTTGACCTAAGACTCTGAAGGCAAAGCGTGGTAATTCCGTGCTCCGATTCATCCATCTATGCTACCTGGACCCCACCGCGCTGACTGTGTGTTGAATTCAAAAACTTGACACGCGTTACCACTTATATTCACACGCTTTCAAAATTCAAACACAAAAGACACTGTGGCGCAGTGGTTAAGGCATTGGATGGAGGAGATTCTCTCAAGGGTCATGAGTTCGAACCATGCCAAGACCGGTTTTCTTTTTCTCTTTTACAAAACTTTATATTTTTCATATTTTCCTATTTTATTTTCTTTTAATATTTTTCACACTATTTAATTAATCTTTCATAATTTTTATCGTGCATTAAAAAACACCAAAAATATTTTTCTTTTTTGCATTATTTTCAGAAAATGTTTATTTAATTTATAAAATTAAAAATATTATTTTTGCATGCATATTTGATTTATTTTCAATTTTATCATTTAAATCACTTTTAGTTGATTTTTAATTATTAAATTAACTCCAAAAAATCCCAAAAAATTATTTTAGCATATTAATGTTATTTCCAGCATGAAAACATGTTTCTCATTCAAAAATTATTATTTTTACTAACATTTCCCGCTTATTCAATTTCCTTGTATTTCCCGATTTTTCATCTGTTCACAGGTTATCCCGTTTCGGACATTTTTTTTTTATCGTTTTCTTTTCATATCATGTAATTGCCTATGGGATGTAATAGTTTAATTAGGACTTTTTATTTTCCGCACCTTAAATTATGTATCTTCCCCAAAGCGATGTAATAGTGTAGGATTTATCTTTCCGCACTTTATATTTCCGCAATTTACTTTCCGCATCCTATAAACTGTTAGTAATTAGGCGTGTATGGCAAGATAAAATTGAATATAGCTCACTCTTAACTCCAAGATAAAAATACCTGAAATCAACACACTCTTTTCACACATGCACCCTTAGGTAATTCTCTCGTTGCCTTTACGAATACAAATGGTCATGTCCTCGAACGTAGAGGTATTCTAGCACCGTTGCCTTCAAAATAAATCATCATAGTCCTTCGATACAAAGATCATAAGACCCACGATGTCGCCCGAATACATGATCTTGACCTCGATTGTCGCCTACGAAAAATGATGATAGTCCTTCGAATGTGCTAGGATACTCCTACAAGTTGCTTTCTATGACTATCCGATGTCCTTCGAATGTCCCGCTTACATCCAAATAGGGTTACCTACCAACTAATGGTATGGATAACGCTATTTTAAAGGAAAGTAAAACAACACAAAACGACCATTCCGAGTAGGTAATAAGACTTTTAGTTGCTTGCTCAATCAAATACTTTTCACACCTCACACTTTTGTCAAAGTTCAAACTCTTTTCAAAACAAAACATTTCCAAACACTTTGTATACATTCCTACATGAATCATTACAAAGTCAAAGCGAAATGCCTTTTCAAAACATTTTGTCAAACACACAAAGCACAATTTTAAAGTGATCTAAGAGCAACTAAGAGCCGTAGATAACTACGGATGGAAAGGGTGCTAATACCTTCCTTTTCATAACCTTCTCCCTTACTCGTAATCTAACGAAGGTCTTTTCCGTTCTTTTCACCTTCCCTTAATTGGATAAAAGAAAAGTCGGTGGCGACTCTTGCTATCCGCACATTTGCGATACAAAACCTACAAAGTCGCTTCACAGACATGTAATCTGGCGACTGACGGGAGACACCCTAAAGAGAGAATGCCTTAAGGATTTCTAAATCACCTTTATTGCTTTCTGTTTGACTTGCTTGCTTTACTTTTAAGGGTTGCTTGGGTATTATATTTGTGGGGGATCCTACACCCGGATCCGAGTTTCCTTTTAGGTAAGTAGCAATGAATCATCGCAACCGTTAGACGTATATCAAAACGGTCAACCTGATGGCTACGTTAGTGTGACACTTTGGATGTCCTGATACTCTTCATTTCCAAGTTGAGGATAGTATTTGGCTTCTGCGTGGTGTCATCAAGCACTAACTAAACTTTTAGAACCTTAATTGACCCATCTTGGCCATTAAAAGGTAGTGAGATGGCCGGCTTTGGTGTAGACCGAGGTTGGTTGATACTCGATGCTACGCTCATTGAGATCGACTTTGGGATATTTTGATCGACCACTTGGTAGTCGATTGAAATAAACGCCTACGAGAAAGATCAATGATGTGAGATTCCTAGAACCCTTACTATTATAGGACAGATGAACCAACTCAAACTTTTGGTGGGGTAATCACCTATACCTCTTGCAAGCCTTAAACCTAGGCTCATTGTGTGAATTGTTTGTGTGCTAAACATGACATCATGACATCATTCGCATTGCATATCATTTCTAACTATTTCAAGGACCTAGAGATTTATCTTTGCTCTGCTTTTGTAGGAATTATGGCTTCTAGAAAGACTATCCGAATCAACTTCATGGGTATACCTTCTCACCAAAGAATTGGTTTCGTAGATTCCACCATGCTGGTTCATCAAAAGACATGGTTATCTGCTTGACTTGGTTATCTCCGTTTTGAAGAAGATATGATGCACGTCCTATTCGCTTCTTCGATCCGAAACACCATTGCTTTACATTCCTGATTATCGCTTGGTTCCTACCTTGAAGAGTTCTCTAAGCTACTGGGATACCTATTCTTGACCAAATGCCATTCACGGTTTAGAAAAGGTTCCTAGGTACGAAGACATTGCATCCGCCTTACATCTTAAGCGCCGACATTGAAGCCAATTGGGAAACTAGAAGGAGTTAAGGGTTTACTTGCAAGTTTCGATTAAGAAAGCCCGAGAATTCCTCAAAGTTATGAGTTTCCATGCATTCAAGACATTGTGGCCTTGCTAATCTATGGTTTGGTTCTATTCCTAACTCGGATCAATTCATAGATGTCAACGCCATCAAGTTGTTTCTTACCCGTAATCCAAGGCCTACTTTGCTTGGAGACATCCCGCATTCTCTCCACACTGTACTATCAAAAGACAAGGAACTCTCATGTGTTGCATACCGCTACTTTCTGTGTGGTTTATTTTGCACCTTCCTCCATCAGTATTGAAGAACGAGCAAAGGTTGAAGTGGTCTCAAAGACTAATGTCACTCTCTCATTCAGACATCCGTTGGAGTCTTTTCTCTCAAAAAGATTTCACTTTCATTGAGCGTTGTGGAGAATTCCCTAACGTACCACTACTTGGTATAAGGGGAGGTATCACTTACAACCCTTCTATAGATCTACGTCAGTTTGGTTTTGCTCGAAGAGATGGTCTGCATGATATGCTTCTCCAAGACATTGTGTTCGACTACAATCACGATCTCCGCATCACCGAAGGTTTATACACGCTGGGGCATGGTAAAGAAGACGATACCAAGACTTTGGGGCACCAAAACTCCATTCCTTGGGAACCTTACCTCAAATGGGTGCGAGCTCGAGCTCAAAACCTCATGATGCCATTCACTGCTCTACCAAGAATTATGGAACCTGCTATAGGTGACGACTTACATCGTTCTCCATCCCGACATGCCTACTGATTTTGAAGACTTGAAGAGATCCTGGATTCAGCTTAAAGAAGAAAGGGATACCTTTGAAGCTCAGTGCTACGCAAGCGAGAAGAAAGTGCTAGAGTTGACCAAGTTACTTCACGAGGAGCGAAACATCAACGCCTACCTCGGCATCAAGAGGAAACGCCCGTGGGAGACTTAGAGCTTTAGGATTTATATGTTTTTTCTCTTATTGTTTTGAACTATCTCTTGTACTTAAAAAGGAAAAGAATAAAAAGAGAACTAATAAATGTTTGTTCGTGCTTATTTAACAAATTTAAATCTCTAAGGTCCTTGAAAACATTGCATTGCATTCACATAAACATCGCATATCATAGCATAACATCTCATAACAGGTACATTGAAGATTGGTTTTCTCATTTTCTCGCTATTTATTTTAGCAGAAATGGCTCTTGAATAGACTGTCAAAGATCTTCAGGCTCAGAATGCTCAGCTCCAACACATGTTCACTAGCTTGGTCCAAGGCCAAGAAGATCTGAAGAAGCTCATCAACAGAAAGAAGAAGGTCGTCGGTCTCCTCAACATGGGCAGACGCTACAAGGGTGGTCCTAAAGTGGTCAGTCGCATAGAGCTCTCAGAAGGAAGTGTCAAGAATGAGGGGATTGTCAAGGGTAATGAAGATGACCAGCATGAGCCTAAGAAAGAGGGAGAAGATCGCTCTGACTATAGCCAGTACTCTGATGAAGATGACAAGTACAAGCAACTTGAAGACCGTCTGAATGCTGTGGAAAACCCAAGATGTCCGGGCTGAATTTTGATGATCTGAGTCTTGTCCCTGGTGTGGTGATTCCTCCCAAGTTCAAAGTTCCCACTTTTGCCAAGTATGATGGAATTTCTTGTCCAAAGCTACATTTGAAGTCCTATGTTCAAAAGATCAACCCCTACACTGATGACAGAAAGTTGCGGATGCACTATTTTCAAGAGAGTTTGTCCGGAACTCAATTGGAGTGGTATTATCAGCTAGAGAATGACCGTATCCGTACTTGGAGTGACTTAGCGATGCTTTCACGCATGCATGAGTACATGTGAATTGACACCCACTCGCATGCAACTACAAAGCATGTCTATGGGTCGTGATGAGAAGTTCAAAGAGTATGCTCAGAAATGGAGAGATTTAGCAGTCAGAGTTCAACCACCCTTGTCCAATAGGGAATTGGTTGATATGTTTATGGGAACACTAACAGGCCGCTCTTCAATCATCCGATTGAAACTCTTCACCGGATTCACCGAATGATATTGATAGGAGAGCGATTGTCGGTATCAAGAGTGGGAAGATTCATGTAGAGTCATCTTCAAATGCCGCAAAGAGATCTTTTGGTGGTAAGAAAGCTAATGCCTGTATGGTCGAAAAGCCGAGCCAAGACCGACCGTGCTCAACTGGGGGCGTTGGATCTCCAATCCTACATCAAGACAACCTCGCCGAGACAACGCCAGAGCGTAACGCCGCTAAGACAACATTTAAGATTAACATGCCATTGTCGCAAGCCTTGTAACACATGTTGAAAGCAGAGTCGACATTTTGAAGGATCCTCCTCGAGTGTCAACACATCCTCCGAGATACAATCCTAATGCTAAGTGTGCTTACCA
This sequence comes from Vicia sativa, assembly GCA_021764765.1. Classification (NCBI taxonomy): domain Eukaryota; kingdom Viridiplantae; phylum Streptophyta; class Magnoliopsida; order Fabales; family Fabaceae; genus Vicia; species Vicia sativa. The sequence goes on along the minus strand of CM038794.1, from coordinate 99,823,229 downwards.
CCCAATAGCCCTGCAACGACATCGACAATCGTTGGGCTCAAGAACAAGATTCAAGATATGATTGAAGCTAAGCAGATCGAGTTTGACCCTCCTGTTGAGACTCTGAATGTTATCAACGCGCCTATGCCTAACCATGACAAAAGTTCCAATGCTGTTGGAGAAGATACTTATGTTTTCAACATAGATGACTTGACCATTCCTCTGATGACTGTTAAGAAGAATTTGCTGCAAGCCGGTGTCAATCCAGGATGTCCAGAAAATTGTCGTTGGTGCCCATCTACACCTGATGGTTGTGCTTGGTTGAGAAGACGTGTTCAATGCATGATGGATAACCGTGAAATACTATTCCTGAAACCACCTGTGGAGAGTCTATGTGAAGGCATGTCTAAGAAACTGAAGATCGAAGATGTGAATGAAACTGCACCGTCTGCATGGGATACCTTGGGGCAGCCAAGTGGAAGGTTTGATTACATGGTGAAGTACAATGTTCCTGAGAGCTACTAAATTCCTATTGAAGATATTAAGGCGACCGGATGGGGTGACGATTTCCCAGAAGACTATGCTGATGTTAACACTATAAGGATTTCCTCTCACGATCCCGTGCCTAGAGTGGCACCTCTCATCATTACCTCTCCTGCACCAGCCCATATTCCTCCGACAAGGCTATCCTTGGAACTATGGAGTTGATGTTTACTATCATGGCGTCAAGCAAGACCCTCTGACCATTGAAGATCTTACAGTTGAAGCTACCATTCCTGACATTGACAACATCACCGGATCGAGCAAGGTGACCAGAACCGGAAGGGTTTTCTCTCCAGATATCTCTCCTCCAAAAGACATCGCGACTCCACCGCATCCAGCCTATTCAATCCATTCCCAAGCTAGAGGAAAGAGCCAGAACTCATCCCGCCAAAAAGTACCAAAGGAAGTTACCAAAGACACCTCCAAGCAAGAAATGGAAGAAATTCAAGATTATCAAGAAAAGTGACTACAATGTTGTGGAATGCTAGATGACTCGTCCAAGATCTCCATGCTTGCTCGCTCTTGTGCTCCGAGGCTCATGCTAACGCCTTGGTGAAGTTTCTCAAGAATGCCCGCAAGACACTACTACCGACCGCTTTGAAGTTTGTATTGCTAGCTGGCTGCCAACAACGGCCTAGGCTTCTCCGATGTCGATTTGACTTCACGAAGGAAACATAACAAAGCCTTGCACATCTCTCGTTGAATGCAAGGGTACTACCTTATCTCATGTTTTGGTGGATACCGGCCCGCTTTGAATATCCTACCAAGACCGCTTTTGATCGACTTGATGTTGAAGGATTGGTTCAAGCCCAAAGGACATAATTGTGAGAGCTTTTGATGGTTCTAAGCGAACAAGACTTGAGAGCTCATTCGCCTCACAAAGTCGGTTCCCGACTTTTGACTCTACTTTTGTCATGGACATCCGTCCTTACTTGCCTACTCGGACGCCCTTGGATACATGGGCAAAGGCCGTTATTTCTACCTTGCATCGTGTCGATGTACCCGTGAAGGGAAGGTTGTTACAGATGTGGTGAAGAAGAATATATGGTCACTCATCTATAGTCATTCCGTTATCTTGAGATGGAAGGTGAATTCTTCGAGACTCCCTATCAAGCTTTTGAAACAATTCCGAGAGTCATGCTACTCTCCCACACCCCGGTTACGCAAGTTCCGCCTAGGATGGCCTCATCAAGGATGCTCAAGTCGCATGAAGAAGGAGGTAGTACTATTTGGGGACAACTCCTTGATCTTCCTTTCAAATCTGACAAGACTGGTTTAGACTTCACCATCAAAGGTCAGAAGATGATACGCCGCGAACGTGTCGGCCAACTTCCTTTCCGCATCAGCCAGAGTGGAATCCATGCTATAGAAGACGACGACAACGACTTCGACATCGGCAAGTGGATCTTCCCAACTGCATAATGGACTCAGAATTGGAAGATCAAGACTATACCAATCTCCTTTAGACAGGAGTAATTGCTCTTGTTTTTGTTTTGCTTTTCGTATTTTCTATGTTTTGAACAATAAACTCTAAAGCCTAGTGCCTTGCCCGGGGCATCATGGCTCGTTTGTGAGGGTTATTATCTGTCATTTGCATATTTTCATTCAATAAAATCGTTGGACTTTTGCATTCAATTGTTGTTTTCTTTCTTTTACTTTATCACCCCTTCAAAAGCTATGTGTTTCTTACACACACCCACGTGATACACTGCAGAATCACTCCGAATCTCGTTGATAACAGCTATGCTATTTCTAAATATGACTTCGATAATCCGATCTACCAAGCCGAAGAAGAAGGTGAGGAAGATTGTGAAGTGCTAGGAGAACTTGTCGATCTACAAGAAGAAGAACGAGTTATACCCACACAAGAGCAAGTTGAGGTTGTGAATTGGGTAATCATGAAGATGAAAAGAGATCAAGATAGGAGCGGTCTTGAGAACAAAGGTCAAAGAAAGATTGATTCGATGCTACGAGACTACATTGAGGTTTTGCTTGGTCCTACGAAGATATGTCGTTTAGACGCTGATATTATGGTACACCGATTGCCGATAAAAGAAGGTTTTCCTGAAATGAAGGTCCGTCGATGCGCCCCGAGATGTCGAGAAAATCAAAGTCAAGTTATGAAGCGCTCAACGTTTCTTAGTCATACTTTATCCACAATGGTAGCTAATGTGGTGCCCGTGCCCAAGAAGGATGGCAAGGTACGAATGTGTGTGGATTACGTAGATCCGAACAAAGCAAGTCCGAAAGACGATTTTCCACTTCCTCATATTGATGTTCGTTGACAACACCGCCAAAGATAAGGTTTTTCCTTCATGGATGGTTTCTCCTTAATCGATCAAAATGGCTCCTCAAGACATGGAGAAGACTACTTTGTTACACAGGGGCACTTTTCTACAAGGTTATGCCGTTCGGACTGAAGAACGCAGGCGCCACTTATCAGCGTGCCATGGTGACATTATTTCATGACATGATTCATCACGAGATAGAGGTCTACGTCAAAGATATGATAGCTCGATCACAGACGGAAGAAGAACATCTTGATCATTTACAAAAATTGTTTGATAGGTTGAAAAAGTACAGACTGAGACTTAATCCCAACAAGTGCACCTTTGGAGTCAGATCCGGTAAACTCCTAGGATTTGTAGTCAGTGGTAAAGGTATTGAAGTAGACCCTGCCAAGGTTAAAGCTATTCAAGAAATGCCAGCTCCCCGCACCGAGAAGAGAGTCAGAGGTTTCATGGGCCGATTGAATTACATTGCCAGATTCATTGCACATTTAACTGCTACTTGTGAGCCAATCTTTAAGTTACTGAAGAAAGATCAAATGGTGAAATGGAATGACGATTATCGCTTTTGACAAAATCAAGGAGTACCTACATAATCCTCCTATCCTAATGTCAAGGAAGACTCTTATCATGTACTTTGATGTTAGAGAATTCAATGGGGTGTGTGGCAACATGACGAGTCTGGTCGAAAAGAGCATGCAATATACTACCTTAGCAAAAGTTTACCGATCGTGAAACAAAATATTCACAACTTGAGAAAACTTGCAACGCTTATTTGTCACGACTAAGAAGATATGTTGACTCACACTACCTTGTTGATTTCAAGATGGATCCGATAAAATACATATTTGAGAAACCAGCCTCTCTAGAAGAATAGCAAGATGGAAAATGATCTTGACCGAATACGACATCCAAGACACTTCTCGTAAAGCGATCAAAGGAAGTGTAGTAGCGATCATTTGGCTCATCGTAGATGACTATCGCCTATGCAGTTCAATTTCCGATGAAGATGTTTTACTAGTTACGACATGAAGAACCAGCCTGCATTTAAGGACTCGAACAAGGATCCCGATGGACCATGGTCTTTGATGGAGCCTCAAACGACTTGGCAATGGCATTACGCCATCATTACATCTCCTACAAAGTGACATACTCCTTCACCGCCAGATTATGTTTCACCGCACTAACAACATGGCCGAATAAGCAGCATCATGGGTATCAAAGTCGCTATTGACTTAAGAATCAAATTCTTGCAAGTGTTTGGAGACTCATTTTAGTGATCACGATTAAGGGAGAGTGGGATACAAAGCATCCGAATCTCATTCCATATCGAGAGCATGTTCTGAGTTTGATCCCCTACTTTGAAGAGATTACTTTCAATCACATTCCACGAGAAGAGAATCAGCTGGAAGATGCATTGGCTACTATGTCATCTATGTTCAAGGTCAGATGGGACAACGAGGCTCCCCAGATCATCATTGAGAAGTTCGACGAACCAGCATATTGTTATGAGCTTGATGCAGAAGAGAAACCTTGGTACTACGATGTGAAGAGGTATCTTGAGACTCAGGAATATCCCGCAGGGGCATCTGTCAATGATAAGAAGTTCGTGAGAATATTTGCATCCAAGTTTTTCCTCAGCAACGACACTTATACAAGCGCAATCATCATTTGTGCTTACTCCGTTGTGTAGACCGAAAAACAGCGGAGCGTATCATGGAAGAATTACACGAAGGCGCATTTGGTACTCACTCTAGTGGACACACCATGGCTAAGAAGATTTTGAGAACAGGTTACTATTGGTCCACCACTGAAACTGATTGTCACCGCTATGCTCGATCTTGTCACAAATGCCAGATTTATGCCGACAAAGTACACGTACGCCAAGACTCAATGTTCTAACACCCTTGGCCTTTGCAATATGGGGCATTGACATGATCGGAGAAATCAAGCCCACAGCTTCCAATGGACATTGTTTCATCCTTGTGGCAATCGACTATTTCACCAAATGGGTAGAGGCAGCCTCGTTCGCATCTGTTACCAAGAATGTTGTGGCTCGTTTCATCAAGCATAATCTTATCTATCGGTATGGCACTCCCGAAAGAATCATCACAGATAACGGCTCTAATATCAACAACAAGATGATCACCGAACTCTGCGCGCAGTTCAAGATCAAGCATCACAACTCTTCTCCTTATCGGCCTAAGATGAATGGCGCAGTGGAAGCCGCCAACAAGAACATTAAGAAGATTATACAGAAGACGACAGTGACTTACAAAGATTGGCATGAGATGTTACCATTTTCTCTTCATGGTTACCGCACCACGGTACGAACATCAACAGGGGCAACCCCTTCTCTCTTGTATACGGTATGGAGGCAGTCCTACCTATCGAGGTTCAGATTCCCTCAACCAGAGTCCTCCAGGACATAGAGTTAGGCGAAGATGATTGGGTCCAGACTCGCCTTGACCAGATTAACTTGATCGATGAGAAACGACTCGCATCCATTTGCCATGGATAGATCTATCAGAAACAAATGATCAGAGCATTTAACAAGAAGGTCAAGCACCGAGTCTACCAAGTCGGTGATCTAGTAGTCAAGCGCATCATTCTTCCACAAGGTGATCCTAGGGGCAAATGGACTCCCACCTATGAGGGACCGTTTGTAGTCAAGATGATTTTCCTGAGGAGCTATGATACTTAGCACCATGGACGGTGAGGACTTCCCACACCTCGTGAACGCAGATATAGTCAAAAATACTATGATAAAGAGACCCGCTAGGTCGATCGCCTAGGCAAAAATAGCATCCTCGCGAACCAAAAGGGTTCGCAAAAGTTAAGGATATATACAAAACATGTACACCCAAGTCGAAAACCCGAAAAGGCGGTTTGGGCAAAAAGGGTATCCCTAGACAAAACCCAAAGGCGGTTTAGGCAAAAGTTAGATTTAAGTGTACGACTATGTCTCGCCCGATCACCTATCTACTTAGACTACTATCAAGATTCAAGATTCAAATGGCGAAAATACCACTTCTATCGATGAAGGAGATGAGATAGTTGAAATATATGAGTACTAGCATAGTTGGAACTTAACGAGATTGTTTCCGCATAGCTTTTTTTTTACTTCTCTTGTATACAGACTACTTGGCCATACGCCACCTCTCAAATAAATGCAAGTTTTTTTTCTCTTTACAATTTTTGCTGTTGTCGTTTGCATAAAGTCCAACGTTTGCTTTGAATGATTATATGCATTTGACAATAAAAATCTATTCACAAACATGCGAAAAGTAAACATAACAAAGTAATTGCTACAGGCTCTAGGAATTGAGATGACGACGAAAGTCACCAATGCATTCCCCCGCAGAGCATGATCCCCACAGAGGTGTCACTCACAACAAACATTCCCCAGAGGAGTCTACATTGGTCCCCGAGCAGTGATTCCACTCAACTAAATCATGTTACATCAGTTCCCAAGCAGTAGCGCTTCATCCCCATCCGAGGTATTTATCCCCACCAAAATATCTCTCAGCAATCATCATTTCCCCGGCAGCAGCAGTATCCAGACCTGAAACTTGGTCAGATAGTGCATCGGAGGAAACCTACACCTTTTATTCCTCAGCCAGAGATGTCAACGGGCTCCAGATTCTTCTAACCCGGTCTCCCAGCAACTATCAAATACTCTTCAGCAAGATCTACACGCAAGATCCCCAACAGAGTACCTCCCAGGCTCTCCCCAGCAGGGTCTATGTATGAGATCCTCAACAACGTGTTTCTCGATCTCTACCATCCTCAACAAATATCTAGGCCCAAGACATGGTCAGGTAGTGCATCGGAGGAATCAAATTTTTCTTTCTTCTCATGGTCTCCATCCGCTCCGTCCCCAAACAAGTCGAAATCCTCAAGGTAACATCTCAGATCTTCTTCAAGATGGATATGTTTTGAAATACCACAACATCTATCATTCATACATTTCATAAAGTCATATATGCATATGTCATTCATACACATCATCATGCATCATACTTTGCATAAGACTAACAATATCTATCATAGTTTCTCTTGTTTTCTCCAAAACAGTGAAAATCACCGACGAACCGGTCCAGATTAATGCCCGCCGACGGGAAAACTATCTCGAACGATCCCTAGTTGTCCTCCGACAACCGGGTCCAGATTAATACCCAAAGCCGACGAGAAAACTATCTCAACGACCGCCTCGTTGTCCTCTCCGACAAGATCCGTGATTAATACCAAGCCGACGGAAAACTATCTGAACGATCACAAGTTATCCTCCGATAACAGGCATTGGATCAGTACCCGAAGCACAACAGGGAAGCTGTTTACCATTTCGCCAACTATTATCCCCTCAGAGTAATCGACACTAAGAGTTATTCTAACTCTCTCTTATTATCAACAGCAACTACAGAGTCTAGCGTACGACTCGGTTGCCTTGGATGGCATCTTAAGCCCATCTCTGACTATTTGTCAACAATTTCTCCACCTTCAGAATGCTGCATATTTGGTTAAAAAACCAATACAAACCAATAACTTCATTCAAAGATGAGAACAAAGTCTAACGTACGATTTCCTCCAGATGGCATCTTAAGCCCATCTCCATGCTCCTCCCACTCCGTAACGCCTACAAAGCCCAGCACGGCTCACCCTCAAAGATCGCTCTTTTCTAGATGGCATATTAAGCCCATCTCCTCCAGTTCCCCTATTCAGACGACAATCTTGAGTCTAGCGTACGACTCATTCCCCAGCAAAATCTCCAACCTCTCCAAATGGCATCCAGAAGCCCATTCCCGCCATCACCAAAAAGTGCAAATTTTCGTGTGTACTGAGTGTTCAATCATCTTCTACCTCCTGTGTCACGAAAGGAAAACACGCCAATCTAACCCTTCCAAGACAGAAGATTGAACAGGAAGCTTTCATACCCCAAAATTTTCCTCCTACTTCTCAAGATATTTCATACATCCATACTCAAGGATTCCTCAAGGGTTGATCGACAAACCTCTCCTAGACAATCAACCCAAACTAGGGTTTGGTATTTAGATCAAATGGACTTCCAACATCTCCAATGGTCATCATGCCTCCTCATATGCTTCAAAGATTCTCCATGTCAAGTTTCAAGCCTCACAAGTCAAGTTTCGCATAATTGCTTGATGGTTGAAAATCAAGATTGACAAAAGTCAATCGTGGTCAACATACAACAAACTTCATGATTTTTGGTCAACATCCTCATTTTGAAGTTACATTCATCATTTGATCAAGGGTTGATCATGATTCATCAAGAAAACTCAAGATTTTCTCAAAAGTCAAACTTTCCAAATTAGGGTTTCTTAGTGAAAAGTCAACCAAACTTTGACTGAGCATAACTTCTTCATAATTTCTCGAAATTTTTCCACCACCTCTTGTTTTGAAGGAAATTCCGTTCTCTACAACTTCATGTCTCACAAGAATGTTCAAAAAATGCTTCATTTGGAAGGTATGGATCAAAACATTACAGGTCCTTTTCAAAGTCAACAAAAAGTCAACTTTTTGTTTTGAATATATATTGAGCATGGAAACTCCAATTGAGATGAAACCAAAGAGGTTGGTTAGAGGACTCTTAGAGCTTTCCAAAAGTCCAAGAACATTCAAAATGTGGAAAATTGAGCAAAATACACCATTCACAAGTTGGGCATTTTTGAACAATTGCAAAAGGAGATATTTGTCAAAATGCAATTTTTTCCAAATGGCCTATAATTTTATGATCCAAACTTGTTCATGATATTATTTGTGACCTATTGATGCTTGGCTATGACAATTTTCTATTATATTGATTTATTTTTGAATTTAAAACCATTTAATTCAAAATTAAATTATATAAAATATGAAAATAAGATATTTTTTAAAGGAGTGAATTTCTATCAAACTTGAGGTCCAAGATAGCCCATGGAACATACCAAATTGCTAGTTTCACATTAAAGAGAAAATCAAATTTTTCCAAAATTTGATTTTATTTGAAAATATTTATGGCACATTCATGATCCAATCTTTTTCCTCTTTTGTTCTCCTAATACAATCTATAAATACCAAGTTGCAACAAAGGACACGAAACCCTAGCTCAAAGCATAACCCTTATTTTGCCAAAAATTTCAAAGTTGTAAATTCGAATTTTACTTTCAGCCTCTTTTCTCTCAACCATCAAAACGTGTTCCCGAGGTAAGTTTCGAGTAAGTATACATCATTGCCAATGATCAAAGCAGCCTGAATCGAGCCATATGCATTCATACATATTCAATTTTTTCTTGATTTTGCATTTTATTCATCTGTGTGTTTTAATTGTTTCTAATGGTTTTAATGTGATGAGGTTCCATGGATATGATCTGGGCCATCGTTTGGGTTCTTGAACGTTAGAAACATGAGATGCCATACTTAGGGTTTTTGGAGCTGTGAGTTTCGAAACACGAGTTCCAGGCCGTTTTAGGACGAAAGGATTGCACCATCGTGTTCGCAAGGCTCGAATTAGTCGATCTGGGCTTTTGTTTTGCTTTAAATGATGCTTTGCGGTGATTTTCGTGTCGATGGTTATTTGGGAAGACGACCGGAGCTAGGGCTCCGCTGCTGACCTAAGACCGTGAAGGCATGCGTGGCAATCCGGTGTCCGATTCGCCCATCTATGTTACCGGACCCCATCACCGTGTGTTGAATTCAAAAACTTGACACGCGTTACCACTTATATTCACACGCTTTCAAAATTCAAACACAAAAGATACTGTGGCGCAGTGGTTAAGGCATTGGATGGAGGAGATTCTCTCAAGGGTCATGAGTTCGAACCATGCCAGGACCGGTTTTCTTTTTCTCTTTTACAAAACTTCATATTTTTCATATTTTCCTATTTTATTTTCTTTTAATATTTTTCATACTATTTAATTAATCTTTCATAATTTTTATCGTGCATTAAAAAACACCAAAAATATTTTTCTTTTTTGCATTATTTTTAGAAAATGTTTATTTAATTTATAAAATTAAAAATATTATTTTTGCATGCATATTTGATTTAATTTCAATTTTATCATTTAAATCACTTTTAATTGATTTTTAATTATTAAATTAACTCCAAAAAATCCCAAAAAATTATTTTAGCATATTAATGTTATTTCCAGCATGAAAACATTTTTCTCATTCAAAAATTATTATTTTTACTAACATTTCCCGCTTATTCAATTTCCTTGTATTTCCCAATTTTTCATCTGCTCACGTGTTATCCTGCTTCTGACATTTTTTATCGCTTTTCTTTTCATATCATGTGATTGCCTATGGGATGTAATAGTTTATTTAGGACTTTTTATTTTCCGCACCTTAAATTATGTATCTTCCCCAAAGCCATGTAATAGTGTAGGATTTATCTTTCCGCACTTTATATTTCCGCAATTTACTTTCCGCATCCTATGAACTGTTAGTAATTAGGCGGTATGGCAAGATAAAATTGAATATAGCTCACTCTCCAAGATAAAAATACCGAAATCAACACACTCTTTTCACACATGCACCCCTTAGGTAATTCTCTCGTTGCCTTTACGAATACAAATGGTCATGTCCCTCTAACGAGGTATTCTAGCACCGCTGCCTTCAAAACAAATCATCATAGTCCCTTCGATACAAAGATCATAAGATCCACGATGTCGCCTCCGAATACATGATCTTGACCCTCGATTGTCGCCTACGAAAAATGATGGCAGTCCCTTCGAATGTGTTAGGATACCTCCTACAAGTTGCTTTCTATGACCATCCGATGTCCCTTCGAATGTCCCGCTTACATCCAACAAATAGGGTTACCTACCAACTAATGGTATGGATAACGCTATTTTAAAGGAAAGTAAAACAACACGAAAACGACCATTCTGAGTAGGTAATAAGACTTTTAGTTGCTTGCTCAATCAAATACTTTTCACACCTCACACTTTTTGTCAAAGTTCAAACCCTTTTCAAAACAAAACATTTCCAAACACTTTGTATACATTCCTACATGAATCATTACAAAGTCAAAGCGAAATGCCTTTTCAAAACATTTTTGTCAAACACACGTAAAACACAATTTTAAAATGATCTAAGAGCAACTAAGAGCCTGTGAGATAACTACGGATGGAAAGGGTGCTAATACCTTCCCTTTTCATAACCTTCCCTTACTCGAATCTAACGAAGGTCTTTTCCTGTTCTTTTCACCTTCCCTTAATTGGATAAAAGAAAAGTCGGTGGCGACTCTTGCTATCCGCACATTTGCGATACAAAACCTACAAAGTCAGTTCACCGTATTACAGTCGTCGACGTAGATCTCTATCTCGCGATGAATCATGTCATGGAACAGTGCTACCATGGCACGTTGATATGTGGCGCCAACGTTCTTCAGACCGAACGACATGACCTTGTAGCAGAATGTGCCCCACTATGTAACGAAAGTTGTCTTTTCCATATCTTCGGTAGCCATTTTGATCTGATTGTAACCGGAGAAACCATCCATGAAAGAAAAAAACCTTGTGTTGAGCGGTGTTGTCAACCAGTATATCAATATGAGGAAGTGGAAAATCGTCTTTCGGACTCGCTATGTTCAGATCTCTGTAATCCACATATATTCTCACTTTACCATCCTTCTTAGGTACGGGAACCACATTCGCAACCCACTGTGGATAAGAAGTAACGGCTAGGAAAACGGCATTGAACTGTTTCATAACTTCGACTTTGATTTTCTCAGACATCTCAAGACGCATACGACGGACCTTCTGCTTCATAGGGAGAAAACCTTCTTTTGTTGGTAGTCGATGTACCACAATGTCAATGTCTAGACCTGGCATGTCTTTGTAGGACCAAACAAAAACCTCGATATAATCCCGCAGCATCTAGACCAATCTATTCTTGACACTGCTCTCAAGACCCGCTCCTATCTTGATTTCTTCTTCTCGTCAAGACTAGATTCACGACCTGACCGCTCTTTGGCGGTATGACCCGTTCTTCTTGCTGTAGTAGTCTAACAAGTTCTCCTGGCACTTCACAATATTCCTCACCTTCGTCTTCGGCTTGGTAGATCAGATTATCGAAGTCATATTTAGCAATAGCAAAGTTGTTATCAACGAGATTCGTGAGTGAATCAGTATCACGGGTGTGTAAGAACACAGCTTTTGAAGGTAAAGTAAAATAAAGGAAAGAGCAAAGTACTTAAATGCAAAAGTCCAATGATTTTATTGAATGAGAATATGCAAATGACAAATGATAACCCTCACAAACGAGCCGTGATGCCCCGGGCAAGGCATTAGTGTAACACGGTGAACTGACTTTGTAGGTTTTTTTGTATCGCAAAAGTATAGAAAAAGACCTTCGTTAGATTCTGAGTAAGGGAGAAGGTTATGAAAAGGGAAGGTATTAGCACCCCTTTCCATCCGTAGTTATCTACGGGCTCTTAGTTGCTCTTAGATCACTTTAAAATTGCTTTTGTGTTTGACAAAATGTTTTGAAAAAGGCATTTCGCTTTGACTTTGTAATGATTCATGTAGGAATGTATATAAAGTGTTCGGAAATGTTTCGTTTTGAAAAGAGTTTGAACTTTGACAAAAGTGTAAGGTGTGAAAAGTATTTTGATTGAGCAAGCAACTAAAAGTCTTATTACCTACTCATAATTGGTCGTGTGTTGTTTTACTTTCCTTTAGAATAGCGCCATCCATACCATTAGTTGGTAGGTAACCCTATTCGCTGGATGTAAGCGGACATCTATGGGACATCGGATGGTCATAGAAGCAACTGTAGGAGGCATCCTAGCACATTCAAGGGACTATCATCATTTTCAGAGGCTTACAATCGAGGGTCAAGATCATGTATTCGGAGGCGACATCATGGGTCTATGATCTTTGTATCAAGGGACTATGATGATTTGTTTGTAGGCAACGGTGCTAGAATACCTCACGCTCGAGGGACATGACCATTTTGAATTCGCAAAGGCAACGAGAGAATTACCCTAAGGTGCGTGTGAAAGGGTGTGTTGATTTTATATTTTATCTTGGGGTTAGTGAGCTATGTTGATTATTATCTTGCCATACACGCCTAATTACTAGCGCTTATAGGGTGCGAAATTAAAATGCGGAATGTAAAGATGCGGAAAGATAAATGTCCACGCTATTACATGGCTTTGGGGCGATACATAATTTAAACTTATGGAAAATAAAACCTAATTTAAACTATTACATCCCATGAGCAATTACATTATAGGAAAATAAAACGATAGAAGAAAATCGCTCAAACGGATAACCTGAAAAAGATGAGAAATCGGAAAATACGAGAGAAATCGAATAAGAGGAAAACGTTAGTAAAAATGCAAGTTTTTGAATGAGAAAAATATGACAGGCTGGAAATAACATAAATATGCTAAAATAATTTTTTGGGATTTTTTGGATGCATTTTAATAATTTAAAACTAATTAAAATTGATTTTAAATGCTAAATTACGAATAAAATAAAATATGCATACAAAATTGTATTTTTTAATTTTATAAATTAAATAAGTATTTTCTGGAAATAAATGCAAAAGGAAAAAATATTTTGATGATTTTTAATGCATGAAATAAAAATATGAAAAGAATTAAAATTGATGCAAATATTAAATAAATAAGAAAATAGAAAAAATATGAAGTTTTGTAAAAGGGAAAAAAACATTGGTCTTGCCAGGATTCGAACTGGAGACCTTGGAGAGTATCTATACACAGTCCACGCCTTAACCAACTGAGCCAAGTGTGCAAGCGTGTTTGGAACTGAACGAGTGGGATGTAAACACGCTCGCCTCGTATACCTCAACCCCGCCAAACTTCATCGTCCCCGATTTGAATTTTTTGAAACTTCAGCGTCGGCCATTGCTCGACGCTATGTCCCTGGCAAAACTGAAAATTAAGCATACATAATATAAATCAGTTCTAAAGCCATGTCCCCAATTTTTCCATTTAAGCAAAGCCCTAAACCGAGCTCAGAAACCCTAGTTATGGCATATTACGTTTCAGGCCATGGAAACACGATTAACTTGCCCAGATCGCTTGCAAACTCATCACTAATCACAAAAACAACAACAAAATAGGTTAAAAATGCATGATAATTGAAATACGATTTTGAGATTTTCTTGAACAAACCGATTTCGGATTTTCCAATTCTTGATGCTTTTTGGCAATGTAAAGGTCTGGAATGCTTCCAGGGATGTCAAGGAACGTGTTTGGATCCTCAAAACCAATTGAAACAAGCTGGATCAATGGCTGTTAGTTGCTTGAGAGGCACAGTTTTTTTGAGCTTCAATAAGGGTTTCTCCAGCCAAATTCTCTACCCTAATTCGTGTGGTATGTATCATGTATATATAGTAGAAGGATTCAGAGTTGTTTTCGGAAAGAATTAATCAATAATCAATGCAAATCATATTTGATTTTGTACAAAATCAAATTTTCATCTTTTGATCAATTTTCAATCCAATCTTGCCATATTCAACCAAATTTCGAAATTTGCTGGCTTTTTTGAGTTACTTGGATCTCAAGGAAGAGAGAAAAATCAAGTTTGCATTTAATTTTGATTTTATATCTTATTTTTTAAATTTAATTTGTATTTAAATGAATAAATTCCAAATTAAATAGAAAAATAAAATAAAAATTCATGGCATTGGGCTTGGATATTCCTAATTGTATAAGGAACAAGTTTGGGATGAAGAAAAAGTAAGCCCATTTGCAAAGTTTTTGATTTTTAGAAGCATCTCTCTTCGTGCACTCTTTCAAAATTGCCCAACTTGTGAATGGTGTATCTTGCTCAATTTTCCATGTTTTTGAGTGTTCTTGGACTTTTTGAAAAGCTCTAAGAGTCCTATAACCAACCTTTTTGGTCTCATCTCAATTGGAGTTTCCATGCTCAATATATCTTCAAAGCAAAAGTTGACTTTTGTTGACTTTGAAAATGACTCAGAATGTTTTGGGCCATACCTCTCAAATGAAGCATTTTTGGACATTCTTGTGAGACATGAAGTTGTAGAGAATTGAATTTCCTTCAAAACAAGAGGTGGTGGGAAAATTTCGAGAAAGTATGAAGAAGTTATGATCACCAAAGTTCAGCTTGACTTTTCACCTGAAACCCTAATTTAGAAAGTTTGACTTTGAGCAAATCTTGAGTTTTCTTGATGAATCATGATCAAACCTTGATCAAATGATGAATGTAGCTTCAAAATGAGGATGTTGACCAAAATTATGAAGTTTGACCGTATGTTGACCATGCTTGACTTTTTGTCCAATACAACCGATTTTCAACCATCCGAGCAATTGTCCGAGCAATCTTGACTTGTAAGGCTTGAAACTTGACATGGAGAATCTTTGAAGCATATGAGGAGGCATGAAGACCATTGGAGATGTTGGAAGTCCATCTTGATCTGAGAATTGCCAAACCCTAGTTTGGGTTGATTGTCTAGGAGAGAGTTTGTCTAATCAACTCTTGAGGAATCCTTGAGTATGGATGTATGAAATATCTTGAGAAGATGGAGGGCAAATTTTGGGGTATGACAATTAGTCTTTTAAGTTTATTGTCTGAACGTAATAAAGAACGAAAAGCATAACAGAAAACAAAAAGCAATTACTCCTGTCTAAAGGAGATTGGTATGACGTCTTCGGTCTTCCAATCGGGTCCATTTTCCTGAGTCAAAGATCCAGCTCATGTTGAAGTCGTCAGCCTCTACGGCATGGACTCCATTCTTGCTGATGTGGAAGGGAAGTTTGCCGGCGTATCATCTTTTGACCTTTGGTGGTGAAACCTAAACCAGTCTTGTCAAATTTGAAAGGAACATCGGGGAGATGGCCCCAAATAGTACGGCCTCCTTCTTCAACTGCAACTTGGGCATCCTTCAGTGAGGCCATCTTTGGCGGAACTTTAGTAACTTCAGGAGTGACAGGAGAGTCCACAGGCATGACTCTTGGAACTGTTTCGAAAGCTTGACAGGGAGTTTCAATGAATTCACCTTCCATTTCGATATGTCAGAATGACTACAGATAGCTTACCATATATTCTTCCTCACCGCATACTGTGACAATCTTCCCCTTCGTTGGGTACTTAATTTTGATGGTGGTAGAGGAATACCGCCCCATGTATCCAAGGGCGTCCAAGTAGGCAAGAGTAAGCTGGACGAATGTCCATGACGAAGAAAGTAGAGTCGAAAGTCTGGGAACCAACTTTAACTGGAAGGCTGAGCTCTCAGAGTACTATTAGTTTAGAACCATCAAAAGCTCTTACAATTATGTCACTGGGCTTCATGACCACTCCTTCAGCATTAAGTCGGTCGAAAGCGCTCTTTGGCAGAACATTCAGAGCAGAACCAGTATCCACCAACACGTGAGACAATGTAGTGCCCTTGCATTCAATGGGGATGTGCAAGGCTTTGTTGTGTTTCCTTCCGGTAGGAGTTAAATCAGTATCAGAGAAGCCTAAACCGTTGTTGACGGTCAAGCTGGCAATACAACCTTCGAATTGATCAGCAATAGTATTTTGCCGTATGTGAGCATTCTTCAGAAACTTTACTAAGTCTTTAGCATGAGCCTCAGAGCATAGTAGCAGAGCTAACATGGATATCTTGGACGGAGTTTGTCCCAACTGTTCCACAACATTGTAGTCACTCTTTTTGATGATCTTTAGAATTCTCCATTTCTTGCTTGGAGGTGTCTTTAACAACTTCCTTTGGTACTCCTGTATGAGAATGATGAGTTACTGGTTCTTTCCCTCTAGCTTCGGGTATGGGTTCGATAGTAGGAATGCGAACTGGTGTAGTGGTGTCCTTTAGAGGAGAGATCTCTGGAGAAAACACTCTTCCGGTTCTGGTAATCTTACTTGATCCGATGATGTTATCGATGTTAGGATTGGTAGCTTCAACTGCAATGTCTTCAATGGTTAACGGGTCTTGCTTGACGCCATGATAGTAAACTTTGGCTCCATAGTTCCAAGGTATAGCTTTGTTAGTGGAATATGGAACTGGTCTGGGAGAAGTAATGATGAAAGGTGCCCCTCTAGGCGCAGGATCGACAGAGGTGATCCTTATCGTGTTTACATCAACATAGTCTTCTAGGAAATCGTCTCCCCATCTGGTTGCCTTGACGTATTTAATAGGAATCTTGTAGCTTTCAGGAGCAGTATACTTCACCATGAAATCAAACTTTCCACTTGGCTGCCCCAAGGTATTCCAGATTTCTGGTACGTCTTCGCTTACGTCTTCGATCTTCAGGTTCTTAGAAATGTCTTCACACAGATTCTCCACAGATGGAGGTTTTAGAAATAACACTTCGTGGTTGTCCATCATGCATTGAATACGCCTTCTCAACCAAACACATCCGTCAAATTCGGACGCACACCAACGACAATCATCAGAGCATCCTTGAAATACACCGGCTTGCAGCAAATCTTTCTTGACAATCATCAGAGGAATAGTCAGCTTGTTCACATCATAAACATAAGAGTCTTCGTCAATAGCATTGGAACTTTTCCATGATCAGGCATGGGCGCGTTGATCACATTTGGAGTTTTGACAGGAGGGTCGAACTCAATTTCTCTGGCTTCAATCATGTCTTGGATTTTGTTTTTCAGAGCCCAACAGTTGTTGGTGTCATGCCCTGGGCTGTTGGAGTGGTATGCACACCTTGCATTAGGATTGTATTTCGGAGAGGAAGTGTTGACGTGCTGAGGAGGATCCCTCAAGGGAATCAACTCTGCTTTCAACATGTGCTGCAATGCTTGCAATAATGGCATGTTGATCTTCGTAAACTATCTTCGTGGCGCGTTCTGGTTACGCGCGTTGTCTCGTCGAGGTTGTGCTGGTGTAGGATTGGAGATCACAATTTCCCCCACAAATTGAGTATGATCGACTTTGTCACGACTTTTCTGACCATACACAGCATTGGCTTCTTTCTTACCACCAAAAGATCTCTTCGCAGCATTTGAAGATGACTCTACCTGAATCTTTCTGCTCTTGATTCCAGCTTCGACGCACTCGCCTGTCAATGTCAGCTCGATGAATCCAGCTGAAGAGTTTCCAATCAGATGATTGAAGAATGGGCCTGTCAGTGTTCCCATAAACATATCAACCAACTCCCTATTGGACAAGGGTGGTTGAACTCTGCCTGCTAAATCTCTCCATTTCTGAGCATATTCTTTGAACTTCTCGTCACGACCCATAGACTTGTTCTGTAGTTGCATGCAGGTAAGTGCCAATTCATCATTGTACTGGTACTGCTTGTAGAAAGCATCTACTATGTCATTCCAGGTATGAATGTGGGTATTCTCTAGCTGATAATACCACTCCAACTGAGTTTCGGATAGACGCTCTTGAAAGAAATGGATCCATAGCTTTCTGTCTTCAGTATGAGGATGGATCTTCTGAACATAAGACTTCATATGGAGCTTTGGGCAAGAGATGCCATCATACTTGGAAAAGGTATGAACTTTGAACTTGCGAGGAATTACCACGCCAGGGACAAGACTTAGATCATCAAAATTCAGCCCGAACATTTTCAGATTTTCCACGGCATTCAGACGGTCTTCAAGTTGCTTGTATTTGTCATAATTAGGAGGATACTGCTCGCTCACACAGTCTTCATCTTCGTTTTCAGACCCACGATGGCTTCCTTCACTATTCTTGACACTTCCCTTAGTTTCACCGCTCTTGTCTGAGATTTCAAACCGACTGACCACCCTAGCTGGACCCTTGTGATTTCTTCCCATGTTGAGGATACCGATGGTCTTCTTCTTTCTAGTGGTGAGTTTCAGTCCTTCGGCCTTGGACCAAGTTGGTGAACATCTCCTGAATTGAGCATTCGAGCTCTGAGATCTTTGACAATTGTTCAAGAGCCATTTCTTCCTAAATAAACAATGAGAGAATAAGAAAACTGGTCTTCAACGACTGCATGAAATGTTATGCCATGATATGCGATGTTATGCAATGCAATGTTTTCAAGGACCTCAGAATTTAAATTTGTTAAACAAGCATGAACAAATTTTATTAGTTTCTCTTTATTAAGTACAAAGGCGCTTTTAAACAAATAAAAAAAGTTCCTAAAGCTTTGTCTCCCATGGGCACTTCCTCTTGTGTTGAGGTAGGTGTTGATGTTTTGCCTCGTGAAGTAGCTTTGTCAAATCTAGTACTTTCTTCTCGCTTGCCAAAGACCGAGCTCTGAACGTATCCCTTCTTCTTGTCGAATCCAGATCTCCTCAAGTCTTCAAGATCGAGGGCATGTCCGGATGGAGAACGGTATAGGGTTCGCCACCCATAGCAATGTGTTCCATGATCACCGGTAGCACGGTGTAAATGGCATCATGAGGTTTTGAGCTCGAGCTCGCACCCATTTGAGGTAAGGTTCCCAAGGAATGGAATTTTTGTGTCCCAAAGTCTTGGTATCAGTCTTCTTTACCATGCCCCAAGCGTGCATAAATCTTTGACGGTAATTCTAGAGATCGTGGTTGTAGTCAAACATAATGTCTTAGAGAAGCATATCATGAGGACCATCTCTTCGAGCATAACCAAACTGACGTAGAGCTAGAGAAGGGTTGTAAGTGATGCCTCCCTTTATGCCAAGGAGTGGTACATTAGGGAATTCCCCACAACGCTCAATGAAAGTGAAGTCCTTTTGAGAAAAGAGACACCAACGAATATCTGAGTGAGAAAGTGACATTAGCCTTTGAGACCACTTCAATCTTTGCTCGTTCTTCATCACTGATTGAGGAAGGTGTGAAATAAACCACCTGGAAAGCAACGGTATGCAACACATGATAATTCCTTGTCTTTTGATGGTACGAGTGTGGAGGGAATGTAGAATATCCCCAAGTAAGGTAGGCACGGGATTGCGAGTGAGGAATATCTTGATGGCGTTCACGTTGTTGCACCCCAAAATTTGCCCTATTATCTGGATTTTATCTGGCTTAGGCTTCACATTCATCTGCATACGCTTCCATTAGGTCATTGCATTAAACAGTCATTCATTCATGGCATATGCATCATTTCGTCGTATTTAAATTGACCAAAGTTAGTTTAAATCGACATTTGCATCGTTTTATAGTTATAAAATACCCGATATTTCACTTCATTCATTTTTATCTCCTTACCTGTTTATTGTATCGTTTTAAGTTGATATATGTCGATGATATCAATATTTCGATTTTACAAATGTATCGCTAAAAGCGATTCGACATCGCATAAAAATTAGTGGGAAAATATTTCAAACTTTCGCCTATAACTCATCTTATGAATCTACGTGTCACGAGATCATGAAAATGTGATCTCTAATTTTTCGATACATTTCAAGTTTTGTTTTTAACCGTAAGTGTTTTAAAATCAGGTATTCTTCATTATCGTTTTATTTTGATTTTAATTATTTCAATAATTTTTATTTAATCTATGAAACCCGTAATTTATTTTAATATGTTTATTTTATTTTTTCGGATAATTTATTGTCCAAATTTTTATCATTTTAACAATTTTAGGTGTTCATTTTTTTTTATCTCTAAAAATCAAAAAAATACTATTGGACTTGTTAATTTTTACCCAACCCAATTTTGTGGCCCATTTAATCATGAGGGGTATTTTAGACATAATCAAAAATTGCTAGACCTAATTTTTTGGGTATATATGTGTCATGTTACTGTTCAAGGGGGGAGGCCAAAAATTGAAAAACAAAAAAATGTAAAGCAGAGAGGCGGATCCGAAAATTTGTTGCTCTTTGCTCAAAAAGACAACATCCATCCTTCATCGTCTCTCTCACAAAACCCCTCTCCTTGCTTCTTGCAACATTACCTTCACACCATACATCCCCTTCAAACCTTCACTGCTACCTCACTCCATTATTCCTCCGCTTCGCCTTCACCGTAACCATCCGTTTCATCCTCCACAACAACACTATCAAACCTCCACCGTGAATCCACCCTCACGAACCAGCAACCTCAAACTCCATTCTGCCTTTATCATCACCAAACCATCGTGCTCCTCTCCTCCGCCAAACCCATCTTCCGTCACCTCCCAAATTTCTACACAACTCCATTCCATAATCATCTTCACTCCATCTCTATTCTACTAACCCGCTGTCTCTCTCTCCATCGAACCCCAATCTCTCAAACCGCCCGCCCCCATCTTCAAGAACTCCTTCAACCTCCATCCAAACATCCTCACCGAAACAACCTTAATCCGCCTCTCTCTCATCTTCTCTCACAACCGCGTACAATCCCTTCGTCCACTTCTCACTCCATCGCAGTTGTCTCCCTCCACGTCGCCATTTCCAGAAACCTCCCTCTGTTTTTCACTCACCTCAAACCAGCACAATACTCACTAACCAGCCATCGTAATACTTCATCCTCACAGCCCTCAACCTGCCGCCGCGACACACTCCCTGCCGCCGCCATTTCATCTTCTCCAAACGGGTTATGCCTCGCCGTAAACCCTTCTGTTCCGAACAACACCTCCTCCTCCCAGCAACATACCACAAACAAGACATCAGATAGCCGCTGTATAGTTTGTCAGCGATCTGTCTCCATACAAGCAGCTTTAGTGCATTTTTGGGTAAGCTTATCTTCAGTATTTTCATAAACTTCTGGATTGTCTTTGCTGAATGAGTAGTAATTTGTGTTGAATTTGTGATGCTTGAGATAAGTTTGAGGTTATAAAGTGTTAACATCAATGCCTTTTCATTTAGTTTTAATTTGATTTGTGGTGTTTGTTGGGTTATTATGGTTTTTGAATGAACTGGACACCATGTTGAAGTTTGGGAATGTCATGTTTTAACAGTAGTAAATCTGTAAGTTTCCATGCTAAGTCAGGATAAAGTTTTGTCGATGGTAGGCTTTGGTTTGTGACAAATTAGCAAGATTTTCTTAAAAGTTAGGTCGTTATGCTGTGATATCTAGTTTGATACCGTATTTTGTGTTTGGAACTTGAACGATTGCGCCTCTTTGTTAACTTTTAATTATGAGTAAGTGATATTTGTGTAGTTTCGAGGAGAGTTCGACATCTACACGCTCATTTGTGATGTGAACTAGAAACCGTTGGGATATCATATTATGGTGTTATTCTCATTTTAAATTTCGATTGAAGTTTTACGATTGATGGGTATTTGAAGTTTGATTTGGTTTCGATGAAGGTGATTTTCCGCTTATTCACGAGAAACCAATCGAGAGACCATTTGGCATTTATTTGTTTTGTTTCAATGACGGTTTAATGGTCATGCCGCTTAATCTGTGTAAGTCTAACCGAGAAACATGTTGAAACACCGTGTATTATGTTTTTCTCGTTTCTTTTAATTTCGATTGAATAGGATATAAGGATTCCATATTGGTTTCGATGATGGTTCAAGGTCTATGTCGCATTATTTGCGTAAGACTTAACCGAGAACCAATTCGTATTTGAACGATAGAATCTTGGATGCAATGACAATGGTGTTTCGTTAGTTTATCTGATTTAAGTGGAATTTTTTTTGAGTGCTTCTTAATATAATGAAGTTGCTGCCCGGTTTTGGTTTATCCGGTTAAAATGTGTTTAAAACTCAATTTGCCGTTTTTTCGATTGATTAATAATATGAGTTCTTTGGTTAGTCCATTTGTGAATCGATAACCATGAATAAATTCTTGATTCTTGAATTGTTCATTCATTCATATAAGTTGCATTCGATTTTAACATCTTGCTTATTAACCATGTTTATCGTATTGCCATTTCATTTTGATTTTATTCCACACTATGTTACTAATGCATTTGTTACTTGTGAAGAGGTATCCAAAGATCATTCCAAACATTCACCTACAATTGATGCATAAATTATTACTTCTATGTAGTATTTTGTATTATTTAGTAATGTATATTTAATGTTGTAAATATATATAATACTTAGTATTATTATTTTTTTATTTCTTACATTTGATATTGTATATATAATATTTTTATTTTATATTTAATATTGTAGATATAATTATATAGTATTTCTATTTCATACTTAGTATTGTAAATACAACTATACTATTTCTATTCTTATAACTTTATTTATATCCATTTGTAAATAAATTCAATTACATTTTAATGATCTTTGTGTTGCAATTTTGAATTTGGAATTTAATTCAACCTTCGAATGAATTTGAATGTAAATATATCTGTTTCTTCATAGTTTTTGTTTGTATCTTGAGTGATGTAGGAATCTTCATTTGGTATTCATCCGATGCGTCAAGGTATATCCGATCTTGAAGACTACTTGGAGCTCAACTCTTGCACAACATAAGAGCTATTTAATTATTCAAATTAATTCGATTTGGTTGTATATATCCTTGTTCATGAACATGTACCCTCATTCCTTGTGTGTTCTAATTACCGTTTAATTATGCATTTATCATATTAGAACACATAGCCTCTTGGCTCCTCATCAAGAAGGTAAACATACACAATGCACACTTGCACACATTTATAGTTTGGTCCTGGGCTTTTCTACAGCGACAACTATTCGATCGATTGTTCCAATCACTCGTTTAGAATACTAGTGTCACGCTAGGCCCACTTTTAGGAGCATACATAAAGCCACTTTGTATGGGCTCGCTTGTTTTCCTAATCAAATTCTTCTATCCACAATCAAACCCCTAAAACACTTTCAAGTCAAAAATAATTAATTGAACTTGTCCTTTCAAAAATCAATTTTTCTACAAAATAAAAAAAACATGGTGCTATGGTATTTAAGTAAATCGTTAGAGGATAGCCCGACGATTTAATTAAAATGTAAAGTATTTGGGCCATTAGAGGGTAACCCAATGACTTAAATACTTTATTCCATACACTTAATAAAAGTGAATTTTGTTTCACCTCACTCTTTTCATAATAAAGATTTTGGATGAGAGATGATCGGTTGACCTCAATCACCAATCTTTAGTATTGAATCGCTAGAGGATAGCCCAACGCTTTTGGTACTTGTCATCTACAATTAAAATCAATTCAACCCATTCAAATTCTTTTCCGCCATACGCGGTCATCAAAAACATTTCAACTAAAATCAATACAACCAATTCAAACATTTTCAACAAGAACTACGGAGTTTTGACTTTCCCATTGCACAAGGGAATACGAGGCACGGGTTTCAAAACCGTGTCAAACTCAAAATAATAATAAACAAATCCCGCTTTCTTTCTTATTTCTTGATCATTAATTAGAAGATTGCATTTTACTTTAAACACACAAACACGCCATGAGCTAAATGGGTCCCATCGAGTACGATGGACGTAAGGGGTGTTAATACCTTCTCATGCGTAACCGACTCCTAATCCATCCTTTTGGTCTTGTAGACCGCTTATCCGATTTTTGTGGGTTTTATCTATATTTCTCCGCTCTTTCTAGAACAAATAAAATTAGGTGGCGATTTCATTGTTTTGAAAATTCATTTAAATGATTTTGAAAATCGAGTTTTCAGGCATATTTCACTGGGACAAATTTCAAAACTTTTTTGACTAAGCGAGTCAACCCTAGTTTAGTTCTTCGATGTTTGTGTGTTTGTTTATCGCTTTTCTTTATGTTTATCTATTGTTTATTTGCTTATTATTCTCTTTACTTTATGTATATTATTTTGTTGATATATTATTGTGATGGGAATTTATGGGCATTGTTACATAGATAAGCCCACTACCTGTGCTTCTAGGTCACCTTTTAGGAATAGAGGGGTAGCCTAGGTCCACCGACTCCATTGTCTTGTTGGCCCGGCGAAGACTCGCTTAGAGTTGGTTGTTTTAAGGAGGTTGTTGGCCCGATAGTTGCAGACATCAATCTTTGGACAAATGACCCATAACTCTAAGTTTGTTCATGTTGTCCTAACCGAGACCAAACGCTCAAATTTTGGATTTCGAGCATCCCGTTAAGAGCCGTTTCTTGGGGTATACTTTTACAAATACTATCGTCATGTAGGCCTCTCACGCGATGATAGTGTTTGTAAAAGGGGATTTGAGACTCCAAGAAACATTTAGCAAAAACATTAGAACCACCTTGTTCGGGATTATTGGGTAGAAAACCTAGAGCTATTCTATCGTAGGAGCCCACCTAAAATAAGTTGTTCTAATTACCAATATCATCCCTGATTCACGTCTCTGTGAACCTGTTATTATTATCATGTTGCATTCCATTGCATCAATCATCTCAAAAGAGTTTATTTCCCATATCATTCATGCATCATCATGCATTTCATTCATTTCAATCAAAGGACTCATTTCAACCTGGCTTCTTATTCAGAATCTCAAGACTACAAGATTGATTTCCTGAGATCGCCGTCATCATGGATCAACTTCAGGAAAGTGTGGCTGCGATGAATACTAATATAGATACCCAGATGGATCAATTCATGGAGATTATCCAGAACCTCGCCATTGGACAAGAAGAGCTAAAGCAAGTTGTTCGGAGATCCGAAGTTGTTACTACTGATCATGTTAATCCACCAGGTGTTAATCTTAACCACAAGGAGGTCCTTTCAAATCAAAATGTCAAAAACACCGTTCAGATGCATGTCAATGGAACTCCTCATCGTGATGACATCTTCGAGTCTTCGCTTGACACCTTCGATTTTCGATTGAAGAACCGAATCGAGAAAAGCTTCACCTCCTTGAGAAAAGGATGAAAGCTATTGAGGGTCGTGATTCCCTTGGTTTAGATGCTCCTAGTTTGTGCTTGGTGCCTGGTATCAAAATTCCTGCAAAGTTCAAAGTCCCCATTTTTGAGAAGTATAAGGGCACCTCTTGTCCGATTACTCACATTAAAGCCTATTGCAATAGGATGGCTCCTTATGCGGAAAATGACAAGCTCCTCATGCACTTTTTTCAAGATAGCCTCAGTGGAGCATCTCTTGAGTGGTACACTCAGCTTGAACGAACTCACATCCAAACTTGGAAGGAATTGGCTGAATCTTTTGTCAATCAGTACGACTATAATAGGGACATGGCTCCCACCAGAATTCAACTCCAAGGTTTAACTCAGAAGACTGAGGAATCTTTCAAAGAGTATGCGCAGAGATGGAGAGAATTAGCTGCTAGAGTTCAACCTCCTCTTTTGGAACGAGAACTCATTGAGATGTTCTCAGATACCTTGCAAGGTCCCTATCTGATTGTTGGATGTACTTCTACGTTTTCACACCTAGTTGTTGTAGGAGAACGAATTGAGCGTGGCCTCAAGATGGGTAACATTCAGGATGTTGCTATTACTTCAGAATTTCCAGAGTGAATTGATGAAGAGGCAAGTACAATTTCCGAGGACGAGGAAGAAGCTCCTGCTTACCGTCCATTTCAAATCAGGTGACAAAAGCTACTTCTAATCAGTGTGCTCCACAAATTTGTGTTGCAACTACCTGTCGAACACTGTGTCAAGATGCTCCCAAGCAAAGACAACGCCACTGTGCAACAAACTTATCAACAAAATCGTCAGCAACGAGATGGGAAGAATCTGATAAGGCCAAGAAAAGTGCATGATCCAATCCCTATGCCTCATAGTGAGTTGCTAACTTATTTACTCCAACATTCTTTGGTGGAGTTAAAGGAGCTCGGGACGCCTCCTTTTCCGTATCCTTTGGGATATGATCCTGATGCCTACTGTGAGTTCCATTCTGGGGCACCTGGCCATACAATTGAAGGATGTAATCTTTTCAAAGGCACAGTTCAAAAACTCATTGATTCCAAAGCAATCACGTTCACTCCAGAGGGCCTACGCATTAATTGAACTCTCTTTTGACTCAGTGAACGCCAGATCACGGCGCATCTTCTGAAGCAAGAAATCCATACGGAGACCAGTCTCCTCAACATGGAGATTTCTAGTTTCATCTTGCATGCTCATTTGTAATCTTTCTTGTTTTGTTCAGTACTTTCTTGTATGCAAAACTTGCTCATTTTTGAATACTAATCATAATGCATTGAATATGTTTGTCTTGAACTGATCCATTCGCTTTCACTCTTAAATGTTTTATATGCTTTTGATATTCAACTCTTATTAATAAAGCAACACCTCTATAGGGAGGATGATGAATAATTTACTAAGAATCTCAAACGTTATGCTTTCGAGTAAAAACCCTGCTAACGATGTATAGGCCTTGTTTCAAATTCCCAAACACCGGAGATATAAGGAAGTGAAACCCTCGTTAACCCCTTTTGAGCCTTGAAGTAGGAGTTTCTTTTCGACTTAAAAAAACCCCATTTTTAACCTGGGGAAGGGTAGTGTTCAGTTAATCTGATCGAGTGTTCAAAACTCGTCAAGAGTACGCATCCAAGGATACAACAATGGTTATCCTTCAAAAGGTCGAGGAAAGTCAAAACCATAATGGTCAACCTTCGTCTATCATCAATGTGCATCAGAAGATAATGATACCATAATGGTTATCTCTCGCACAAGAAATCAACAGATGACGATACCACAATTGTTATCTCTCATCCGCCAAGGATTCAAGCAGTCACAATCACCTTCAATCAAACAAAGATGCAAGATCACACGACTTGTTCAAAAAAAAAGTGAAAAAAATGATGACAAAAAGCCTGCTAAGTCGAAACTTCATAATAAGTCGCTTAGGAAAAAATGGCAAAAGAAAAAAAAGAAGAAAGGATTACAAAACAAAATAAAATCCTCAGCAAAAGAACAAAGTCGTATGATCAGACACCAAAAGCAAAAGGTGAGTGACTGTTGTGTCCAAGAAACCTCAGTGGTTCCTCAACCGCATCATAAACTTCTCTCAAGAGATGAATACTTGCATCAAGTTATCTGAACCTAGGATTGGAGAACATCACGGAGAATGGGAGGGCACCAAATATTTTGAGCCTAAAAATCTTTTTCTAAAACCCGTGAACTGCACCATGCTACAACCCTTGAAAGTCCTAATTGAAGCATGGGTTAACTCGAAGCAAAATCATATAAGAATACGGTAACTGACTCCTATGAGGTTTGCTAAACATTTGAGTTGGTATCACTCAATCTTTACAAAAAAATTCAATGTTTCAATATCTTTTCAATAAAAGTTTCTTTAACCTTAAGACAAACATGAACTTTGCATTAGAATTATCATTCGAGAATAGAATATTCTTTGCATATAGATAAGTGCTTAAACATCAAGTAAGGTTGCATAATGAGCATCAGATGGATAATTTGATTGTCTTGAAGGACATATTGCTTCAAGTGTTTGATTAATCATAAAATAGTTCGAGTCAAGAAGTAAGGTTGTGAAGTAGCCTACTTTCAAGATGTAAGTTAACCACCCTGAGTAGGTGATATCTTCAAAGTTCACAATCTGGGGCATTTATGTCGAGATTCGAAGAATCTCTCAAAGTGTTGAGCAATCAGGGGCATTCACCCGAGCAAGGTTGAAACCCTCTTTACCTTTGGTTAGTCAGGGGCAATGTTTCCAAGTTTATAACATTGGGGCATGTTATCTTGATGGTACAGATCTTAGGAAGCTCTCTCGAGGCTATTTTCAACAAAGTCTCTACAGACCGGAGCAATGAAGGGGCATTCCTCCACCTCATAATTAATCAAGTCAAGTCCTGGCGCAAGCTAAACAACTGTTGAGTTTGAAGGACGTGTTAGAAAGTTAGGATCGTTATCCTTAGCTCATCAGGGATCTAAGTCTGTGTTGGATTTTCTCCATAAAAAATTAAGGATAATTATCTCCAATTCTTGGTTATTGGTTTCTTCAATGTAAGTCAAGGCGGGATTCTACCCATTGAGTCCCAACAATGTCTTTGCTTCAACACATTGCATATGATAATCATCATTATAGTGTTTCGCGTTTTGCAGATTTTTGTTATCCGAAGATCTTAAAATAAGGGTGTGATCGCCTGAGCTTTGGTCACCAACAAAGTTTCTTTCTCGCTAACAAGAGTTATCTATGGCATATGTGTGCCCTTGGATGTTATCATTCTTTCCCCGACGCGGAAGATCGCAAAGAGCGGTTTACACCAACAAGATCATTTTCAAAGGCTCGCTTATACCAGAAGATGTTGTTAACCCCTCTTATGCAAAAGCTTGTAATCCAGAGCTATTGAAATCATGAACTCTACGCAACATAATTGTCATCCCAAATGAATGTTAATCTCTAGGAGTTACTTCCCCAGTGATGTTGATCATTGAAAGTTGACACTTATTCTCAACTTCGCCGTGGTCCGGACTATCATCTCTTTGATAAAGACAAGTTGATTTATATCCAATTCATGGATGGTTGATGTTTCCTCGGCAGCTCACAATTGCCTTTAGTCCCGGACGAAATATTAAAACATGCATCATTGCATTACATAGCATCCTCAAAAGCACGTAGCATTTCCATTGGTATATGGAGCATTACGCTAAAAAAATAATAATCTCAAACATGCATCTAAGCATAAGCCAGATTAAAATGTTTCTCGAGTACCTTTTGCGTCTCCGAAGAGAAATTTATCCATAAAATCCCCAAGTGGTATCCCAACGAGTTCCTCAAGAAATTCTTCTTGTTGTTGTTATCTGCATTTTTGACCCCGTGTCGGTCTCCTACATCATTCAAATTCAATATATTTACCAAGCGTCTTGCTTTTTGCAAATTCTTTATTTTTGTATTCTTACCCGTGTTTGCCTCTCGTTAGAGTGCGTAAGAGTTGGTGTCTAACCTTCTTGCTTCTCAATTATTTGAGTATCCATACTTGGTGTGTGGTAATTCATATAATTGCCACTCTTGAAGAATTACACCCCGCCCCGAGGATATAGTATTTCTTGCACATTTGCAACCTTTTAAAGTCCAACATAGTTGGGCAATCCTTGCTAGGATCCCTTTGTTTGGCCTCTTTCCCGTGAATTGCCTTCGATCGACGATTTTACCATTCCATATATCTTTCCCCTGAGTCCGCCTCCACTGGTCTCTTTCTTGTGTATGTCTAATATCCTTACCGACATATGCTCCCTATATGTGTTCAATATCCCACCGAACATGTATATTCGATCTCTATGTGTCCAATATCCTTCGGGCATGTATATTTCAAACCTTTGTTAGAGTCGCCTTTGGTCGGTCTCTTTCCTGTATGTTTAATATCCCACCGACATATGCTCCCTATATGTGTTCAATATCCTTACCGAACATGTATATTCGATCTTTATGTCCAATATCCTTACCGCATGTATATTTCAAACCTTTGTTAGAGTCGTCTCGGTCGGTCTCTTTCCTGTATGTCTAATATCCTTACCGACATATGCTTCCTATATGTGTTCAATATCCTTACCGAACATGTATATTCGATCTTTATGTGTCCAATATCCTTACCGGCATGTATATTTCAAACCTTTGTTAGAGTCGTCTTCGGTCGGCCTTTCCTGTATGTCTAATATCCTTACCGACATATGCTTCCTATATGTGTTCAATATCCTTACCGAACACGTGTATTCGATCCTTATGTGTCCAATATCCTTACCGGGCATGTATATTTCGAAACCTTTGTTAGAGTCGTCTTCGGTTGGTCTTTTTCCGGTGTATGTCTAATATCCTTACCTGACATATGCTTCCTATATGTGTTCAATATCCTTACCGAACATGTATATTTGATCCTTATGTGTCCAATATCCTACCGGCATGTATCTTCAAACCTTTGTTAGAGTCGACTTCGTCGGTCTCTTTCCTGTATGTCTAATATCCTTACCCCGACATATGCTTCCTATATGTGTTCAATATCCTTACCGAACATGTATATTCGATCTCTATGTGTCCAATATCCTTACGGGCATGTATATTTCAAACCTTTGTTAGAGTCGCTCGGCTCGGTCTCTTCCGTGTATGTCTAATATCCTTACCGACATATGCTCCCTATATGTGTTCAATATCCTTACCGAACATGTATATTCGATCTTTATGTGTCCAATATCCTTACCGGCATGTATATTTCAAACTTTTGTTAGAGTCGCCCCTGTCGGTCTCTTTCCGGTGTATGTCTAATATCCTTACCTGACATATGCTCCCTATATGTGTTCAATATCCTTACCGAACATGTATATTCGATCCTTATGTGTCCAATATCCTTACCGGGTGTCACACCCTAAATTTCGCCCGATCACTTTTATTTTTAACTCAGCTACATACGTTTCAATTCATTTACATAATTGCATCATGAACTTTTCATTATCATTCACAAATTCATCAAAGATCATTTTGCATCCCGAATAAAATTTGACTTTTCTTTTAATTGCGCTTCAACTTGTTTCATTCGCATTTTGCTAGTATTTGGTTTTTTGCACCCGATTTTGCATCTGTAATTATTTTTAAATCGATTTTACACCAAAAGTCATTTTAATCATTGCCGCATTAGTTTGGTATTTTCATTTACATCATAGTTATAATCGATTTCACTTTAATTGTTCGTACATTAATTGTAAGTCATTGGTCTATCATTGCATTTTTCATTTTAATTTTTATTGTTAGAATTTTGTGTTTTTTGTCAATAATTAAATTATGCATTAATAAAAA
This sequence comes from Vicia sativa, assembly GCA_021764765.1. Lineage (NCBI taxonomy): Eukaryota > Viridiplantae > Streptophyta > Magnoliopsida > Fabales > Fabaceae > Vicia > Vicia sativa. The sequence continues at coordinate 99,791,954 of CM038794.1, read as the reverse complement.
TTTGTCATGTTAACAATTAATTTGGTTTCTAATTAAGTTTCTACTTTATTGGTAATTACTTTTGCATTTTTTTTTAATTTACATCTCATCTTAGAATTTTCTTTTAGGAATAATTGAGTTTGCTTTACATAGTAATTTTTTTTTTTTAATAGATTTCATATTTTATTTACTTTTCTTTACATGAATTAGAAAATAAAATTTAGATTTAATTAAATAAGTAGAAGTAGTGTCTTTACAAAGAAAAAGAAAATTGGTTCTTCAAACAATGTCACTTTTCCAAGAACTTCCTACCACCATTCCACAACCTTGTACCGTAAGATAAAACAGAAAACCAAGACAAATTCTCTTCCCACTACCCTTGCCTCCACCTCCTATACTACCCGCCAAGTTTACACAGAAAATTCAAACAAAATCAAGACAAAACCTTCCAACATTCCCACTACACCACCTTGCCACCTCTTGTACAACTCGAAAATTACAACAAACATAACCAAGACAATTTACTTTTTTTCCTTCCACAATTTCACAGCTCATAAGTTGTACAACCTCCTACACCACTACCCAAAATTACTCCACCTCTCTTCACTCCTCCACCGCTTGTACTAACAAACTTGTCGCTTAAGATTATCCTTGCAATCCTGCTCTACCCTCACCAATCTCACCTATATAAGAGACCGTCTCATTCTTATAGAGGAGAAAAGGAAAAGCAGAGATCACTCACAAAATCCTTCCTTAATCTTTGTCAAAAAATCTCTCTATAACCAAACACCTCCATTCATTTCTTCCTCAACAACAACCCAAACCATAAACACTTCATACGTCCTCTACTCAAAACCATCCATCAAACCTCATAATCCTCACCGCAATCTTCATTCCACGACCACCATCTTTCATTCAACATCCATCCAAAATCCATAACTCGCATAAACCACAACAAAGAACTCACCTCATAAACTCCATCGATACCTTCACAGATCAACCTTCAAACCCAACCATTCACCGCTCCACCTCAAGCCTTAAAACCGCTTTCACCTTCACGCTTACTTCCATCATCCGAACCGCTATAGATTCAACACAACAACACTCGATCGACACGTAGACAAACCAACAACAAACGGCAATAGAAACCTGGAACAACAACAACCAGAAATAGAAGTAGAAGAACAATCGGAACAGAACACACACAAATTTCAAAACAAAAACAAAGCACGGAATCGAAGTAGAAGAAGAACTTTACGAAAACAGAAAGTTGGAGCGAGATACCTGGTTATCTGAAACTCTGTCGGGGCCATCTTTGTCATTGGTAGCGTTGCCCCTATTTTACTTCATTGATTTTCCACCTTTTGATTATCTGAAACTCTTAGCCATGTGCTTGTACATATGATAAATTGAACTGGGGTATTAGGGATTGCTGGGATTTGGGTTTGTTCTGTTTGTTTTTTTCGATCTTTCCACGCATACAACCATGGAGGAATCAAACCAAGAGAAGAGACGACGAGTTTGAGAGAGGCCATCAATGGAGGAACATTTAAGGGTAAGAACGAAAGCCATCAGTGTTTGAGAGAGATAGAAAAAGACGAAACAGAGCGAGAGATAGAAGAGAGAAACACTTTTCTTTTCTTGTTTTATTAAATTTTAAAAAAAAATATATAAAAAATAATAGGATAAGTGTGTGGCTGCTAGCTATAGGATTTTTTTTTTAGGGTTTTCTCTTCATAATTTTGGTTTGGGCTTTCTTTGAGTATATGCCCATGTTTTTTTTAATCTTGCACTCATCCAATACTTCACTTAACACCCAGCGGCCCATTCTTTTGTTTACATCCCAAATTTCATATTTTTAACTCTATTTTTTAGCTTCTCCAAACCTTTTTTTAATTAGTTAATTAATTTTTGTTTTAAATAATTAATCATTTCAATTAATCTCTAACTATATTGTTAATTAATATTTTTAACTGAAAATTTTAGTTAATGTTTAATTTATTTAACTAATTGTTTAAATTTATATCATTTCTTGTATAGCACTTGTAATTATCCGTCATCCCCATTTGTAAAGTTGTACCCCCATTCCCCACATGATGTAATAGTTTAGTAATTATTTTATTGTTTCATTTGTTTAATTATTCATCACAATACACAAACCAAAACATTTCAAACTAATACTCGATTGCGAGCCATTTTCATACCTTGAGTCGACAAAGCTTTGAAGCGTCGCAACGACCACACATTTGTGCACACACCACGCTTGCTCTTGGGCTTACAATGAACCTTTGATTGATTAGTTAAACATTATTTAATTATCTAATTAGGTTATTTAAAATTGATTAGCCCATCTAATTAATTTTATTAAACTAATTACTTGATTAAATTTCGTTTAATTAGTCGATTAAATTTATTTCGCGCATGCACTTACACAATTGTTAGTTGCTTTATCATTTATGTGAGCCACCTTGTATGGGCTTTTAATTCATTTACTCGCTTGTATTTCATACTTGTATACAATTAATCGCTCATTTCCATTCTCGCACTTTGGTCCATATACCAATTTTAATCATAGCCCAAATCAATTCTCTTTTCATCATTCACCACTTTCATAATAAATGTTCAAACCTCGATCCAACGTCGAGTGATTCTTCTCAAAAATATTTTCATAAATAAATACTCTACTTCTCTCCTCCCAAACGTATGGTAGTCAGTCCTGTTTCGACCCTCGATTGTACGTTTGGTTTCTTAAATGAATCTTAATAAGTGAACCCCGTTTCACCTCACTCTTTTCTCAATAAAACTTTTGGGTAGAAAAGATGATTAGGATGGTTCGTCCACTCATCCGAGTATTGGGGCGTTAGCGTTGAACGCTTATGGTCCAAGATTTCTCCCACAATAAAATCAATTCAAACTCATCAAACCTTGCCCACGTGCAAGTCCCTTTTTCAAACTCACATCGCTCACATGCGACACTCATCGCTCACACGCGAATTGCACTAGTGATGTCTTATCGTCCACGTACGATTAAGCTCCTATTTTTCATAAATAAAATCAACCAACCAACAAATGTTCTCGCAACCGAGAACTACGTAAGCTCTGACTTTCCCATCGCACTTGGGGAATACGTAGGCACGAGATTCTAACATCTTGGCGAACACACTTTCAAAAATTAAAACATGTTTCTTTTCATTTCTCTTTTTTCGCATAATAATTAGAAGATTGCAAATTTAATTTTAAACACACAAACACACTTAGAACTAAATGGGTCCCATCGAGTACGATGGATGTGAGGGGTGCTAATACCTTCCCCTTGCATAACCAACTCCCGAACCCGCATCTCTTGGTCCCGACGACCATTCCTTTTCAAATTTTTATTACTTTGGGTTTTATCTATATTTTCCCTTTCCTCATTAGGAATGAATAAAGTTAGGTGCGACTTCATTGTTTCATTTGTTCGTAATCGAATTTTTTTCGATTAGCCAACACCGGCATGTATATTTTGAAACTTTTGTTAGAGTCGTCCTCGGCCGGTCTCTTTCCGGTGTATGTCTAATATCCTTACCTGACATATGCTACCTATATGTGTTCAATATCCTTACCTGACATATGCTTCCTATATGTGTTCAATATCCTTACCGAACATGTATATTCGATCTTTATGTGCCCAATATCCTTACCGGGCATGTATATTTCGAAACCTTTGTTAGAGTCGTCTTCGGTCGGTCTCTTTCCGGTGTATGTCTAATATCCTTACCTGACATACCCGAGCTTTTGTTCCCAATCCCACTGTAAATAAAAAAATCAAAAAAATAGAAAATAAAAAGTTATCAAAAAAAAAAAAGCAAAACTATTTCTACTTGTTCTTCGGAGCGCAAATTTTTGGGTTCTTGTAGTATTTAATCTTCTTCAACCTTGAAAGCTCGAATGGCTAACACCAATCTCACTTTCAAGTTTAAGACGATTAAATAGGGGCAACTGTTGCACCCCAAAATTTTCCCTCTTATCTCGATTTTATCTGGCTTAGGCTTCACATTCATCTGCATACGCTTCCATTAGGTCATTGCATTAAACAGTCATTCATTCATGGCATATGCATCATTTCGTCGTATTTAAATTGACCAAAGTTAGTTTAAATCGACATTTGCATCGTTTTATAGTTATAAAATACCCGATATTTCACTTCATTCATTTTTATCTCCTTACCTGTTTATTGTATCGTTTTAAGTTGATTATATGTCGATGATATCAATATTTCGATTTTACAAACAGACTGCTAAAAGCGATTCGACACTGTACAAAAATTAGTGGGAAAAATATTTCAAACTTTCGCCTATAACTCACTGCTTTATGAATCTACGTGTCACGTAGATCATGAAAATGTGATCTCTCTAATTTTTCGATACATTTCGAAGTTTTGTTTTTAACCGTAAGTGTTTTAAAATCAGGTATTCTTCATTATCGTTTTATTTTGATTTTAATTATTTCAATAATTTTTATTTAATCTATGAAACCCGTAATTTATTTTAATATGTTTATTTTATTTTTTCGGATAATTTATTGTCCAAATTTTTATCATTTTAACAATTTTAGGTGTTCATTTTTTTTTATCTCTAAAAATCAAAAAAATACTATTGGACTTGTTAATTTTTACCCAACCCAATTTTGTGGCCCATTTAATCATGAGGGGTATTTTAGACATAATCAAAAATTGCTAGACCTAATTTTTTGGGTATATATGTGTCATGTTATCGCTCAAGGGGAGGCCAAAATTGAAAACAAAAATGTAAAGCAGAGAGGCGGATCCGAAAATTTGTTGCTCTTTGCTCAAAAAGACAACATCCATCCTTCATCGTCTCTCTCACAAAACCCCTCTCCTTGCTTCTTGCAACATTACCTTCACACCATACATCCCCTTCAAACCTTCACTGCTACCTCACTCCATTATTCCTCCGTGTTTCCCTGTCTTCAGCCGTAACCATCCGTTTCATCCTCTGTCAACAACACTATCAAACCTCCACTGTGAATCCACCCTCACGAACCAGCAACCTCAAACTCCATTCTGCCTTCATCATCACCAAACCATCGTGCTCCCTCTCCTCCGCTCAAACCCATCTTCTGTCACCTCCCAGCCTCTACACAACTCCATTCCATAATCATCTTCACTCCATCTCCATTCTACTAACCCGTTGTCTCTCTCATCGGAACCCCAATCTCCTCAAACCGCCGCTGCCGGTCCCTATCTGTCAGCAACTCCCTTCAACCTCCATCCAAAACATCCTCACCGAAACAACCTTAATCCGCCTCTCTCTCATCTTCTCTCACAACCGCGTACAATCCCTTCGTTCACTTCTCACTCCATCGCAGTTGTCTCCCTCCACGTTGCCATTTCCAGAGACCTCCCTCTGTTTTTCACTCACCTCAAACCAGCATAATACTCACTAACCAGCCATCGTAATACTTCATCCTCACAGCCCTCAACCTGCCGCCGCGACACACTCCCTGCCGCCGCCATTTCATCTTCTCCAAATGGGTTATGCCTCAGAACCCTTCGTTCGAACAACACCTCCTCCTCCCAAAGAATGCATCACAAACAAGACATCAGACGCTTGTATAGTTTCCGCTTTCATGATCTCGTCTCCATACAAGCAATTTTCAGGCATTTTTGGGTAAGCTTATCTTCACTATTTTCATAAACTCGGATTGTCTTTACGAATGAGTAGTAATTTGTGTTGAATTTGTGATGCTTGAGATAAGTTCGAGGTTATAAAGTGTTAACATCAATGCCTTTTCATTTAGTTTTAATTTGATTTGTGGTGTTTGTTGGGTTATTATGGTTTTTGAAATGAACCGGACACCATGTTGAAGTTTGGGAATGTCATGTTTTAACAAAGAGTAACCGTAAGTTTCCATGCTAAGTCGATAAAGTTTTGTCGATGGTAGGCTTTGGTTTGTGACAAATTAGCAAGATTTTCTTAAAAGTTAGGTCGTTATGCCGTGATATCTAGTTTGATACCGTATTTTGTGTTTGGAACTTGAACGATTTGCCTCTTTGTTAACTTTTAATTATGAGTAAGGATATTTGTGTAGTTTCGAGGAGAGTTCGACATCGATACGCTCATTTGCGTAGGATGAACTAGAAACCTGGGGATATCATATTATGGTGTTATTCTCATTTTAAATTTCGATTGAAGTTTTACGATTGATGGGTATTTGAAGTTTGATTTGGTTTCATGAAGGTGATGTTTCCGCTTATTCACGAGAAACTAACCGACGCACCATTTGGCATTTATTTGTTTTGTTTCAATGACGGTTTAATGGTCATGCCGCTTAATCAAGTAAGTCTAACCGAGAAACATGTTGAAACACCGTGTATTATGTTTTTCTGTTTCTTTTAATTTCGATTGAATAGGATATAAGGATTCCATATTGGTTTCGATGATGGTTCAAGGTCTATGTCGCGTTATTTGCGTAAGACTTAACCGAGAACCAATTCGTATTTGAACGATAGAATCTTGGATGCAATGACAATGGTGTTTCGTTAGTTTATCTGATTTAAGTGGAATTTTTTTTGAGTGTTTCTTAATATAATGAAGTTGCTGCCCGGTTTTGGTTTATACGGTTAATATGTGTTTAAAACTCAATTTGCCGTTTTTTCGATTGATTAATAATATGAGTTCTTTGGTTAGTCCATTTGTGAATTGATAACCATGAATAAATTCTTGATTCTTGAATTGTTCATTCATTCATATAAGTTGCATTCGATTTTAACATCTTGCTTATTAACCATGTTTATCGTATTGCCATTTCATTTTGATTTTATTCCACACTATGTTACTAATGCATTTGTTACTTGTGAAGAGGTATCCAAAGATCATTCCAAACATTCACCTACAATTGATGCATAAATTATTACTTCTATGTAGTATTTTGTATTATTTAGTAATGTATATTTAATGTTGTAAATATATATAATACTTAGTATTATTATTTTTTTATTTCTTACATTTGATATTGTATATATAATATTTTTATTTTATATTTAATATTGTAGATATAATTATATAGTATTTCTATTTCATACTTAGTATTGTAAATACAACTATACTATTTCTATTCTTATAACTTTATTTATATCCATTTGTAAATAAATTCAATTACATTTTAATGATCTTTGTGTTGCAATTTTGAATTTGGAATTTAATTCAACCTTCGAATGAATTTGAATGTAAATATATCTGTTCTTCGCATAGTTTTTGTTTGTATCTTGAGTGATGTAGGAATCTTCATTTGGTATTCATCCGATGCGTCAAGGTATATCCGATCTTGAAGACTACTTGGAGCTCAACTCTTGCACAACATAAGAGCTATTTAATTATTCAAATTAATTCGATTTGGTTGTATATATCCTTGTTCATGAACATGTACCCTCATTCCTTGTGTGTTCTAATTACCGTTTAATTATGCATTTATCATATTAGAACACATAGCCTCCTCTTGGGCTCCTCATCAAGAAGCAGGTAAACATACACAATGCACACTTGCACACATTTATAGTTTGGTCCTGGGCTTTTCTACAGCGACAACTATTCGATCGATTGTTCCAATCAGTCGTTTAGAATACTAGTGTCACGCTAGGCCCACTTTTAGGAGCATACATAAAGCCACTTTGTATGGGCTCGCTTGTTTTCCTAATCAAATTCTTCTATCCACAATCAAACCCCTAAAACACTTTCAAGTCAAAAATAATTAATTGAACTTGTCCTTTCAAAAATCAATTTTTCTACAAAATAAAAAAAACATGGTGCTATGGTATTTAAGTAAATCGTTAGAGGATAGCCCGACGATTTAATTAAAATGTAAAGTATTTGGGCCATTAGAGGGTAACCCAATGACTTAAATACTTTATTCCATACACTTAATAAAAGTGAATTTTGTTTCACCTCACTCTTTTCATAATAAAGATTTTGGATGAGAGATGATCGGTTGACCTCAATCACCAATCTCGAGTATTGAATCGTTAGAGGATAGCCCAACATTTTGGTACTTGTCATCTACAATTAAAATCAATTCAACCCATTCAAATTTTTTCCGCTCATACGCCGGTCATCAAAAACATTTCAACTAAAATCAATACAACCAATTCAAACATTTTCAACAAGAACTACGGAGTTTTGACTTTCCCATTGCACAAGGGAATACGTAGGCACGCGGTTTCGAAACCGTGTCAAACTCAAAATAATAATAAATAAATCCCGTTTTCTTCTTTCTTATTTCTTGATCATTAATTAGAAGATAGCATTTTTACTTTAAACACACAAACACGCGCGAGCTAAATGGGTCCCATCGAGTACGATGGACGTAAGGGGTGCTAATACCTTCCCCTTGCGTAACCGACTCCCGAATCCATCCTTTTTGGTCTTGTAGACCGCCTTATCCGATTTTTGTGGGTTTATCTATATTTCTCCGTTCTTTCTAGAACAAATAAAATTAGGTGGAGATTTCATTGTTTTGAAAATTCATTTAAATGATTTTTGAAAATCGAGTTGCTTCACACGTCTATGAACTGATTTGGATTAGGAAATAGCACCAAGCCATAGATTAGCAAAGCTAAAACGTCTTCGAATTCATGGAAACTCATAGCTTTGAGGAATTCTCGAGCTTTCTTTATCAGGAACTTAGCAAGTAAACCCTTAACTCCTCTTCTTGTTTCCCAAATAGCTTCAATGTCTGATTGCTTTAGATGTAACGCTGCTGCGATGTCTTCGTATTTCGGAGCTTTTTTTGAACCGGTGAATGGTATCTGATCAAGGATAGGTGTCCCAAGTAGCTTAGATAACTCTTCCAATGTAGATACCAACTGGTAATTTGGGAATGTAAAGTAGTGATGTTTCGGATTGAAGAACTAGATTACGACGTACATCATATCTTCTTCAAAACCGGAGATAACCAAGTCAAGCAGATAACCATGTCTTTTGATGAACTGAGCATGATCAGGAATTTCTGAAACCAATTCTTTGAGTTGAGAAGGTATACCCACGAAATTGATTCAGATAGTCTTCCTAGAAGCCATGACCCTACAAAACAAAGCAAAGATAAATTCCTAGGTCCTTGAAAAAGTTAGAAATGAAATGATGTTATGATGTTATGATGTCATGATGTCATGTTTAAAACAAGTAGCAATCACAAGCAATGCACACAATAACCCTAGGTTTAAGGCTTGCATGAGGTATAGGTGTCTACCCTACTAAAGTTTGAGTGGGTTCAACCTGTCCTATAATAGTAACCGAGTTCTAGGAATCTCATATCATTGATCTTTCTCGTAGGCTTTATTTCAATACGACTACCAAGTGGTCGACCGAAACATCCCGAAAGTCGAATCTTAATGAGCGTAGCATCGAGTATCAACCAACCTCAGTCTACACCAAGTCGGCCATCTCACTACCTTCTAATGGCCAAGATGGGTAAATTAAGGTTCTAGAAGTTGAGTTAGTGCTGACGCAGACGCCAAATACTTTCCTCAACTAGACATGAGGAGCATCGGGACATCCAAAGTGTCGCACTAACGTAGCCATCATGTTGACCGTTTTGGTATATGCCTAACGGTCACGACGATTAATTGTTATTTACCTAAGGAAACCTGGATCCGGGTGTAGTATCCCCCACAAGTATAATACCTAAGCAACCCTTAAAAGTAAAGCATACAAGTCAAACAAAAAGCAATAAAATGATCTAAAGACCCTAAGGTAAACTCTCTTTATTGTCCCCAACAGAGTCGCCAGTTCTGTAACACGGTGGGAGAACTGACTTGTTTGTTTTGCATTTGATCGCAAATATTGCGGATAGCAAGAGTCACCACCGACTTTTCTTTTATCCAATTAAGGGAAGGCGAAAAGAACAGGAAAATACCTTCGTTAGATTCTGAGTAAGGGAGTTGGTTATGAAAAGAGAAGGTATTAGCACCCCTTTTCATCCGCAGTTATCTACGGCCTCTTAATTTTTTTAGATCACTTTATAAATTGCTTTTTTGTGTGTGTTTGAAAAATGTTTTTGAACAGGCATCACTTTGACTTCGTAATGATTCACGCTGGAATGTATATGAAGTGTTTGGAAATGTTTTGTTTTTGGAAAAGACTTTGTAATGATTCACGCTGGAATGTATTCAAAGTGTTTTGAAAAAGATTATTTTTGAGAAAGTGTGAGGTGTAAAAAGAATGTTTTAATTTGAGCAAGCAAAAGAGACTTATTACCTACTAACGGTCGCTTCGTGTTATTTTGCTTTCCTTTAGAATAGCGATATCCATACCATTAGTTGGTAGTTAACCTATTCGTTGGATGTAAAGGACATTCGAAGGGACATCGATGGTCATAGAAGGCAACTTGTAGGAGTATCCTAGTACATCGTAGGGACGATCATCACTTTCGAGGCAACAAACCGAGGGACTAGATCATGTATCTTTTAGGCAACATTAGGGACTATGATCTTTAAGTCAAGGGACTATGATGATACTTCGTAGACAACCGTACTAAGATACCCCCACGTTCGAGGGACTTGACCATTTATAAGGCAACGAGAGAGAATACCCTAGGGGTGCATATGTGAGAAGAATGCATTATTTTCAGGTATTTATCTGGTATTAGTGGTCTATGTTGATTTTATCTTTCCATACACGCCTAGTTACTAGCAGTTTAATAGGTGCAAAAAGTAAATTGCAGAAATATAAAGGGTCCTACGCTATTACATGGCTTTGGGGCAGATACATAATAAGAGGTGCGGAAAGTAAAATCCTACATTGTTACATGATAAAAACTTGCAACCTATACATCCTTTATAGAATTTAAAATACAAGAAAAAATAAATAGCAAGAAAGAAAACTAGTCCTAATATTTTTGGTATTTTTGAAAATTAGAGTTTATGTGAAAAAGCAGCCTAGTTCTAGTTGATTTTAATTAATTAAGAAAAACATTAGTGAATACTAACCTAAATTAATTAAATTATTTAAAAGAAAATATTTGTGAAAATTATCTAATTAACCTAATTACTAATTTAATTAATTAATTATTTTTAGAAAAATAAAAATGTAAAATAAATAAAAATATGAGAGAAAACGTGTTTCCGGGTGGTTACCCGTGTCGGAGCTTATGGAGGTTCCGTTGTCGGAGGTACCCGTGGTTGGCACTCGGTGTCAGGAGGCCCGTGGTCGGAGCTTCGGTTCTGGGATGCCCTGTGTCGAGCTTCTAGAGGCTGCCTTCCGAGATCTAGAAACCTGCAAAATAAATAGTGAAAACAAAGGGAAAAAGGTGGGGTTTGAACCCACGACCTGATAGACAGAATGACATAGTGCGCGCAAGGTGAACCGTTGGGGAGGTGATACATCCATTCATCCTTCTAAGCCCATAAATAGGTAAGGGTTATAGGCTTCTGAGTCAAAAGTACTGGAGCAAAGCTCTGATCATCTTCTCCGATCGTGTTCAATTATCAACCTGCAAAATAAGCAATATGAATGCAACAAGGGTACTCTATCCCCCTAATTCAAGGACTACGAATCAATTGGTGGTGTTAAATAGTTCTGAATCGGCTTAGAACTACAGATAGGAAGCTCTTCCAATTTCTGCCCTAACAATGGAAACTAGTGATTAAGCCATGGAAAACTTCAAAAGACTGCCCAAACCTATTCTATATCATGCTATGAACACTTTAAAAGTATTAGTTGCAAGCAAAACACACTCAAATGTAAAACACGAATTCAAGAAAAAAATGCAAATCAGAGCAATTCATATGGCATGTTTCAACATGTTATGATCATGTATGATGATGCATACTTACTTAGACTTACCTAAGGATCATAATGGAATGCTTAAAAGTGACTAAAAGTGGCTGGAAAGTAGAACACGAGTTTGCCAACTTTGAGAATTTTTTTGAGAAAATTCTAGGGTTTGTGATAGACTGGTAATCCATGTAAGGGTTGTGTCCAAACTCTTCTTGTCTTGTAAGAGAGCTAGGTATATATAGGAGAGTGGAATTAGGTCAAGGCATTAAGAGAAAATATTCTCCTTAAATGGAGAATATTTGATTTGAAAATTTGCACAAAATCTTTCCAATTTTGATCAATCTCTTCCTTAATCTTCTTGCACGAAATTGACAGCTTATAATGAGCTATCTTGGACCCCAAGCCATGAAATTATCTAGCCCAACTTGCCTTATCTTTTATTTTTGCATTTTATTTAATTAAATTTGAATTTAAGCTATTAAATTAAAAAAAAAAAAAAAGAGTGAGAAGTGTGGCATGCAGCATAGTGGTCATGGATAATCTTATGATCAAGTTTAAATCATAAAATCTTAGGCCTATTTGAATCACAAAATCTCAAGATGTCTTCTAAACAGCCTTTTTGGTTTCATATTCATTGGAGTTTCCATGCTCATGAACACTTTTTTGCAAAAAGATGACTTTTGTTGACTTTTCTAGAAGGACCTGTAATGTTTTGATCCATAACTTCGAAATGAACCATTTTCTGCCCAAGCTTGTGAGACATGAAGTTGTAGAGAATTGAATTCTCTTCAAAATGAGCTTTGGTGGAGAAATTTCTGATGAATTATGTGAAAGTTATGCTTGGTCAAATTTCTGTTGACTTTTGTCTAGAGAAGCCCTATTTTGGAAACTTTGACTTTTGATCAGATCTTGGCTTTTCTTGATGAATCATGATCAATTCTTGATCAAATGATGAACATGACTTCAAAATATTGATGTTGACCAAAAATTATGAAATTTGACTATATGTTGGCCACAATTGACTTTTTGTCTAACACAACTGATTTTTAGCTATCTGAGCAATTGGATGAGAAAATTTGGCTTGTGAGACTTGAAACTTGACATAGTGATCCCTTGGAACATAGGATGAGGTATGATGACCACTTGAAGCCTTAGAAGTCCATCTTGACTTGAGAATAGCAAAACCCTATCTTGGATTGATTTCTTAGGAGAGGGTTTGTATGGTCAACCCTTCTGAAATCCTTGAGAATTGAGATATGAATTGTCTTGAGAAGTAGGAGGGCAAATTTTGGGGTATAACAGAACTCCATATCGACAAATGAGGTTATTCTTGATGAACTTCACAACCACTTGTCTTGTAACATTGGCATAAGATGCTGCTTCGACCCATTTGGTGAAGTAATCAATGGCCACTAAGATGAAGCGATGACCGTTCAAAGCTTTTGGTTCAATTATTTCAATCATATCGATGCCCCACATGGAGAAAGTCCACGGAGAGGAGATAACATTGAGTAGAGTCGGTTGCACATGGATCTTATCTGCGTAGATCCGACACTTGTGACATCTCTTAACGTGTTTGCAGTAATCAGATTCCATTGTTATCCAATAGAAACCTTCTTAAGATTTTCCGATATTGCATGCCCATTTGAATGATTCCTAAAGGACCCTTCACGAACTTCGTGTACTAACATATATGCTTCATGTCTGTCCACGCATCTGAGCAAGACCATGTCGAAGTTTCTTTTGTATAACACATCTTCATTCAGGAAGAAATTTCCAGAAAGCCTCCTTAGAGTTTTCTTATCTTTGTGCGATGCCCCGAGTAGGTACTCTTGAGTTTGAAGGAAGCGTTTGATGTCGTGGAACCATGGTTTATAATCGATGATTGCTTTAGTTGCAAACACATATGCGGGTCTTTCAAGACGTCTGACGTTGATCTTAGGCATATCGTTCCAATTGTTGACTTTGAACATGGAAGATAGAGTAGCCAAGGCATCTGCCATTCGATTTTGATCTCGAGGAATATGATGCAATTCAACTTTGTTGAAGAAATTCAACAAACGTCTCACATAATCTTGGTAGGAATCAAACCAAGGTGATGAGTTTCGTGAATTGTATTTGATTTTATTGATCACAAGGATGAATTCCATATATGTTAAGGATCTTAATCCTTGAGTCGATGGCTTTGGTACCCATGATACAAGCTTCATATTCTCGATGTTGTTAGTGCAATCAAATAATAACGTGGAAATGGGATATGAATATTGGTCCACAAGTAGCACTCATTTGAGAGATAACTGAGATGTAATTCAACTGTCCAAGAAATCCTCTTACTTGCTTTTTCTTTTGTGGCACAGACATTTCTTGAATAGCCTTGACTTTGTCAGGATCAACTTCAATACCTCTTTGGCTGACAATGAAACCTAGGAGTTTTCCATATCTCACCCCAAAGGTACATTTGTTAGGATTCAGTAAGTTGATATTTCTTTAGTCGTTGAAACAACTTCGTGGAGATATTCTATATGCTCTTCTTCAGTTTCAGACTTTTCTATCATGTCCTCTACGTAGACTTCGATCTCTTTGTGAATCATGTCATGAAAGAGAGTAGTCATTGCCCTTTGGTAAGTTACGCCTGCATTCTTTAATCCAAAATGTAATTACTTGTAGCAAAATGTGCCACATGGCGCTTGTAATACGTGAACTGACTTTGAGAGTTTTGTATCGCAAATGTGCGGATAGCAAGAGTCGCCACCGACTTTTCTTTTATCCAATTAAGGGAAGGTAAAAGTATGAAAAAGACCTTCGTTAGATTCTCGAGTAAGGAGTTATGAAAAGGGAAGGTATTAGCACCCTTTCCATCCGTAGTTATCTACGGGCTCTTAGTTGCCTCTTAGATCACTTTAAAATTGTGCTGTGTGTTTGACAAAAATGTTTTGAAAAGGCATTTCGCTTTGACTTTGTAATGATTCATGTAGGAATGTATACAAAGTGTTCGAAATGTTTCGCTTTGGAAAAGAGTTTGAACTTTGACAAAAGTGTGAGGTGTGAAAAGTATTTGATTTGAGCAAGCAACTAAAAGTCTTATTACCTACTCGAATTGGTCGCTGTTGTTTTATCGCCTTTAGAATAGCGCTAGCCATACCATTAGTTGGTAGGTAACCTCATTTGTTGGATGTAAGTGGGACATTCGAAGGGACATCGGATGGTCATAGAAAGCAACTTGTAGGAAGTATCCTAGCACATTCGAATGGACTATCATCATTTTTCGTAGGCAACAATCGAGGGTCAAGATCATGTTTTCGTAGGCGACATCGTGGGTCTATGATCTTTGTATCGAAGGGACTATGATGATTTTTGAAGGCAACAGTGCTAGAATACCTCTACGTTCGAGGGACATGACCATTTGCAATCGTAAGGCAACGAGAGAGAATTACCCTAAGGGGTGCATGTGTGAAAAGAGTGTGTTAAATTCAGATATTTTATCTTGTGTTTAGAGTGAGCTATGTTCAATTTTATCTTGCCATACATGCCTAATTACTAGCAGTTTATAGGGTGCGGAAAGTAAAATGCGGAAATGTAAAATGCGGAAAGATAAATCCTACGCTATTACATGGCTTTGGGGCAGATACATAATTTAAACTTGCGGAAAATAAAAGCCCTAATTAACTATTATATCCCATGAACAGTTACATTATTAGAAAAAAAGAAACGATAAAGAAAAATTGTCCAAACGGATAACCTGTGAAAAGATGAGAAAATCGGAAAATATGATGAAATCGAATAAGAGGAAAATGTTAGTAAAAATGCAAATTTTTAGATGAGAAAAATATAGCATGCTGGAAATAACATTAATATGCTAAAATAATTTTTTGGGATTTTTTGGATGCAATTTAATAATTAAAAACTAATTAAAAGTGATTTAAATGATAAATTATGAATAAAAATAAATATGCATGCAAAATAATATTTTTTAATTTTATAAATTAAATAAGTATTTTATGAAAATAAATGCAAAAGGAAAAATATTTTTAATCATTTTTAATGCATGAGAGAAAATATTGAAAAGAATTAAAATGCATGAGATATATTAAATAAATAAGAAAATATGAAAATTGTAAGAAAATATGAAAATTTGTAAAAGAAGAAAAAACATGGGTCTTGCCAGGATTCGAACTAGAGACCTTGCTTTCAAACTTTGAGTTCCCTTGCCTTGACCAACTGAGCCAACGTGTTTTACTGTTTGGAAACCGGAGCGAGTAGAAGAAAAACAAGTGTCGCTCCCTGACCGCCTCCATCACGCGCCAGACTTCATCTTCTTCGATTTGAATTTTTGAAAATTCAGCGTCGGCCATTGTTCGACGCTACAACCCTGGCTAATTCAAAAATCAAGCACACATAATATAAATGAATTCTAAGACCATGGTTCGATTCAGGACGTCATTCCGAATGCATTGGTAACAGTCTAATGGTCCAATTTATCCTAATAAGCAAAGCCCTAAATCGAGTTCAAGAACCCTAGTTATGGCATAACACGTTTCAGGCCATGGAAACGCAATTAACCTGCCCAGATCGCTTGCAAACTTTATTCTAAACATGAAACAAACATCAAAACTTGTTAATAATGCATGAATAATGAAACACGACTTTGGAAAAAGGATGAACAAACCGATTCGTGATTTCTTGATTCTGGATGCTTTTTGATGATGTAAGGGTCTAGACCGATTCTGAATGACACAAGGAACAAGATGGAATGCTCAGAATTGCTTGAAACCACCTAAATCCAAGGCTGCTTGTTGCTTGTATGCCACGGATTTTTGAGCATCAATAAGGGTTTCTCCAGTCAAAAATTCTACCCTAATTCGTGTGGCATCTGTTAAATATATATAGTAGATGAATTTGGAGTTGATTTGAGGAAGAATCAATCAATAATCAATGCAAATCATATTTGATTTTGTACAAAATCAAATTTTCATCTTTTGATCAATTTTCAATCCAATCTTGCCATATCCAACCAAATTTCGAAATTTGCTGGCTCTATTGAGTTACTTGGATCTCAAGGAAGAGAGAAAAATCAAGTTTGCATTTAATTTTGATTTTATACCTTATTTTTAAATTTAATTTGTATTTAAATGAATAAATTCCAAATTAAATAGAAAAATAAAATAAAAATTCGTGGCATTGGGCTTGGATATTCCTAATTGTATAAGGAACAAGTTTGGATGAATAAAAAGTAAGCCCATTTGCAAAGTTTTTTATTTTTAGAAGTATTTCTCTTTGTGCATTTCTTCAAAATTGCCCAACTTGTGAATGGTGTATCTTGCTCAATTTTCCACATTTTTGAGTGTTCTTGGACTTTTTGGAAAGCTCTAAGAGTCCTCTAACCAACCTTTTTGGTCTCATCTCAATTGGAGTTTCCATGCTCAATATATCTTCAAAACAAAATGTTGACTTTTTGTTGACTTTGAAAAGGACCAGAATGTTTTGATCCATACTTCTCAAATGAAGCATTTTTGAACATCCTTGTGAGACATGAAGTTGTAGAGAATTGAATTTCCTTCAAAACAAGAGGTGGAAAACTTTCTCGAGAAAGTATGAAGAAGTTATGATCACCAAAGTTCATTGACTTTTCTCCGAGAAACCCTAATTTAGAAAGTTTGACTTTGAGCAAATCTTGAGTTTTCTTGATGAATCATGATCAACCCTTGATCAAATGATGAATGTAACTTCAAAATGAGGATGTTGACCAAAAATCATGAAGTTTGATTGTATGTTGACCATAGCTGACTTTGTCCAATACAACCGATTTTCAACCATCCGAGCAATTGTCCGAGGAAACTTGACTTGTAAGGCTTGAAACTTGACATGGAGAATTTTGAAGCATATGAGGAGGCATGATGAACATTGAAGATGTTGGAAGTCCATCTGAGCGAGAATTGCAAACCCTAGTTTGGGTTGATTGTCTAGAGAGGTTTGTCTGATCAACCTTTGAGGAATCCTTGAGTATGGATGTATGGAATGTCTTGAGAAGATGGAGGCAAATTTTGGGGACAATGCCCCTGCTCAATCTTCTTGTACTGAAGGTTAGATTGGCATGTTCGCTTTCGTGACCTCAAGGTAGAAGATGATTGAACACTGAGTACACCGAAAATTTGCACTGGTGATGCAGGATACATGATGCCATTTGGAGAAAATGGAGACTTCGCTGGGGAATGAATCATACGCTAGACTCGAGATTGTTGATAGGAGAGTTGACGGGGATGGGCTTAAGATGCCATCTGGAAAGATCGATGCTGGGGAATGAGCTGTATGCTAGGCTCTATAGATGTTCTTGATAGTGGAAGGAGCATGGAGATGGGCTTAAGATGCCATCCGGAGGGAGTCGTATGTTAGACTTCATGCTCATCTTTGAATGAAGTTATGGGTTTGTATTTGTTTTTTAACCAAATATGCGGCATTCTGAAAGTGGAGAAATGTTGACAAGTAGTCGAGATGGGCTTAAGATGCCATCCAAGGCAATCGAGTCACACGCCGCATCAGAGTTGTAATAATAAGAAGGAATCGTAATAGATCTTCGTGCTAATCACTCGAGGGATAGTAGTTGGCAAAATGTGGATATCTTCCTGCAGCATCGGTATTGATCCACCGCGCTATCGGAGGATAACTTGTGATCGTTCGATAGGTTTCCGCCTAGCTTCGGTATTAATCCGGATCTGTCGGAGGACAACGAGGGCGATCGTCGATAGTTTTCCCGCCGAGATTCGGGTCTTGATCTCGACCACCGTCGGAGGACAACTAGGGGCGGTCGTCGATAGTTTTCCGCCGATTCGGTCTTGATCCCGACCAGTCGGAGGACAACTAGGGGCGGTCGTTCGGATAGTTTTCCTCGAGATCGGTCTTAATCTCGACCACCGCCTGAGGACAACTAGGGGCTCTTTCGATAGTTTTCCGCGAGATTCGGGTCTTAATCTCGGACCGCTTTTGTAGTGATTTTCATTGCTTTGAGAAAACAAGAGAAACTTTTGATAGAATATTTGTTAGTCTTATGCAAAGTATGATGCATGACAATGCGTATGAATGACATATGCACAAATTATGACTTTATGAGAAATGTATGAATGATAGATGTTGTGGTATTTCAAAACATATCCATCTTGAAAAAGATGCGGAAGTTCGCTGGAGATTGACCTGCTTGAGGATGGAGATCATGAGAAGAAAGATAACTTTGATTCCTCCGGTGCATTATCTGACCAAGTTTCGTGCCTAGATATTGTTGAGGACAGAGGTACGCTGTCGAGGATCTTGTGTGTACCCGTTGGGAGAATCTAAAGGTACTTTATGGATTTTTGTAAATCTTATTGAGAGTACTTGATAATTGTTGGGAGACCGGGATAGAAGAATCTGGGCCGCTTGTAATCTCCGATTGAGGGATAAGAGGTAGGTTTCCTCCTGCACTATCCCACCAAGTTTCAAGTCTAGATACTGCTGCTAGAGAAAAGGGGAATGGTTTAGAGATATCCATTGGGGATAAATATCTTAGCCGGGATGAAGTGTTATTTTTGAAGATGTTGAGTGGAACTCACTTGGGGATTCATTTTATCTACTGGGAAGGTTTGTATGAGTGACACTCTCGGGGATCATGTTCTGTGGGGAATATTTGGTGACTTTCGTCATCTCAATTCCCGTAGTCTCAGAAAATTACTTTTGCAATGTTCACTTTCGCATGTTTGTGAATAGATTTTATTGTCAAATGCATATAATCATTCAAAGCAAACGTGGACTTTATGCAAACAACAACAACAAAGAAAAATTGTAAAGAGAAAGAAACTTGTATTTATTTGAAATGTATGTATGGCTGTAGTTTGTACACAAGAAAAGTAAAAGCTATGGAAACAATTTCGTTAAGTTCCAACTATGCTAGTACTCATATATTTCAACTATCTCATCTCCTTGTTGTCGTGAGAAAGTGAGTGAATCGATCTTCGCCATTTGAATCTTGAATGCTGATAGTAGTCTCAGATGGGTGATCCGACGAGACATAGTCACGCTTTAAATCCCTAACTTTGCCTAGACCGCCTTTTCGGTTTTCACTACCGATACCTTTTTGCCCAAGCCGCTTTTTCGGTTTTCGACTTGCCGGTGTACATTTTTTTATATATCCTTAACTTTGCCCGAACCCTTTGATTCGCCAGATGCCCTTATTTTTGCCTAGGGTCACCGACCTAGCGGGTCTCTTTATGCGTAGTATTTTTGACTATGTTCATGTCACGGTGGTGAAGTCTTCACCATCCATGGTGCTAAGTATCATAGTCTCCGGAAAATATTGTCTTGACTACAAACGGTCCCAGAGGTGGGAGTCCATTTGCCCCTCGATCACCTTGTGGAAGAATGATGCGCTTGACTACTAGATCACCGACTTGGTAGACTCGGTGCTTGACTTTCTTGTTAAATGCTCGATCATTCGCTCGATAGATCTGTCCATGGGATGGATGCGAGCCGTTCTCATCAATCAAATTAATCCGTCAAGGCGAGTCTGGATCCAATCGCCTTCGCTTAACTCGCCCGGAGGACTCGTTGAGGGAATCGAACCTCGATGGGTAGGACTGCTTCCATACCGTGATACAAGAGAAAAGGGGTTTCCTATTGATGTTCGCATAGTGCGTGTAACCATGAAGAGCAAATGGTAACATCTCATGCCAATCTTTGTAAGTCACCGCTATCTTCTCAGATAATCTTCTTGATATTCTTGTTGGTGGCTTCCATGCGCCATTCATCTTAGGCCGATATGGAGAAGAGTTGTGATGCATGATCTTGAATCGCGTGCGTAGTTCGTGATCATCTTGTTGTTGAGATTAGAGCCGTTATCCGTGATAATCTTTCGGGAGTGCCATATCGATGATAAGATTATGCTTGATGAATCGAGCCACAACATTCTTGGTAACAGATGCGAACGAAGCTGCTTCCACCCACTTGGTAAAATAATCAATTGCCACAAGGATGAAACGATGTCCATTGGAAGCAGTGGGCTTGATTTCTCCGATCATGTCAATGCCCCACATTGCAAAAGGCCAGGAGCTGTTAGAATATCTTGAGGTACGGAGGTACGTGCACTTTGTCTGCATAACCGCATTTGTGACAAGATCGAGCGTAGCGGTGACAATCGCTTCCATGGTGGACCAATAGTAACCTGCTCAAAATCTTCTTAGCCATCGTATGTCCATCGGAGTGAGTACCAAATGCGCCTCTTGTAACTCTTCCATGATACGTATGTTTTCGTCTACATGGAGTAAGCATGTCGTGGTTGCGTGTATAAGATGTTTTCGAGGAAGAATTTGGATGCAAATCTTCTCAAGAACTTATCATTGATGATGCCTCTGGATATTCCCGAGTCTCAAGATACCTTTTCACGCCATAGTACCAAGGTTTCTCTTCCGTATCAAGCTCATAACAATATGCTGGTTCCAAACTTCTCAATGATGATCCGGGAGCCTCGTTGTCCCATCCGACTTTGAACATAGATGACATAGTAGCTAATGCGTCTGCCAATCGATTCTTCTCGTGGAATATGATTGAAAGTGATCTCTTCAAGTAGGGATCAAACTCAAACATGCTCGATACGGAATGAGATTCGGATGCTTTATCCCACTCGCCTTAATCGACCGATCACTAAAGTTGAGTCTCCATACACTTGTAAGAACTTGATTCTTAAGTCAGCGCTTTAATACCCATAATGCACGCAGATTCGCCATGTTGTTAGTGCAATAAACAAAGTTTGGCGGTGAAAGGCATATGTCCGCCGTAGGATGTGATAATGGCGCCAATGCCATTGCCAAGTGCTTGAGGTCCATCAAAGACCATGGTCCATCGGGATCCTTGTTCGTGCCCTTCGTCTGGTCTCGGTTCTTCACAATCGGGACTAGTAAAACATCTTCTCGGAAATTGAACGCATAGACGGATAGTCATCTACGGCTGATGAGCCAAATGATCACCACATCCTTTGATCGCTTTCGAGAAGTGTATTGATGTCATACGTCAAGATCATCTCGCCATCTTGCTATTCTTCCGAGAGAGCTGGTTTCTCAAATATGTATTTTATCGGATCCATCTTGGAAATCAACAAGGTAGTGAGTCAACATATACTATCTTAGTTATAGCCCAAGTAAAGCGTTGCAAGTTTTCTCAGCTGTGAGTATCTTGTTTTGGTAAACTTTTGCTAAGGTGTATATTGCATGCTCTTTTCGACCTGACTGCATGTTGCCCCAACACACACCCCATTGAGTTCTCTAACACGCAAGTACATGATAAGAGGTCTTCCTTCGGCGGCATGATAGGAGGATTCAAGGTACTTGATTTTGTCAAAAGCGATCCGCAATCGCTGTCCATTCTACCACTTGATCTTTCTTGGTAACTTGAAGATTGTCACAAGTAGCGCTTAGTGTGCAATGAATTGCAATGTAGTTCAATCGGCCCAAGAAACCTCCGATTCCTTCTCGGACGGGAGCGGATTCTTGAATAGCTTTAACCTTATGGATCAACTCAATACCTTTACCGACAACAAACCCTGTGAGTTTTCCGGATCCGACTCCAAAGTGCACTTGTTAGGATTAAGTCTCAAGATTCTTCAATCTATCAAAGCGAAATGATCAAGATGTTCTTCTTCAGGATCGAGCTATCATGCATCGACATAACCTCTATCTCGTGATGAATCATGTCATGAAACAATGCACCATAGCACGATAAGTGGCGCCCGCGTTTTTCAATTCGAACGGCATAACCTTATAGCGTAGTGCCCCACCGTAACGAAGTAGTTTTCCATGTCTTCGTGGAGCCATTTTGATTTGATTGTAACCGAGAAACCATCCATAAAGGAGAAAACCTTATGCTGAGCGTGTTGTCAAACGTAACATCAATATGAGGAAGTGGAAATCGTCTTCGGACTCGCTTTGTTCAGATCTCTATAATCCACACACATTCGCATTTACCATCCTTCTTGCACGGTACCACGTTAGCAACCCATTGTGGATAGGAAGTACAAGCTAAGAAACCGTTGAACTACTTATAACTTCGGCTTTGATTTTTCCGACATCTCGTGACGCATGCAACGAACCTTCGCTTTTAATCGAGAAAACCTTCTTTGTCGGCAATCGTGTACCACAATATCAATGTCAACTGCATGTCTTTATGACCAAGTAAAACCTCAATATAGTCTCAGTAGCATCCGAACCAATCTTTCTTTAACACTGCTCAAGACCCGCTCCTATCTTGATTCCTTCGTCTTCATTAGTACCCAATTCACAACCTCAACTTGTTTTCGTGTGGTCAGATAACTCGCTTTTTTGTAGAAAGCCGCAAGTTCTCCGGCACTTCACAATCTTCCTCACTTTCGTCTTCGGCTTGGTAGATCGGATTATCAAGTCATATTTAGTAATAGCATAGTTGTATCAACGAGATTCGAGGATTCTTATCATGTGGTGTGTAAGAACACATAGCTTTTGAAGGGGTGATAAAGTAAAAAGAAAACAAAAAATTGAATGCAAAAGTCCACGATTTTATTGAATGAAAATATGCAAATGATGAGTAATAACCTCACAAACGAGCCATGATGCCCCGGCAAGGCACTAGGCTTTAGAGTTTATTTTCAAAACATAAAGAAATACGAAAAGCAAAACAAAACAAGAGTATTATTCGACTAAAGGAGATTGATTTTCGGGCCTTCCAATTGTTGAGCCCATGGTCTGAGTTGAAGATCCATTGTCGATGTTGTCGTTGTTGTTTCTATAGCATGGATTCCACTGGCCGATGCGAAAGGAAGTTGGTCGGCACGTTCGGGGTATCATCTTCGACCTTTGATAGTGAAGCCTAAACCAGCCTTGTCATACTTGAAAGGAAGATTAGAGTTGACCCCAAATAGTACTACCCTCTTCAATGTAGCTGAGCATCTTTCAATGAGGCCATCCTAGGTGTAACTTGTGCAACTTCAGAGTGAGAGGAGAGTCGTGCATGACTGGGAATTGTTTCAAAAGCTTGACAGGAGTCTCAAAGAATTCACCTCCATCTCGAGGTATCGAATGACTGTAGATGACCACCATATATTCTTCTTCACCACATACCGTAACAACCTCCCTTTCACCGGATATTTCACTTGTGCAAGGTGGAGTAACAACGCCCGCCCATGTATCCAAGGGCCCAAGTAGGCAAGAGTAGGTCGGACGGATGTCCATGACAAAGAAAGTGGAGTCAAAAGTCGGAACCAACTTTAATGTGCGAGTGAGCTCTCCAAGCACTGCTCGCTAGAACCATCAAAAGCTCTCACAATAATGTCACCGTCTCGTAACCAACCCTTCAACATCGAGTCGATCAAAAGCAGCCTTTGGAAGGATATTCGAGAGTAACCAGTATCCACCAAAACATGAGATAAGGTAGTACCTTGCATTCAACCGTAGATGTGCAAGGCTTTGTTGTGTTTCTTTCCAAGCAGGAGTCAAATCAAGATCGTAGAAGTTTAGGCCGTTGTTGGAAGCCGAAGCTAGCAATACAAACTTCAAATTGATGAGTGGTAGTGTCTGCGGTACGTGAGCATTCTTCGTAAACTTCACCAAGGCATTAGCATGAGCCTCGAGCACAAAGCAGAGCAAGCATGGATATCTTGGACGGAGTCTGTCCAATTGTTCCACAATATTGTAGTCACTCTTCTTGATAATCTTTAATTTCTCCATTTCTTGTTTGAGGTGTCCTCAGAACTTCCTTTGGTACTCGGCTGAGTGATGAGTCACCGTTCTTTCCTCTAGCTTGGGTAATTGGTTGAATAGTGGAATGCGAAATGGAGTCGTGGTGTATTTCGGAGGAGATATCGAGAGAATACCTTCCGGTTCGGTCACCTTACTTGATCCTGATGTTGTCAATGTCGGAATGGTAGCTTCAATGGTCGATCTTCAATGGTCAAAGGTTTTGCTTGACGCCATAGTAAACATCACTCCATAATTCCAAGGGATAGCCTTGTCGAGGAATATGGAACCGGTCCGGGAGAAGTAAATGAGAGGTGCCACCTAGGTACGTAATCAGCAGAGGAAATTTTATAGTGTTAACATCAAGATAGTCTTCTAGGAAATCGTCACCCCATCCAATCGCTTTAACATCTTCAATAGGATCTTGTAGCTCTGTGAATGTGTACTTCACCATGTAATCATACTTTCCACTGGCTGCCCAAGGTATCCACACGATGGTGCGGCTTCATTCGCATTGTCAATCTTCAACTTAGACATTTCTTCACACACTCGACAGTGGTTTTAAATAGTATCTCACGGTTATCCATCATGCACAACACGCCTTCTCAACCAAGCACATCCATTAGGCGCGGACGGCACCAACGATTCTTCGGGCATCCTGGATTGACACCGCAAGAAATTCTTCTAATACCCCTCGTGAGGAATGGTCAAGTCGCTATGTTGAAGACATAAGTATCTTCACCAACATCATTGGAACTCTTGTCATGGTTAGGCATAGAGCGTTGATCACATTCGAGTCTCAAGGAGGATCAAACTCAATCGCTTAGCTTCAATCATATCCTGAATCTTGTTCTTCGTGAGCCCAACATTCATCAAGATTATGTCCCGGCTATTAGAATGGTAAGTACACTTAGCATTAGGATTGTATCTCGAGAGGAAGTGTTGACACTGAGGAGGATCCTCAAGGTAATCACCTTTCAACATGTGTTGCAAGGCTCATGACAATGGCATGTTGATTGTAAACCGCTCGTGGCACGCTCGCTACACGTTGTCTCACCGAGGTTGTATCGATGTAGGATGGAGATCACAACGCCTCCACAGAGACGGTCGGTCTTGGCTCCTTTTTCGACCATACACAAGATTAGCTTCTTTTCTTACCACCAAAAGATCTCTTTCGGAGTTTGATGATGATTCTACATGAATCTTTCCACTCTTTGATACCACTTCAATATGCTCGTCAATATCACTTGAATCCTCGAGGAGTTTCCAATCGATGATTGAAGAATGGGTCAGCTGTCCCCATAAACATATCAACCAACTCCTATTGGACAAGGGTGGTTGAACTCACCGCTAAATCTCCACTCGAGCATACTCCTTGAACTTCTCATCACGACCCATAGACATGCTTTGTAGTTGCATGCGAGTGGGTGTCAATTCAAGATTGTACTCATACCGCTTGTAGAAAGCATCACCAAGTCACTCCAAGTACGGATACGGTAATTTCTAGTCGATAATACCACTCCAACCGAGTTCCGACAAACTCTCTTGAAAATAATGCATCCACAACTTTCTCACATCGCAGGGGATTGATCTTCTAACATAGGACTTCAAATGCACTTAGGCAAGACATGCCATCATACTTGGCAAAAGTTGGAACTTTGAACTTGGGAGGAATCACAACACTGTGGACAAGACTCAGATCATCAAAATTCAACCCGACATTTTCGTGTTTTCCACAAGATTCAAAGCGGTCTTCAAGTTGTTTGTACTTGTCATCTTCATCAGTATTGGCCATTATCATAGTCTTTCTCGTGCTCATGTCGACTACCTTCGCCATCACCCTTGTTACTTTGCTCATCCTCCTTCTTGACACTTCCTTCGAGAGCTCTATTCGACTAACCACTCTAGGACCACCTTTGTAGCATCCGCCCATGCTGAGAGGATCAACAACCTTCTTCTTCTCTGATGAGCTTCTTCATCCTCTTGGCCTTGGACCAAACTGTAAACATCTCTGAAACCGAGCATTCGAGCCTGAGATCTTTGATGATCGCTCAAGAGCCATTTCGCTAAAATAGATAAGAGCAAATGAGAAAACCAATCTTCAATGTACCTGTGATGCAATGTTATGCTATGATATGCAATGTTTATGTGAATGCAATGCAATGTTTTCAAGGACCTTAGAGATTTAAATTTGTTAAACAAGCAATGAGCAAACATTTATTAGTACTCTTTTTATTCTTTTTCTTTTTAAGTACAAAAGATAGTTCAAGGCAAATAAAAGAAACATATAAATCCTAAAGCTCTAAGTCTCCCATGGGCGCTCCTCTCGGTGCCGAGGTAGGCGTTGATGCTTTTTCCTCGTGAAGTAGCTTGTCAACTCTAGCACTTTCTTCTCACTTGCATAACATCGAGCTTCAAAGGTATCCCTTTCTTCTTTAATGAATCCGTGATCTCTTCAAGTCTTCAAAATCGAGGCATGTCGGGATGGAGAACGGTATAGGATTCGTCACCTATAGCAACAGTTCCATAATTATGGTAAACAGTGAATGGCATCATGAGGTTTTGAGCTCGAGCTCTCACCCATCCGAGGTAAGGTTCCCAAGGAATGGAGTTCGTGCCCCAAAGTCTTGTATCGCTTCTTTACCATGCCCCAAGCGTATGAACCTTCGCTTATTCGAGATCGTGGTTGTAGTCGAACACAATATCTGGAGAAGCATATCATGCGGGCCATCTCTTCGGCAAAACCAAACCGACGAGAGCTAGGTTGGGGTAATACTCCCTTATACCAAGTAGTGGTACATTAGGGAATTCTCCACAACGCCAATGAATGTGAAGTCCTTTGAGAGAAAAGATTCCAACGGATATCCGAATGAGAGAGTGACATTAGTCTTTGAGACCATCTCAACCTTTGTTCGTTCTTCAAAACTGATGGAGGAAGGTGCGAAATAAACCACCTAGAAAGTAATGGTATGCAACACATGAGAGTTCCTTGTCTCTTAGTAGTACGAGTGTGGAGAGAATGCAGAATATCTCCAAGCAAGGTAGGCACAGGATTGCGGGTAAGAAACAACTTGATGGCGTTGACATCTATGAATTGATCCGAGTTAGGGAATAGAACAAAACCATAGATTAGTAGGGCCACAATGTCTTCAAATGCATGGAAACTCATAACTTTGAGGAATTCTCGGGCTTTCTTAATTAGGAACTTGGAAAGTAAACCCATAACTCCACTTCTGGTTTCCCAATTGGCTTCAATGTCTGAGCGCTTAAGATGTAAAGGATGCGATATCTTCGCATTTTAGGAACCTTTTCTAGACCTGAATGGCATTTGGTCAAGAATAGGTACCCCAAGTAGCTTAGAGAACTCTTCCAAGGTAGGAACCAACCGATAACTGGGAATGTAAAGCAATGGTGTTTTGGATCAAGAACCGAATAGGACATGCATCATATCTTCTTCAAAACCGAGATAACCAAATCAAGATAACCATGCCTTTTGATGAACTGGCATGATCAGAATTTCAAACCAATTTTGAGCTGAGAAGGTATACCCATGAAGTTGATTCGATAGTCTTTCTAGAAGCCATAATCCCTACAAACAGAGCAAAGATAAATCCCTAGGTCCTTGAGATAGTTAGAAATGATATGCAATGCAATGATGTCATGATGTCATGTTTGGCACACACAAACAACACACAATGAGCCTAGGTTTAAGGCTTGCATGAGGTATAGGTGATTACCCCACCAAAAGTTTGAGTTGGTTCATCCTGTCCTATAATAGTAACCGGGTTCTAGGAATCTCATATCATTGATCTTTCTCGAGGCTTATTTCAATACGACTACCAAGTGGTCGATCGAAAATATCCCAAAAGTCCGATCTTAATGAGCGTAGCATCGAGTATCACCAACCTCGGTCTACACCAAAGTCGCCATCTCACTACCTTATAATGGCCAAGATGGGTCAATTAAGGTTCTAAAAGTTTAGTTAGTGCTTGATGACACCACGCAGGCCAAATACTATCCTCAACTTGGGAATGAAGAGTATCAGACATCCAAAGTTTCACACTAACGTAGCCATCATGTTGACCGCTTTGATATACGCCTAACGGTCGCGACGATTTATTGCTACTTACCTAAAAGGAAACCCGATCGTGTAGGATCCCCCACAATATAATACCCAAGAAACCCTTAAAGATAAAGCAAGTCAAACAAAAGCAATAAATGATCTAAAATCCTAAGGCATTCTCTTTAGGGTGTCTCCCTAAGAGTCGCCAGCTCAGAACACGTGAACTCGACTTTGAGAGTTTTGTATCGCAAATGTGCGGATAGCAAGAGTCGCCACCGACTTTTCTTTTATCCAATTAGGGAAGGTAAAAAAGTAAAAAGACCTTCGTTAGATTCTCGAGTAAGGGAGAAGGTTATGAAAAGGAAGGTATTAGCACCCTTTCCATCCGTAGTTATCTACGGCCTTAGTTGCTCTTAGATCACTTTAAAATTGTGCTTTGTGTGTTTGACAAAATGTTTTGAAAAGGCATTTCGCTTTGACTTTGTAATGATTCATGTAGGAATGTATACAAAGTGTTCAAAATGTTTCGCTTTTGAAAAGAGTTTGAACTTTGACAAAAGTGTGAGGTGTGAAAAGTATTTGATTTGAGCAAGCAACTAAAAGTCTTATTACCTACTCGTAATTGGTCGCTTTCGTGTTGTTTTCCGTTCCTTTAGAATAGCGCTATCCATACCATTAGTTGGTAGGTAACTCATTTGTTGGATGTAAGCGGACATTGAAGGGACATCGGATGGTCATAGAAAGCAATAGGAAGTATCCTAGCACAAGGGACTATCATCATTTTCGTAGGCAACAATCGAGGGTCAAGATCATGTTTTCGTGAGGCGACATCGTGGGTCTATGATCTTGTATCGAAGGGACTATGATGATTTTTGAAGGCAACTAGAATACCTCTACGCTCGAGGACATGACCATTTGCAATCGTAAGGCAACGAGAGAGAATTACCCTAAGGGGTGCATGTGTGAAAAGAGTGTGTTAAATTCAAATATTTTATCTTGTGTTTAGAGTGATCTATGTTCAATTTTATCTTGCCATACATGCCTAATTACTAGCAGTTTATAGGGTGCGGAAAGTAAAATGCGGAAATGTAAAATGCGGAAAGATAAATCCTACGCTATTACATGGCTTTGGGGCAGATACATGATTTAAACTTCCGGAAAATAAAAGCCCTAATTAACTATTACATCCCATAAACAGTTACATTATTAGAAAAAAAGAAACGATAAAGAAAAATTGTCCGAAACGGGATATCCTGTGAAAAGATGAGAAAATCGGAAAATATGATGAAATCGAATAAGAGGAAAATGTTAGTAAAAATGAAAATTTTTAGATGAGAAAAATATAGCATGCTGGAAATAACATTAATATGCTAAAATAATTTTTTGGGATTTTTTGGATGCAATTTAATAATTAAAAACTAATTAAAAGTGATTTAAATGATAAATTATGAATAAAAATAAATATGCATGCAAAATAATATTTTTTTAATTTTATAAATTAAATAAGTATTTTATGAAAATAAATGCAAAAGGAAAAATATTTTTAATCATTTTTAATGCATGAGAGAAAATATTGAAAAGAATTAAAATGCATGAGATATATTAAATAAATAAGAAAATATGAAAATTGTAAGAAAATATGAAAATTTGTAAAAGAAGAAAAAACATGGGTCTTGCCAGGATTCGAACTGGAGACCTTGCTTTCAAACTTTGAGTTCCCTTGCCTTGACCAACTGAGCCAACGTGTTTTACTGTTTGGAAACCGGAGCGAGTAGAAGAAAAACAAGTGTCGCTCCCTGACCGCCTCCATCACGCGCCAGACTTCATCTTCTTCGATTTGAATTTTTGAAAATTCAGCGTCGGCCATTGTTCGACGCTACAACCCTGGCTAATTCAAAAATCAAGCACACATAATATAAATGAATTCTAAGACCATGGTTCGATTCAGGACGTCATTCCGAATGCATTGGTAACAGTCTCGTGGTCCAATTTATCCTAATAAGCAAAGCCCTAAATCGAGTTCAAGAACCCTAGTTATGGCATAACACGTTTCAGGCCATGGAAACGCAATTAACCTGCCCAGATCGCTTGCAAACTTTATTCTAAACATGAAACAAACATCAAAACTTGTTAATAATGCATGAATAATGAAACACGACTTTGGAAAAAGGATGAACAAACCGATTCGTGATTTCTTGATTCTGGATGCTTTTTGATGATGTAAGGGTCTGGACCGATTCTGAATGACACAAGGAACAAGATGGAATGCTCAGAATTGCTTGAAACCACCTAAATCCAAGGCTGCTTGTTGCTTGTATGCCACGGATTTTTGAGCATCAATAAGGGTTTCTCCAGTCAAAAATTCTACCCTAATTCGTGTGGCATCTGTTAAATATATATAGTAGATGAATTTGGAGTTGATTTGAGGAAGAATCAATCAATAATCAATGCAAATCATATTTGATTTTGTACAAAATCAAATTTTCATCTTTTGATCAATTTTCAATCCAATCTTGCCATATCCAACCAAATTTCGAAATTTGCTGGCTCTATTGAGTTACTTGGATCTCAAGGAAGAGAGAAAAATCAAGTTTGCATTTAATTTTGATTTTATACCTTATTTTTAAATTTAATTTGTATTTAAATGAATAAATTCCAAATTAAATAGAAAAATAAAATAAAAATTCGTGGCATTGGGCTTGGATATTCCTAATTGTATAAGGAACAAGTTTGGATGAATAAAAAGTAAGCCCATTTGCAAAGTTTTTTATTTTTAGAAGTATTTCTCTTTGTGCATTTCTTCAAAATTGCCCAACTTGTGAATGGTGTATCTTGCTCAATTTTCCACATTTTTGAGTGTTCTTGGACTTTTTGGAAAGCCCTAAGAGTGCTCTAACCAACCTTTTTGGTCTCATCTCAATTGGAGTTTCCATGCTCAATATATCTTCAAAACAAAATGTTGACTTTTTGTTGACTTTGAAAAGGACCTGTAATATTTTGATCCATACTTCTCAAATGAAGCATTTTTTGAACATCCTTGTGAGACATGAAGTTGTAGAGAATTGAATTTCCTTCAAAACAAGAGGTTGTGGAAAAATTTCTGAGAAAGTATGAAGAAGTTATGATCAGTCAAAGTTCAGTTGACTTTTCTCAAAGAAACCCTAATTTAGAAAGTTTGACTTTTGAGCAAATCTTGAGTTTTCTTGATGAATCATGATCAACCCTTGATCAAATGATGAATGTAACTTCAAAATGAGGATGTTGACCAAAAATCATGAAGTTTGACTGTATGTTGACCACAGTTGACTTTTTGTCCAATACAACTAATTTTCAACCATCTGAGCAATTGTTTGAGGAAACTTGACTTGTAAGGCTTGAAACTTGACATGGAGAACATTTGAAGCATATGAGGAGGCATGATGAACATTAAAGATGTTGGAAGTCCATCTGGAGCTGAGAATTGCCAAACCCTAGTTTGGGTTGATTGTCTAGGGGAGGGTTTGTCTGATCAACCTTTGAGGAATCCTTGAGTATGGATGTATGGAATGTCTTGAGAAGATGGAGGGCAAATTTTGGGGTATGACAGACGTGATAAAAGATGTCTTCCCCATGTCTTCGGGAGTCATTCTGATATGATTATAACCAGAGAAACCGTCCATGAAGGAGAAGACGTTGAACTTAGCAGTGCTATCAACCAACATGTCAATATTCAGTAGTGGGAAATCATCTTTTGGACTAGCTTTGTTCAAGTCCCGGTAGTCAACACATATCTTGACCTTTCCATCTTTCTTGGAACAGTACTATGTTGGCTAACCATTGAGGATATTCAAGGTGATGAGAAAACTCGCCGAGTTGTTATGAACCTTTTTGATCTTCGGCCATATCCGGGTTAGTCCTCCCAATATTTGTTTAATTGGCAAACATTTCGTCTTTAATGGCAAGTGATGCTCTACGATGTTGGTATCCAACCCTGGCATATCCCGGTAGGACCAAGCAAACACATCAACATATTCTTTGAGAATATCCATCAATTTTCTCTTGACATAGTCATCGAGTAGAGCTCCGATGCTCACTTCTTTTCTGTTTTCCTCAAAACCCAAGTTGATTGTTTCTAAAGGCTCTTCGTGAGGTGAATGATTCTTTCTCATGCTTAAGTAATCCGAAATATCGTCTGCTTTTTATAGAAAAAGGCATTTGAAGATGTTTGTTTTATTGGTTTTTAGGATTACCATTTCCAGAAAAAAGGAAAAAAATGAAAATCAAACACAAAATGTGAGAATTAAAACAACGCTTTATTTATGATTCACATATGAAACAAGGCCCTAAACACAAACTCTTTTGTCTGGGAAAGACAAATAGAAAATTATTTAAAAGCTAGCCCTATAAAACACCTCTCTACCTTGGGTAAGAGAGTTCAAAATAAAAGTAGATAACTACTTAAATGGTGAACAATAGTATGAACCTCAACGGCTTTCCAATAGCGAACTCCTTGGTAGACTATGTATTCGCAATTTTCCTTAGGATCAATTTCAAGATGACGTTGATCGTTGGTCGAGGTGATTTTAAGACTCGTTTGTTAACCTTGTCTTTGTAATCGATGAGGCGATCTTCCTCCTCTTGTTCGATGTCGAGAAGTATAAATGAAGTACATGTCTTCAAGCGACATGTATTCGGACTTTCGTGATGTACTTCAATCTTATGGATGAAGTGACTGCTACTGCAGACACTTTCCAAGTCATTTCTAGGATCATCTTCCCAATCGCCTCCAAAATTGCGCTTATCCGAATAACAAATTGTGTTCAACAACCTCGATATGTGTATCAAGCAAAGATCATCATCGTAATCTCAAATGGATGATTAGATTGAGAGGCATGTATGCCTTCTCGTTGACTAAAATATTCAAGAGGATTTTCCCATCCAGCTTGGTTGGATATCTTCAATTCTAATTTTGAACTTTCGTGAGCGATATATCTTACCATGAAGTCAAATTTTCCACTTGGCTTCCCAAGGTATCCCAAACCTTAAGTGGGATAGGTGGAATTTCTTCTTTATCATCTTGTAGGAACATGCCTTCAAATTTGTCTGAAGGAGGATAGAACGCTGTATACAGTTCTTCCTGAGATATGTATCCAAAGTCATTGAGAAAAGTCTGCCATTCTTTAGAACCAGAGAGATTTTCTTCAGTTCCTTCATTAATAAGGACGTTGACCTCTTGAGGAACAGGGTAAAGGAAACCTCCGCTATGGAATACTTCTTTGATTATACGAAGATTTTCATCCTCCTCATTGGCTTTTGAGATTACTGGAGTAAATCTGAGTCCCGTTTTGGTCCCGCTGTTGATAAGAATCACAACTTGCCCCCAACCAGCGGTAGTACCGTCTTTCACTATCTGTGCTGCTTCTTTGTAAGAGGAGATAGATAATATGTTTCTTTTGGTAGATTCATCTTCTAACGAGAGGCCTTGGAACTACATTCCTTCTACATCGTCATCATAGATGATAGAGAAAGTGGATAAGTGGCTTACCAACAAGGCTTGCTCCCCACTTATGGTTACCAATTTTCCGTTTATTACGAATTTCAATTTTTGGTGGAGCATAGATGTTACTGCTCCAGCTTCATGTATCCATGGTCGACCTAACAAACAACTGTAAGCGGCTTGAACGTCCATAACCTAGAAGGTGACTTGAAAAGTATGCAGACCAATTATCATTGGAAGGTCAATTTCTCCAATAATAGGTTTTCTTGATCCATCAAAGGCTTTGACTATTACACCACTAAATTTCATAGGTGTTTCTTTGTAAGACAAACAAGCGAGAGTCGTTTTTGGAAATACGTTTAAGGATGATCCAATGTCCACTACCACGTTGGGCAAAGAGTCTAATTGACAGTTCATAGAGATATGTAGAGTGAAATTGTGATCTCTACCCTCTTCAGGGAGTTCTTCATCACTGAAGCTCAGATTGTTGCAAGCTGTTATAATGGCTACGATTCCACCAAATTGATTGGTAGTCATATCGTGATCTATGAAGGCTTGATCCAAAACTCTTATCAGGGCCTCTCGATGGGCTTCAAAATTTAAAAGCAAAGAGAGTATTGAGATTTTGGAAGGAGTTTGCATCAGTTGATCCACAACTTTGTACTCACTCTTCTTGATCAGCTTTAAAATTTCATCAAAGTATGGATTGATATTGGTCATATCATATGGTCCAATGTTTAAGTCTGGATTATCAACGGAAATTCCTATAGGATTCACAACGGGTGCATCAACAAGACTTTTCCTTGCTACAGGAGTGATAGGTTGCTTCGGTGGTAACGGGGTATGCACGCGCCCACTCCGAGTTACTCAACTTACTTCGACGATGTTAACTATAGATGAAAGAGTAGGTATGGGTATTTCCTTCCTATTTTCCATCATCGTGGCATTTTATTGATAGGGAACTGCTTTGTCAGAGTCATAACGAACCGGTCTAGGTAGGCAGGTGATCAAAGGAGAAACAGGAACCTTTGGATTGTTGTGTTTGACCTTTATGCGCTCAGGCATGTTGAAATGAGGAATGATAACATTTACTTTAGGAGTTACCAAATTGATATCTGAGACTAAAAGCTCATGTGGATAACACCCTATCATATTTACATCATTATCATTTGTATCTCTGAAAATTTGAATGTCACCAATGTCAATTAACTGTTGAAGATCTACTTTTACAGTAGAAGATCCACGAGAGTCTTCAAAACAAATTCTACAAGATTTGTAGTCATGTCGAGCAAAACCTCCCATTATGCATAATGTGGCGTGGTCGAGAAACTCTAAGACGCAACAGCTTGATGATCTCTCTGGAGAAAATTCCAAAATATAAGACTTTAAATAACACACTCGAAATGTACAAAATGATGCATGATTATGGATGCAAAGAGAAAAGAATTTCCAAAGAATTTATACTAAAAGAGAAATTTCTTGCAAACATTTGGATGGAAAACTCTCGTTTTATTAATATTCGAAAGAAGATTACATCAAGTTTTTTTGGAGCATATCTCTTACAACAATAAAGTAAATGATAAATAAAAGCTAAACTATACAGATTAAGCATCTTCGTCTAATGAAGACCCAAATGCTTGATGTAGCTTCAACTTCAGGATCTCTTTGCCATAGTAAGCTTTCAATTCACTTTCTTGCTTTTAGCTTGTTAATGACTTTTTCCACTGTCTGAGCAGGATTTGCATTTGTCAATTTTTCAAGCTTTCTATTTCTTTCTTTGATGTATTTCTTGACCGCGTCATCCTTTCGACAAATCTTCTCATCTTTCTCCATAAGCCATCCATCTTGAAAGTAGAGCGTTTTTTCATGATCTTTGACCTACTTAAGCTTTACATTCTCAAAGTCATTTTAAGACATTTGTCTTCCAAAGCTTCTTTCTAGCCTTATCTTAGCCAACGCTTGGTATTCTCCCATAGTCTCAATAGGAATGGTGGTCGATTTGATACCATCGAACATGGGTTCTCATAAGTGTAAGGCATTCGTAATTCCTTCGCTCTTTCTCCCAAGAAGTGTAGATTTCATGGCTACACAATCCTTGACATCATCTTTTTCTTTCCTTCGAATATGGTGCCAAGCTCTTATCATTCTGGATTTCAAACCTTGAGAATCTTCCCCTTCATGATAAAAGTAACCCTCTACTGTAAAACCAAGGGGTTTATTGGAGTTTGCATACCCAAGTTGACATCTTGCCAAGAATGGGTTGTATTCAATTCCTCCTTTTCTACCAATGAGAGGTACGTTGGCAAACTCTCCACAACTTTCAATGATTTCCATATCATTATAGGCCAAGGTATACCAATGAATATCGTCATTAGTAAGATACATGAATCTTCGAGACCAATGCCAACCGCTTTTGTTTTCTTGGAAGATCGTAGACTTAGGCAAGTGTGAGACAATCCATTTGAACAACAAAGGCACACAACACACAATATTTCCATCTCCTTGACGATTCCTATGATGGATTGAGAAATATGTATCACCAAGCAATGTGGGAACAGTATTTCCAATCAAAAAGATCCTTATGGTGTTGATATCAACGATGTTTTGGACGTTAGGAAACAAAACCAACCCATAAATGAGAAAAGCCAGTATAGCTTCAAAAGCTACCATACTATCGACTTCGGCAAAACTAAAAGATTTCTCCATTAAAAACTTTGAAGTTAGTCCTAAGAGATTTCCTTTGGTAGTCAAGTTTTTGTCTATCTCAGATTTCCTTAAATGAGTCATCGCTACAATGACCTGTGGCTTCGGAATGGCTTCAAAACCATTGAAGGGAACTTTGTCAGACACTGAGATACCTATAATATGTGCGTACTCTTCCAAAGTAGGAATTAACTGATAATCAGGGAAAGTGAAACAACGATAGACTGGATCGTAAAACTGAACCAAAGTTTTAAGAAGTCCTTCATCAATGTTAGTGTTCAAGATAGTTAAAAGAGCTCTATAGAGTTTTTCTGAAATTCGAGGGATCTTCTACCAAGGATGCTAACTCTTTTAATTTTTCTACATCAGAAATTCTAAAACCGTATCTCTTGGTATATCTTCTTCTTACATTCATCCCTCTAACCTAAAATGTTTGCAAAGAAAAATCTCTAAATTCTTTGGAAATGGAAAGAAAAATGAGAAAATGAGGTGTTTGAATGAATGCATGAATGCCACAAAAATACAAACATGGTTAATGGTTATACACAAGTTCAAGCGTTTGAAGTCACGAGCATGAGGTCAACGATAAGAACCAAACGTGGGTAAGTTCTAAGGGCTTATTCACCTGCAAAACATGTTCTACTGATAATACAAGTTCAACGCTTCTCTTTGAAATATTATCGGATTGGCTAACTACTTGTAGTCCAATAATATTTTTCAAGAAAAACTCGCCTGATCGTAGTCTCGTATGACAATTAATCCAAGTTTACACCTGAATAGTTTCTGCACTACATCCTAAATGGCCAGGATGGGTTATGTATTCTACAGCCACTCAGCTTCGTTGGTTCCCTTGAAAGCAAAAATGTCTTCGCAATTAAATTGCTAAACACAATTACCCCCAAGAAAACCTCCACTGAAAGAGGGATCTCAAATTAACTTATTAAGGAATGTGACTCCTTGTAAGTTAATAGGACTATACCTCCACCTAATTATTAGAATGTTTCTTAAATCCGGGTTAGGATTTTTTCCATCAGATGAAATCGCGAGTAATGGAACCAAACACACAATAAAGAAAAACAAACATGTGCACAAATGAAGCTTAACCCCTTTTTTTCTTTTTTAGAAACAAATAAAAGCTTGGTGACTCCCTAACAGAGTCGCCATTTTTTTGTTCGCGGTAAAAAGTGACGAACGAGGGAATCGAACCGAAATTCGAATCTCAGGCTCAAAACGATTTACTCTTTTGATTTTTTTGTTTTAAAAGATGCCGCGAGCACCAAGCTTTATTGTTTCTAAACAAGAAAATAGATGGAAAAGGGAAAACCAAATACCTTAAAATATGATATGCGATTAGCGTGAACTAGACGCAACGCATCGGGGAGAGACCAGGGTAAGGGGGTTGGCTATATAAAGGGAAGGTATTAGCATCCTATATATCTATAGTTTTCTATAGGAACTTTTTTATGCATATTTTTGTATGATTGTGTTATTTATTTGCTACGCTATTTCGAGAAAGTTTCTCCTTTGAGATTTAAGAAAGGTAGGTTAGGCAGGAACCTAAGTTTTGTTATAATTATTATGCTCGCAAAGATCATTGGGATCCTCTACATACATATCCCCTAGTGGGAATCAGAGCATCTGTAGCTCGGATCTAAGGGAACTAAGGTTTGTTTGGTTTGAGGGAGAAAGAAGTATGCTCACCAAGGGTGAGACCTTGTGCCTACGTATTCTCAAAGGGAGGTTGACAAAGTTAGAGCAATCGTAGTTCCCACTTATGCTAGTAGAAGCAAAGGGTGATTTTATTAAGAGACAAAGACAAATGTCATCTTAATGAAAAATATATCTAATCTATTTCATCACATACATTTTTGAAAAGTTGATTGATTAAATCTTTCATTGTAAGCATTAGGTGTTTTGCTTGAGTGTACAAGCGTTACCACTTACAAGTTAAGAAAGATGTTTGAAAAATGTTTGAAAATCTTTCATTGTAAGCAATGAGCGTTTTTCTTGAGTATACAAGCGTTGCGACATACAAGTAAAAGATGTTTTGTTTGAAAAAGTGTTTGATTTGAAAATTGTTTGATTTGAAAAAAGTTTGATTTGTATGTGATGCTATAGATGAGATACTTCTTCCATAGAGATGATACATGTCTAAATCTCTAGGAGAAATTGATTATTGATTAGGGGGATGCTTTTAAGAAGCGTGTGGGTCCTTGTATTGTAAGCCCAAGAGGAGGCATTCCGAGGGTCATCGAGGGTCCTTGTAAGAAGCTCAAGAGGAAGCTATAGGGTATGGCTATCTTGGCTTTAAGAGTGATTTCACTGGGAAACCATCCTCTTAGGATTCAAGAGTGATTTCACCTGGAAATCATACTCTTAGGGTTCTATCCTAGTGAAGGTGATTCTTTGTATTGGAAGCCCAATAGGACGCTGTTAGAGATTTCCAAGTCTCTTTCTTGTATGATGCCCAAGATAAGGCTAAACTCAACGAGGGAGTTCTTTTGTACGAAGTCCAAGAGGAGGCTAACTCAACAGGGGAGTTCTTTTGTACGAAGCCCAAGAGGAGGTTAAATCAACAGGTGAGTTATCCTGTACAAAGCCCAAGAGGATGTTATGGGGAACCTAGTTGTTATACTAGTTGTTACGTTACAAATAAACATGAATAAGTATATGAACAAGTATATATGACAAAGTGTGTGTGTGTGTGCGCATTTACAGGAGTTTATGAAGGAAATATATAAACAAGTGTATAAAACAAGCAAATAAAGAAAGTGTAACTTGAATATATACAAAGTAGTGTGAAAGAAAATATATAAACAAGTGTTTAAAACAAGCGGATAGGCTAGTATACTTGGATATATACAAAGGAGTTGGGACTTACACCTTAAGGGAGGCCCATTGGTTTAAGAGCAGTTTCACCGGGAATAATGCTCCTCTTAATACCAGTGGAATCGGTGTATAAACAAGCGGATAAAAATTAGCGGAATGAAGCTAATTGTAGTTGAATATTTACAAAGATGATTGAGTATGCACAAGGAATTGAATATGTACACAAAAGGGTGGATATGTACAAGGAAATAAATATGTACATAGGAGAGTTGATATGTACAAGGAAATGAATATGTACATAAAAAGGGTTGGGACTTACACCGCGAGGGAGACCCATGATCAATTTGATTTTGAATTCGAAAGAATTTCGAAGAAAAACCTAGTTCGATTTGTATTTTCAAAGATTAATCGAATCGATCATGGAAAAGAGGTGTGTAAGTTTAAAAAGTTTTGAAAGTATTGAAATGATTTTGAAAAGTGAAAGATATTCACAAGAAGTTTTGAAAAAGATTAGTTTTGAAAATTAGAAAGAAAACATTTTGAAAAGTATTAAAATACTTTAAAACGTCTCATTTTTAACCTAATAAAAATATATCGAAAAGAAAATATTTTTGGATTTTTTTTACATAATCATAAAATAGGTATATTAAATTACAGTGTAAAAACATCTCAAATGAGAAGTTTTGATTGGTTTTTGAAAATGTTGAAGTTTGATAAAAAAAAATGAAGAAAACAAGTGATAATTAGTTGGTTTTGGTCTTGGAAGGGTTCAAACCCATGACCTGACTTTGAAAGGTGAAAAGAAATACCACTGGGCCACATGTGTGGCTTATTAATATCACGCTTCCATAAAAATATATTTGAAATCAAGTTTGGAAAATCAGTTTGAAAACAAGTTGAAAATGTGAAGTTTGGAAATGTTAAAAATAAAAAGGTCCTGTGGGATTCAACCCTAGACCTTAGGCATGGCAAGGACATGAAAACACGTTGACTACCATGGATGGCTATACATCCGCTTATTTATTTCACTTCAATTAATAATATTATAAACAAATTATTTGAATTTTAAAAAAAAACAGAAAAACACGTGTATTGTTCTTCTTCAACCTCCATCCTTCTTTGATTCATATCTCTCTCAATTCTTGATGAAATTAAAAGATGTAAAATTGAAACTTGCTCGTTTTGAGCCCGGGAACATGATGGTGGTTTTAATTTCATTTCTTTTTAGCTTAAGATGATTAATTTCTGAGGAAACCAAATGAACCCTAATTCTAACAAATCAACATGAAATCGTATATGGACTATGATTTGTGCAATTGATTGAGGGTTATTACTCTGTGATTTATGCACGAGTGAAATAGAAGTTTGGATGTTAAGGCTCAATATGTGCATACATTAAATTTTAAAATGATTTCTGAGTTTGGCTTAGTTTTGGAATGGTTTAAGGATTCTAACAACTTTCTAATGATGTTTAGAAAGCATTTGAAACCTAAGATTGCTCAGAAATTGCAAGGTTTGAAATTTGCAAATTCTCCCACTTAGAAAACTTGAAACTTGAAAAACAAGAAAGAAAGAAGTAAAGCATAGTTTATGATGCTTTGATGTGATTTGAAGTGGAGTAGAGACCTCTATTTATAGGCCAAGAATTCTGAATAGCAATGGCAAGGATTGGCTTGAAAATTGACAACTTGTCTTAAATGGTAAGAAAGGAAATGTTGCATTTAATGCACATGGTTAACTTCTTTAACCATGGTTAAAGTTTCTCACTTGATCTAATCCTCTATCAATCATTGCAATCAGATTTTTATCTCTCAAATCCTATCTATTTTGATGACAAGGCTTCTAGAAGGAAGAATTTGCAAAAAAATGACCTATAAACTTGAAAAATGACTTTTAAAATATGGTAATGGAGCTTTAAGTTTCAATTTCAAAACCCTAGATACACAAAGTGTTTTTGAAAGTTCTTGGACATTTTTGAAAGCTTGTAACAAGATATAAAACTTTCATGTTTTGAGTGTTTCTTTAATCAAAGTGGATCTAGGTGAAAAATGGCCATGAAAGTGATGAAAAACCATGTTTTTAACACTTGAAAATTTTTCTAAGTGTTAGAAAAATTTCAAATCTTGACTTTTTGTTGACTTTTTCACACATTTTGATTTTTTATGATTATGATGGATAATTTGAAATGATTTCATGATTGAAAAAATTTAGATTTCAAAAAGTTGACCAAAAGTCAAAGTTTGACTTTTCTATATAGTTGAATTTTCATCAGATGATTCAAAATTTCTCTGATGATCAATCATGATATTTGGAATGTTTTGAACAAAAAATTAGGTAAATATGTTGCATTGATGATTTCAAGATCAATATCCAAGCAATTAGGTCATTCATTGAGCAAAAAGTCAATGATACACCATCCTCGATCAAAACCCTAATTGGTCGATTCAAGATAGATCTTGAGGAAATGATGGGAATTTGAAAATCAAATGTTGATAATTGATGAAGATAGATCAATTGAGGTGAGTAGAGACTCAAACCCTAATTGATAATATCTTGAACAGATGAAAATTTTGATAAAAACCCTAATTTGGCTCAAGAAGCACACACACGATCTATCTTGTGCTGGAATTGTTAGTGATGCACTGATGCATATGTGGTGATATGAAATGGTATCTTAGGTCAAAATTTGGGCTATGACAATGGCGCCTTCTTCGGCTTCTAACATTGTGTACCGATATGTCCTCTTCCACAGCTTAAAGCATATCACCTCTTTGTGTTGATAATCGCTAGTTCGTGCCCAACTTTACCACAACGGAAATATCTCTTCGCCCCCTCAATACATACATTACTTCGATGACCGAGATTTTCTCACCTGAAACACACAATATCAGCAAGAGCACCTCTTCCACTTGGCCTTCTACCATCAACAACTTTCTATTTTCCTTTTCGGCGGGCATTATAAGGTTTTCCATGATATTGCAACTATTCACCAGGTCAGAAGCTTATAAATCCTCTAGTATCCAATGGCCTTCTTGATCTCAGAACGCTATCCATTCTCAAACTTCACGGACTTAGAAAATTCCGTTGTCGCTCGTAGTAATGGGGTAGATTCCAACTCTACGAACTTGGCATCATATTTAGTCACCGATATATCTCCTTGTTTTAGTTTCAAATATTCAATTTCATTCTTCCCACGACAATCCTCTAGGTAATACTTCACCAGGAATTCCCTTCGAAACACAACCCAGGTAATAGCTTCACCCATACCTTCCAGTGTCTGGTGAGTAGCAACCCACCAATCATCAGCCTCTCTTGCCAGCATATGCGTACCAAAAACGCACCTTCTATGCATCCAAACATTTCATAACCCAAAAGATCCTCTCAATGTCTTTAAGACACTTTAAACATAGATGGATGGTTCCTTTGGAAAGTTTCCAAAGCACGAGTTCCATCATTCCCACCATCGTTAGGTTGATTCTACATTGCCTGAGCCAAAGCGTGTAATGCATTAGCAAGTGCACCATTGTCTCTTTCATCCATTACTCTCTTCTACATCATAACATCAAACAACGGTTAAAACAAAACACGTTAACAGTATTCCACTGCCACACTACACTAAAGACTCAACAACTTGGCCGGATGGACCAACCAAGCTCTAATACCAATTGTAACACCCTATTTCCCCAACAAATAATTTAATAAAAATCAAAGTAAATTAAATTCTAAATCAAACACCAACAAATAGGATGCTACATTATTCAACAAATCAAAAACCTGCTCGAGTATAACTAAGTAGATACATAACACCACTTCGGTTAAATCCACAACATTTCCAACATACTCTCTCAATGTCAACTTTATTATCATCTCCAAAAATTTAGTTCAAAAATGAAACAACACATAACCAAATGAAAGAGTTCATATTACTCCAAAAAAATCTTCAAAACTAAATAATTCAATAGCAAAACAAGCATTCAATCCTCCCGGTGTCACGTATCAGAGCATTGGCACCAACTCTAAATAAGAAGAGTAACCTCTTCTAGACTTCGCAACTTGGGCTACTCCTGGTTATCTACACGTTATCCGCATAGAG
The DNA here is from genome assembly GCA_021764765.1 of Vicia sativa. Classification (NCBI taxonomy): domain Eukaryota; kingdom Viridiplantae; phylum Streptophyta; class Magnoliopsida; order Fabales; family Fabaceae; genus Vicia; species Vicia sativa. The sequence continues at coordinate 99,748,318 of CM038794.1, read as the reverse complement.
GCAACATTCAAACAGAAGGGGTGAGATATCATAATATTATAATAAGTCATATGATTATGAATAAAGAACAAGTATAGCATGTAAGATTCCAAGATTGCCAATCATCAAATATTCAACTCAATAATTCTACAATTTAACAATTCAATCAATGTCATGCAATTGACTCTGATTCAGAAATGCATGTGGTACCATCAGGGCATAAGCCCTCTCCAAAATGAAAATTATGGGCAACAACATAAGCCAAATCCAGTTATCATCATACGGCCAAATCGCCAACAACATAAGCCAAATTCGACTATTAAGGATGCAAGTATGCGATAATCGATATGAGACAACAAATTATGCAATAGTTGTCAACAATATGCCACTTAGGCCAACAACAAAATCATAATATCGCAGCAACACCGCAATTTATTCATACTTTATGTATATCACAATAATAAAATTCAACCACAACATTTTACGTTATTTACACATACAACATACACTTTCATCACAAATTATTCCTATAAAATATTAGGCCACTTTCATCAAATACGTTTCATGTTATAAAAATACTTTTAGTTTTCCAACGGTCCCAACGGTAAGGCCAAATGGACACCCGAGGCGAAAGTTATCAATTTTAAAAGTTTGAAAATCTGAAGTTTAAGAATGTAACCAGCTACTCCCAATGGTAACTGTTATTTACCCTTATGCACAATCGTTAGGTAATTTTAATCGAGGTAATCGTACCTCCTAACGCTACGCTACTTCACTAAGACAAGAACAATATTTCAAATCTTTGATCGATGTAACCGTTACCTCCTAATGGGAATCGATTACTTTACTAAACCGTAAACCACTAAATTCCAATTTTGATGAGGTAATCGTTACCTCATAATGGTAACCATTTTGTCGAACCGAGCCAAAACTAGAATTTTTCTACTACGATTTTGCATATTTTTTCACCCAAAATCAGATTTATAAACACACAAAAACATGCCAAATTTTGTGATTATCAACCCACATCAAACATACCAATTCTAACACAATCATCATACCAATTTCATCATTCAAAGTCATATTTTAACAATCAATTTAACAATCAATTCAATAATTCATCTACACTTAACCTAACATTCAACCTTCATCTACCCATAGTTATATCACTTATTATAGAGTTAGAACTCTACTGCTACCTTTGGATCAAGGTTCTCTAAGGTTTTTCACCAATTTCTCTTGTCCTAGCCTCCTTTGCTCTTCCTCTCTTATCACTTCTATGCTTTTCTTCTTTGTTTCTACGTACCATTTTTCTTTCTCCTTTTCAAATCCTATTTTATTCCACTAGTAACCCTTGAACCCTTATTTCTTAATTTCAACTTTGCCCTTCATTAATCTAATAATTATTTAATAATAATAATAATAATAAATTTAATATTATAATATAATAATACCAAGAATATATTTATACCTCACACCCCATGTTTCTAACGATATTAGCCACACCCCTAACACTTCATCCTTTATAATTTTTAAACCATCTAATCCCCAACAAAATGCATTAAACCATATTGAAGCGCTTTTCAAAAATCATTTAATTTTCAAGAAAACAATGAAATCGCCACCTAATTTTATTTGTTCTAAAAGAAGAACGGAAAATATAGATAAAACCCACAAAAATTGGATAAGATGGTCTACGTAAATTAAGAGATGCGTGTTCTGGAGTCTATGCAAGGGAAGGTATTAGCACCTCACATCCATCGTACTCGATGGTACCCATTTAGTTCAAAGTGTGTTTGTGTGTTAGTGTGAAATTTTACGATCTTCTAAGTTTGAAATGAGAAAGAAAGGGCTAAGAAATGTTTTATTATTTTTGCTCGCTTTGATCGTAAGACTTAGTGCCTACATACCCTCGCAATGGAAAGTCGAGCCGTAGTTCGCTAGAAAATGATTGTTTGTTGATTGATTTTAAATGAAAAGACAAGTCGTCATTTTGAAAGGAGAGGACTCGTCTAACGTCCACAAGGTGTGATAAAGAATAAAGGACTATGCACCAACATGAGGGACGGTATGAGAACGCCTCTAGTAATCAAGTGGAGAAGTCGAAAACCTTGGGAATAGAGGAAGAAGCATCTCAATTATAAATGAATCATGTCTAATCTTGAAAAGGGTTTAAAGGTAAAAGGTGCTCGAACGCACAAAAGATATTGAATGAGTTGGGATTTATTTTAAGTTGGGGATGACAAGTATCAAAACATTACGCTATCAACTAATGATTCAAATACTAGAAATTGGCGAGTGAGCTCAACCAATCATCTCTCATCCAAAAAATTTATTATGAAATTGGTGTTTCGAGTGAGATAAAATATTTAAATTATTGGGCTATCGTCCAACAATCTAAAGACTTTAAATTGATTAAATCGCTTCGCTACCATCCAACAATTTAAACGAATGTCACCCACTATTTTATCGCGGATGTAGTATTTAGTCTATCGGGCTATCATCCAACAACCTAAAGATTTCCAATTTAATTAAATCGTCGGCTATCATCCAACAATTTAATTGAATACCGCCTAGTATTTTGACATGGATAAGTTTTATCTTATCGGGCTATCATCCAACAATCTAAAGACTTCAAATTTGTTTAAAATATTAGGCTACCATCTAACAATTTACACAAATTTCATCCAAGTTTATTATGAAAATCATTTTTGAAAACACAACTCGACATTGGATCGAGGTTTGAGAAGAAGACGATGTTGGATCGAGTTTTATCAAGGTGTTTTAAATGCTTGGTGAATGGAGAAAGAATCAGTTATGATCAATCAAGCCAAAAGACTTGATCAATCTCGAGAGAATAGGAAAGTCTATTCCCTACATTGAACCCTTATGGAGATGAGAAGAGGATCTAAATAATTGTAAATAACAAATAAAATCGACAAAGTCCATACAAGGTGGCCAACCTAAGTATAAAACAATTAAATTATGTGTACTAGCAAAGTGGACTAGTCTACTATAACGACTAATTGGAACAATTAATCGAAATAGGCTCACTGTAAGAAGGTTCAGGATCAAGCGTACATGTGTGCATGTGTGGTCATCGCGACGCTTCTAAGCTTTGTCGACTTACGAGTTTAAAATGATTTACAACTATTAGTTTAAAAATGATTATTTTTGTTTTGTGTAAGTGACAATTAAATTAAATAATACAGTAAAGACACTTAAATATTTATTACAAGTTTTTGGGGAGAGGGATACATTAATTATAAATGGGGATTAAACAGTAAAATAATATAGAAAGCAGTAAATTATTTACAATGCAACAAGGGGATTGTGATACATTATTTCAAATGGGGATAAATTGAAATTAAAGAGAAAACGATAAATTAATTATATCTTAACATAATACAAACTAAAATTAATACGGAGAAACTTAAATATCGATTATTGTAATTTATTTTATTAATTGAATAGGTTATAGAAACTAATTCTAAGAAGTTGCTAATAAAATATTACTATAATATAATTCGAATCTTATTTATGAATAAATAAATAAAGTATAATAATAAAAGTAATATGTATATAGTATATATTTACAATACAAAACATAAGAAATAAAAATAATATGTATAATTATATTTACAATATTAAATATAAAAATAAAATACTGAATATTTGTATGTTCATAAAATTAAAATACCAAATACTAAATAGTAGAATAACTATAATAAAAATGCAATTGGAGTGAAGTTATATGGATGCTAAGAATAAATGATGTTTGAACGATCCTTGAATGCCTTCACAAGTAGCAAACTAATTAGTAGCATAAGTGAAACTTGCATCAAATCAATGGATATTTAGTGAAACAAAGACATGAATCAATTGGAAATTAAAAGGTGTGAAGTCTCAAGAATTATCAACTAGTAACTTTAAGTCTCATGAAAAGCTTCTAAGCTTCAAAACAAAATTCACATTCTAATTATCAACACCAATCAACAATTATGAGTAATTTCATGGAATCTAAAAGTGAATTAAAAACGAGCTAAACAAGAAATTAAAATCAAGGTTTTGGCACTCGGATAACTTCTGAACAACATTGCACATGAATCAAAAGTATTGGAAACTCATCTCAAATAAATTTTAATCAAAAGAGAAAGTTAAATTAATAGGAAACATTCAGTGATATTCAATCAAGACCAAATTCATGGATGCTAAAAAATGCAGTAAGAATTAGCTCAGAGTTAACATTTAATTCATTCAAATTAACTCAACCAAAAAAAAAGAAAATATCAACCAAAATATCTTTCCACTCATCAAAATTTATCAACCAACTTATCATGAACATGATACTATCCAAAGAGCAACATCATCAATTTTGACACGCAAAATATAGTATTGACAATAAAAATAACATTCCAATTTGACAGCAACAACACCATAATTCAATCTTAACACAAATGGCAAGGCAATGGCACCAAACAACGGAAACGGGATAATACTATGACATACTTTTTGCCCAAAGACGACGGAATGATACAGATATCAAGCTACTGTCTATTAGATTACCAACCTAGCAAAGAAAACCTTTCTAAACTTGACTTAGACACTTAGACAGATTCAGGTATCCACAACAAGACTTTATCATTCATTTTAAACTCAATGCAAGATCAACAGTCCGGAAAACTATATCGAACTCAAACTTTATTCCATAGAACAATGGTAGTGTATCTCTAATCTCAGGAAAAAAAACATGAACACAATTATTTCCTTCAACAATCCAAAGCAGTTTAGGCAGCATAACATACAAACTAAAGGTGGAATTAAACTTACAGAATGAAGCTGAGAATTGATGTGTCGATGACGCCGCAAAAATTGAACATAAACGGTGATGAGAGTATGTTGCTGGAAGAAGGAACAGGCGGCGAGTTGTTAACAGTGGTGGTTGCTAAAGGTGGAGCTGGCACGGATGTTGAAAGGAGGAATAGAGGGAGTTGTTCAGGGCAAGGAAGGAGAGATTCTGGTGAGAGGGGTTAAGAGACGAGGGACGATGTAAGGAGGACTAGGGTGGTGTTACGAGGAGTGATAGCGGGAATATTGACGCGGATCAAGGCTACGGTGAAGGGTTGAGAGGTAGGCGAACTAAACGGAGGAGTACGAGGAGAGGGAGACAATGGTGAGGTTACGGTGAAGGAACAAGGGTGTGGCAAGGTTGAAGAAGAGATGGAAACAGTGAGCTTACGATGAGATGCGCGGTTTGTAGTCATGTGAACGAAGGTGGTGTGGGTACAGCTAAGGAAGCAACGGCTGGGAGAGTGAAGGGACAGGTTTGGCCGGAGATGAAGGCTGATGGTTCAGAGAAGGAACGATGAAGACAAGGAGTTTCTATTTCTATTTTTCCAGATTTCCCGCCTCTGAAAGTGTTTTCAATTTGGCCTCCTCTTCAACAGCTACATAACATTACTATATACACTATAAAATTAGGTTTTCATCATTTTTTTCAAATGCCAATAATAATTTTAATTATAAATTGACTATAAAGCCCAAAAGAGAAAAAATTAACTTATTCAAAACATTTTTCTTTTGATTTTGGAGATAAAATTGAACACCTAAAATTGTCAAAGTGATAAAAGTTCAACAATAAATTATTCAAAAATAATATGAGCATATTAACATAAACTACGGTCTCGCAGATTAAAGAAAAATTATTAGAATGTTCAAAATCGAAATAAAATGATGATAAAGAATATCCTACTTTTAAAACGCTTACGCTAAAATGAGACTTCAAATGTACCAAAAATTAGGGAAAACGCATTTTTATGATTTGCGCGATACGTGAATTTATAAAACAGTGAGTAAAAGATGAAAACTTGAAATATTTCCCCCTCTAATTTTCGCACAGTGTCGAATCACTTTTAACAGTCTGTTTATAAAATCGAAACATCGATATCATCGACATATAAATAATTTTAAAACAATGCAATAAACAGGCAAAGAGGTAAAAATAAATGAAGTGAGATAACGAGTATTTTATAACTAAAAATAATGCGAATATCGATTTAAACTTACTTTTGATTAGTTTAAATACGATGAAATGATGCATATGCGATGACTGAATGACTGTGTATTTTTTTTAATATAAATACAATGCAAGTAAGTAAAAGTAAAGAAAATAGCAGGGTAAAATTTGGGGTGCAACACATATCACACAATAAAAATTCATATAAATACACCGCATTGTCTAATTATTTTAATTAAAATAAATTCTAATTAAATCGGGTCGTTACAAACATCTTCTTTCCACTTTCCTATTGGGGAGATGACGATCACACTTGATGACATTGCTTGCTTGCTCCACCAACCTATCAGTGGGAGGTTAATTAACCATAGCAAGTGTCATACCCCAATTTTTGACCTAAGATACCATCTCATATCATCCACATATGCATAATTGCATCATTGACAAATTACAAAACAAGATAGCTTGTGTGTTTGCTTCTTGTGTTAAACCAGGGTTTTGAATCAAAAATCACTCATCAGTGCAAGATGTGAAAAATTAGGGTTTGGTTCTCCATTCATCTCAAATGATATATCTTCATAAACAATCAACATTTGATCCAAATTTAGCCATTTCACAAGCTCAAGGCTTTGGATTGATTAAATTAGGTTTTGATTAAGGATGGTGCATCATTGACTATTGGCTCAGGCATGACCTAATAGCTTAGAACATGATCTCAAGATCACAAACACAATAGCTTGACCTAATTTCTTGGCTCAATACATCTCCAATACCATGGTTGATTGATGGAAGATTTGAATCATAGATAAAAGTCAATCGTCCAAACAAGTCAAATTTTGACTTTTTGGTCAACTTTGAATTCAAAATTTCTAATCATAAAGGCATTTCAAATTATTCAACTTGGTCATCAAGAATCAAAAATATGAAAAAAGTCAACAAAAAGTCATGATTTGAAAATTTTCTAAACACTTGGAAAAAATTTCAAGTGTTTTTACAACTTTTTTCACCATTTTCATGGTCATTTTTCACCAAGATCCAAATTGATTCAAGAAAAATGTTCAACATAAAAGTTGTAGATCTTGTTACAAGCTTTACAAAATGTCCAAGAACATGAAAAAACATTGTGTGGAGCTAGGTTTTTGGAATTTGACATTATAGGTATTTAAACTTGCATTTTAGGCCATTTTTGCAAAGTTTTTCAAGCAATTATGTACAAATAAGATAAGATCTTGTCTTATTCTCTTCCAAAAGCCAAGTTGCATTCAAAATATCCAAATATCATAATTGAAGAAGAGATAAGAACACTTAAGTGATTTAACCATGGTTGCTTTTTAACCTTATGCATTAATGGGAAAGATTCCATTCTTATCTCCTAAGGCCAATTTGCAAAAATATCAATTGTTTGCCTTAATCTCAAACTTGGCCTATAAATAGAGGTAATTTCTTAATTCAAAATCACACAAAACAATTACAACACTTGTTTTCTCACTTCTTTCTTAAGTTGCAAGTTTCTAAGTTTCAAAGGAGTTAGAATCCCAACTTCCAACCCTTGATAGTTCTGACCAAACCAATGCTTCAAACACTTTCTAAACACCATTTGTAAGTTGTTTTAATCATTCATACATCACAAAAACATCCAAAACTGAAAAAACACTCTCTAACTTCCATTAGTGCACATATTGAGCCTTAACAAGCAAACTCTCAATGGCTTTGTGCTTTCCTCTTTATCATCCAAACACTTCACATACATCATATAGAAGTGATATAAATAATAAAATCACTTCCATAACACCAGGATCATCATCTCCATATTCATTTTGGCCAAACTGCAGTTGGATTCGAGCAGGGAGTTCCAAGAAGTTTCCAAGCAAGTTGAGCACATCACACCTTCCATAGGGTCAAGTGAAGTTGTTCAGATCATCAAACAACTTCTGGAAACACTCTAACTTAAAGTTTGACTCCCACTTGAAGGAGGTAAGCCTTAAAACTCAAACTCCATAATCCATGCGTGATAAATGTTCAAATGAGTTACCAACATGTTTCTGCACTTATGTAGAATGTTTTCCCTCAATCAATTGCATCATATTGTGTCTGTATGGAATTTCATGTTGAATTGTGCAAAATTAGGGTTTATCTGTATTTGCATATTTTTCTTGGTATTACACTGAAAATAAATAAAATTTAATGGTACCAATCGATTCCTTGTGAAAATCGAGCAACTTTCATGTTTGGATCTTTCCATTTGGTTGAGAAATGAGGAAGTTATGAATCAAAGAAGATGGAGGTCGAAGATGACGCCATTTTCAAATATTTCTGAATTTTATTTAATAATATATAAATTTGTTTGCATTTAAATTAATGGATGCATCCCCACCCCAGTGGTAGAACGCGCACCTTTAAGTCTCTCAATGCCTAGGTCTAGGGTTTGAATCCCCCTAGCCCCAGACTTTTTGTTTTATTTTTCAAAACATTTTCAAACATTGGTTTTGCTATTTTATTCACTTGATGCATTTACATAACAAGCCAATGCATGGCCCAAAGGGTATTTCTTTTGATCTGCAAGCTTAAGGGCGTGTGTTCAACACTCATCAAGCCCAAAACTAATTTTTTACCACTATTTTTCATAAGTTTTTTAACAAACTTCAACATTTTCAAAAACCAATCAAAACTTCTCATTTTGAGATGATTTTTTGCACACTTATCATTTAGTATGTCTATTTTATGATTATGTCAAAAACTCCAAAAAATATTTTCATCTGATATATTTTTATTAGGTTAAAAAGTAGTACTTTTTAAGTGTTTTTTAATGCTTTTAAATGTTTCTTCTTGATTTTTTCTTTAACCTAATATCTTTCAAATACTCATAGCCTCCTCGATTTATACAAGGAACATCAATGTCCCTTAGATAGCCTCCTTGGCTCACATGAGGACCCTCGATGTCCTCGATAGCCTCCTCTTGGGCTTCATACAAGGACCCATGAGCTTCTTAAAAGCACCCCCCCCCCCAAATAAAACACTTCCCCTTAGAGATGAGACATGAATCATCTCTATGGAAAGAGTATCTCCTCTATAGCATCACAAGTGGCACACTTGTATACTCAAGTTAACACTCATTTCTTACAATGAAAGATTCAACAAAACATCTTTCTCATTCTAAGAACTTTAAGTGGTACACTTGTATACTCAAGTTAACGCCCATTTCTTACAATGAAAGATTTAACATTCGATCTTCAAATGTTTGTGATGAAATAGATTAGATACATTTTTCATTAAGATGACACTTGTCGCTATCTCTTAAAAAATATTATTTCCACTAGCACATAAGTGGGAACTACGATTGCTCTGACTTTCTCAACCTACTTTTGAGAATACGTAGGCACAAGGTCTTATCCTTGACGTGCATACTTCTTTCCACCTCAAACCATACAAACCCAAGTTTCCCTTAGCCCCGAGCTACAATTTATCCGATTCTAAGGGATATGTATGTAAGATTGCGATAATCTTTATGAGCATAATCATAAAAAACCCACTTAGGTTCTCACTCAACTTACATTCTTAATCCCCAAAAAAGAAACTTTCCCAATAGCATAGCAAATAAAATATAAGGACAAAAAAGGATCCTATAGAGTACTATAGATGCATAGGGTGTTAATACCTTCCCTTTGTATAACCAACCCCGCACTCCAAGATTAGGGTGTAGTTTCGGTTTGGACCCTTTTGGTTAAAAAAATTGTCCAGACCGATGATATCTCTATCGGTTTGGTTTGGTTCGGTTTTTAATGTTTTTTAAAAATAGAACCAAACCAAACTAACCGGTTTGGTTCGGTTTGGTTGATCGGTTTTCAACATATTTTTTAAAATATTATATTCATCGGTGTATTATTTTCTATCATATTTTTTGTTTTATTATACTTTTCAAACAACTTACAAGTTGTTTTTCATCTATATGAAGTATTAACATAATTTTCATACGTCATGAAATAAGTTCACTATAGAATAGGTTGGGAAGAGATTTGAAAGATTAACAAATAAAGGATAAAAATAAAACAAAATGTTTCAGTACACATGATTAATATGTTTCGCACATCAAACACACATAAAAACTATTTTGTAACAAGACTAGAAGAAAATTCGTTGAAGAAGAAACATAAAAGATAATAAAAAGAAGAAAACTAACAAAGAGAACTTGAACACAAATAAGGAAACCATATCCTATAAGAATGACGACGGCGAGAGAAACAATGTTGACACACAACCATAGTAGTAGTTTGACGAGAGTAAGTTTTTATGGCTTATGGTTTCTATTTTTTATGTTTGGAGTTTGGTTTTGCCTACATATTTTATTCAAAGAAAGAAACTGTAAAAAAAAGTGTTTGATCAATACAAATTTTGATCTTTAATAATGAGTTAAATAAAAGATAAAGTAGGTATCTATAGTCATCGGTTCGGTTCATCGGTTCCTAAAAACTAAAACCGAGAACCAAACCAAACCATCTCGATTTTAATTAATTTGGTTCGATTTTTGAACCGAACCAAAATCATTTGGTTTTTCTTCGGTTTTGTTAGGTTTGGATTATCGGTTTTATCGGTTTTATCCGCTTACATCCCTACCCAAGATCTCTCTCCTCGTGCTTTGCATTTAGTTTCATACTTCTCGCATTGCATACTTTTTTAGGGTTATGCAACTTTTCCCTTTTCCTTTTATTGGAAACAATAAAGTTTGGTGGTGCTGACCTTTTAAATAATTTTTTTTGAGACAGAGAGCCGAATCCCTATTTGGCTCCCTCGTTCTCCGGTTTTCACCGCGACAACAAGGTACCACGAGCTGAGGCGATTGAGTGAATGTTCGAGTATCTGAGAACTGATTCATTTAAGGAAACTTAAGAGTGCAAAACAACTAATTAGTCACATGCAAAATTCTCCACTTTGAAAAACTTATATGAAGAGCACTTAGTTGTAGCCGCAGGGGCCGAGGATGAGGATGACGAGGTTTTTGTTCAGTACAACTGAGATTGTGCTTTACGGTGTTACATCATGTTCTTGGTTGGCACGTCCCTCTCTTAGGACAAAAGTGCAACCTTTGTAGATGTGACATACCTTCGGTATTTTATAGATTTGAGTACAGTTCATGAATGGAACTAGGGACCCACCATTTTTGTATACTCGACCGTGTCGAATGGAGCTTCAAACGGACGACGAGGCAGCATCGTTTGCACACCCTCACAGACATTTTATTCCAACTATTACATTTAATTAGTTTTTTTAAAATTTGTACTTAAATATTCTCTGATTTGTGTTTCAGAGTTGGATAATCTCTCACTTCCACCGCGTTCATGGATTTGAGCTTGATCCGACTTATACTGACGATATGCCGAGGGCTGCAAAGTATGTCCTCCATAGAGGGAATCATAAAATGTCGTCTTACCAGGTGTATCTTGATCGTACTAATCATGATGACATCAAATGGACGTCGTTTAAGGATCACATGGATGTTGTCCCTTTCTACCATATCTCATTATACTCTGGGTGGCTAGCACGTGGGTCGAATATTATAGTCAGGTATCTTCTGAAGTGATGTATCAGGCAGTTTCGCTTTGTGCAAGTGATACCGAGATCTCCGTTTCAACCTGCTCCCGACACCATTATCCGTTGGTGTAGCGGCAAAAAGTGCGAGTATAAGCCATTGAATTGACTTAACTCAAAAAATAACAAAAGAGTCGCCACCGCGCTTTTATTTTATCCAAAGGACTAGAAAAAAAAGAGCGAATAAAATCCTATACAAAATATCAGAGATCTGGGACCGGGGGTTAGTTATGCAAAGGGAAGGTGTTAGGCACCCAAAGCATCTACGGTATTCCACAGAACCTTTTGAAAATTTGTATATGTGTGCAAAAAATGTTTGTACAAAATGGATGGGGGGAGAAAGAAATATTTTTTATAATTTTGGTTTGATAGAACTTCCAATGAGTTCCAGGCCTACATACCAACAATGTGCAATATTGAAATCAAAACCAAGTAGTTCGGCTAGAAAAGACCAAATTTGTGTGTTGGTTGATTTAAGAAAATGTTAGTTTAGAAAAGCCACAAAGATCTCAAAAAGTTTGAATGAGGTTAGGTGTTTTTTAGTCTTATGAAAAGAAAAGTCAAAGTATTATTAAATGGATTTGAAAGTTTATTAAGAAAAGAAGTTTGAAAACTCATGAACCTAAGTCCAAGTTTTTAAGAAAGTGGTTCGAGTTTTAGAAAACAAGAATCCTTTGAAAACAAAGAAGGAGATTTTGAAAATTAAAGAATGGGGAGGAGATGAAGAGGCTAACCTATGTGCATAAAGTAAAAGGTAGGGGTAAAGAAATATCTAACCGGTGAGAAGACTAGTACTTGACATCAAGAGGCAATATCATATCCCATCCTTTGATTACCACATAAGCAACAAATAACCTGACAAAAACCAAGCTTCGATAAGTCAATGCTTTTAGGTGAACTCTTGTCTAAGAAAACGGACAGTAGTGATTCGAGGAAATCTACTCTTAATCAAGTATAACGGAATAACCTGCATACAAAGATAATAACCAGACAAGACAGAATAACACCAAGGGCGGATAAATCTCCAAGTTGAGGTATGGGTCCTAATCTTAAGTCCAAAGATCAAGCTCCGAGCATAGGGATAGTAACCAAGTCCAATTAAAATTTTTTATGTTTAAGTTGAATTATTAAGTGTTTTGGAAAGGGAAAAATAAAGCTCAAGTGAGCAAATTCAAAATAACAAGAAAATAAAATTCTCAAGTGAGAAAAGGAAAAATGACATAGAAAATAAAATGCTCAAGTGAGCAAAGAAAAAATGGCATGAAATGTAAATGCTGAAATTAAAGTGCATAAAAATAAAGACCATAAAAATAAAAGCGGAAAATAAAAGGCAATTAATAAATGTTAGCAAGATGACCATCTTGAAACATGTCAAGTATATCATTGAATTGTTAATTGTTAGTCGTCAGCAAGGTGACCATCTTGAAACTTACGCATGAAGACTTGACAGCAGCTTGATAGAATTAACGCGATCACACGACAAGTTTCAATTGTTTTTTGTCAAGTACATCACCGGTTTTAGAATTATCATATCACTTGATCAAAGATGATTGAGAGTTTCAAATGGACAAGGTTAGTGGAAACTTGTCAGAAGCTTGATTAGAAATCAATGCGACCACGCGACAAGCACCGCAAGTATTGAATCAAAATCAAAGCTCAAGTCATCTTTTGGGGCTTATGTTAGAACATGAAAGTTCATGCCACCAATTGATCACTTTCTGATTCGGGACAAAAAAAAAAGATGAAGAATAAGCAATGTAGCGCTATTTTAAACAATCGCCAAGTGACTTATGTAGAAGCCACCCTACAATGAGATCGGTCAATAGTGATGTATGTGTTGAAAAAGAAAACGAGGATAATAATATGTAGACCTTCTTCTAATGTTTGTCAACACATGTAAAATAATAATGAATGATAGATCAACTTGGATTATCTTCTCTAATTTCTTCCATCTTTAAGTTCAATCACTCAAAGCACCAAGAATTAATTGTACAATTAATCCTTTGATAGATTTGAATCACCAATACATTTCTCCAACCTCATCAACACCCAAAGTCCATTGAAATTAAAGAGAAATTAGGTGTACAAGACTACAATCCAAGGCAATCATCAATGTAATGGAGTAAGAAGAGTAAAGATTCAAAATAAGTCAAAAACAAGTGAAAATCATAATTTATTAATCGCGGCAATCGATCAGATGATGCAAATCGATTGCACATCGTTATTTTTTCAAAATTTTTAAAACGGGTCTGCAATCGATCAAAGACAGTGCAATCGGTTGCACATTGTAAAACCAAAACCACTTTCAAAATGGTTAATCCTTGTTAAAACTTTTCACAAACACCTTGTGATCCTTGATTCACTTGAGCACGAAAATTCCAATTGATTTTGAGAATTTAACACCAAAGGAACTAAAAACAAGTTTGCTCAATGAATCAAACAACAATAATTATCAAGAGATCACATAATCAAAGATGAAGATCAACACTCATCATTGTAGATCTTGAGAGAAATTTGCAAGAGTAACACTTCAAATTGCTTCACTTCAACTTCAAAAATCGTAATCACAAGCCTAGATCTAAAGAATTGATGAAGAAAAGAGAGTGGATGGAGGTTTAGTTTCAAAGAATTGAGAATTCCAATGAAGAATTCACCAATCTTTTGGAGAAGAAAGAGCTTTAAATGAGTTAGGAGAATTAGGGAAAATGAGATAATGAGGAGAAATTTTGACAAGGTATATTTCGCTATGAAAGCTTGAGATTTGAATGAGAGGAGGCTTTTATTTATAAGGTTTTGGTTTGGGAATGAGTGGTGGTTGGAAATTAGAATTAGACTTGGAAATTGATTTTGGAGCCAAAATTGAATCAATTAGTAATTAATTTCAAATTAAAAGAAAATAAAAAGAAATTAGAGCCCAAGCCCACAAACTTGAAAATTGCCCAATTTTTCGTAATTTGTGCAAAGGCAATCGATCGCACTAAGTGTTTTTCGAGGATTTGTTGAAAATAGCCGTGGAGCAATCGATTGCTCCAAAGTGCAAATCGATTGCACCCTTTTTATTTTTGAAATTTTGGTTTTAAATCAAGTTTTGGGAAAAACATCTAAAACTTACGTCACCGATGTCTTGATTAATACCTACAAACATACAAGATTTAAAGACAAAAGCAAATATATTTTTTTGTATTTTAATCAGAGGTTAGTAGATGAAATAAATGTAGACCAATTATGCATGCAGAACACAGTTAAGGTGCTTGGTGATTCCTTGAGAGAAAACTTAGGAATAGGACAATCATAAGAGCCCAACCTTGTTTGTGATCTTAATGCATTGATGATGAGATGATGAGGGATCTTAGGGGGGAAAATTGGGGTACAACAGCTGGCAACTCTATGACATCTTTCAGGATTATGAGAATTATTTTGCACCACAAGAGTATCGGATGATGCCAGCATCCCAGAGTTGACATTGTGTAGAGGGATACATGACATGGTTCTTTAACGTGTCACTCCATATCGTGACACTGGATGGTCCAGGACGTCCACCTAGGCCAGCTCATGAGGAGCTCTTGGAGAACCAGCAGGTCGAGGATGGCCATGCCACTAATCTCTTACCGATCTGTCAGCGGATACACATTCTTGGGCAGAAGGCTTTGGAGTCCAGGATCATTGAGAGGGGAAATCTAAGGTGGTGGCCATCGTAGAGAGAATGGTTAAAGGCATCCAGTGCAACACAATATAGGAGGTTGAGGAGTTCACATGGGATTAAGATTAGACGTACGTAGTAGCAGTAGTCTATGTTATGTTTTGTTTTTTTACTGATGTAGTATTTTGCATTTACGCGCTTTTTGAACAACTTATGCATTATATTATGTTTCCTTATTTCTAAACATCTAATCTCTAATTGTTATGTTCGTATGTTATGTTCATTTCATTTTTCATCCAAATCGCATCATTTTATGTTTGTTCGTTTGTCCGTTTATTAGGTAGTGGTAATGATGGTGTTTTAAAAAAAAGGTTAATACCACTTTACCCCCTGCCATATAGGTGACTTTTGATGTTGCCCCTGTAAATTTTGTTTTGTAAAACTGCCCTTATCATTTCAAGATTCTACCGCTTTAGACCTTATAGTGAAATGACACACGCCTCATGCTTATTTGGCGTGTTGGGCATTTGTTTTGTTTTTTTAATGGCGATATGATGATGTGGAATTATATACTTTTATTTTTAATTATATTTAATTTCACATAATACTTATTTTACTATTATTAAATTATTAAAATTCAAAAAACCTAAAAATTATGCTCACATGGGATTCAAACATAGGCACTAAGAGTCAGTCACCAATAGTCTTACCACTAAACCAAGACAATATATTTGTTTAATGTCCACATGAATATTATATTAGCCACTATCAATATCAATACATGTAGTAAATATTAACATCAATATACTAACATCAATATACTAACTTATTATTATTTTTCTGTTTTAATAATTTTAATATTAACAACTATTAAAATTATTTTAATTTATTTGTATTTTAATATATAATATTAAAATGTATTTTGATGTACAATTGTTTTTAAAATAATTTATAAAAATAAATTGAAATTAATTTAAATATAACCTATAGTATATATTTGAATAAATAAACTATAGTATGTATTTAAAAATAAACTGAAATTAATTTTAAACTTATAATAATAAATTGTTATATTTCTAAAATAAACTAAAATTAATTTTTAATATATAATAATAAATTGTTATATTTCTAAAATAAACTAAAATTAATTTTTAATATATAATAATAAATTGTTATATTTCTAAAAATAAACTAAAATTAATTTTTAATATATAATAATAAATTGTTATATTTCTAAAATTAAACTAAAATCAATTTTAATATATAATAATAAATTGTTATATTTCTAAAAATAAACTAAAATTAATTTTTAATATATAATAATAAATTGTTATATTTCTAAAAATAAACTAAAATTATTATTTAAATTAAATTATATAACAAAATATAACATGTTTTTATCGGAACATATGTTTTAAATTTTTATATTTCTAAAAATAAACTAAAATTATTATTTAAATTAAATTATTTAAATTATTATTTAAATAAACTAAATATAACAACATGTTTTTATACTTCATGTTTATAACATGTTTCAGTTTATAACAATTTATTATTATATGCTTAAAATTAATTTCAGTTTACTTTTAAATACATACTATAGTTTATTTATTCAAGGGTTAATATCTATTTTGCCCCCTGCCATATAGGGCGCTTTTGAAAAACTTCCTGCAAAAAAAAAGTTGCATGGATTCCCTCAACGTTTTGAAAAAGTTTGTTTCTAAACCTTAGTCAGACCACATCACTAAAAATGATGATGTGGTAGCGTTTTTTATTTAGTTTAATTTAAAGGATATGCCATGTGTAAAATGGCTCACGGAAGACCAAATTTCCTCTTGAAAACAATCAATGTTAACCTAGTTTGCCATTTCTTCTTCCGTTTGCCATTAGGAACAACCCTCTGAGTTAAGTATGCATTTTAGTTCTTTTTAGGTGAGAGTGTACGACCTCCCACTCATGCTCAGATCTGAAACAATGGCGAGAAAACTAGGCAACATCATCGGCTCCTTTGAATAACAGGATTCCAAGGAAGCTCATAGGAATGGAAGATTCCTCAAAATCAAAATCTTAATAGATCTGAAGGAACCTCTTAAAAGAGAGATGGTGATAACTTTTAAAGAAAAGAAGATCCGGGTGCAATTCAAATATGAGAGACTAACCATTTTCAGTTTTGTGTGTGGTAGAATGGGGCATCAAATGAAAGATCGAAGTGGAGGGCCTGAACGAAGAAGGATTTGAAGAACTTGAAGAACAAAATTTGGCATTTGGTCAATGATTGTGTGCGTCACCGTTAACCAAATTTATGGATGAAGTGGAGAAGAAAGACTCAAGTTCTAATATGTGCAGTCGAGAGCTCTTTAATGTCTTATCTAGTGAGAGTCGATGCGATGCTAAAGTGAAGGAGAAAAGCGCTAAAATCAAAGTTATGCAAAATTATGGTATCAATGTCATACCCCAAAATTTTCCCTCATACTCCTCAAGACATTTCATACATCCATACTCAAGGATTCCTCAAGGTCGATCGACAAATCCTCCTGCATAATCAACCCAAACTAGGTTTCAGCTCGATCCGATGGACTTCCAACATCTCCAATGTTCATCATACCTCCTCATATGCTTCAAAGATTCTCCATGACAAGTTTTAAGCCTCACAGTCAAATTTCGTATAATTGCTCGATGGTCGAAAATCACCAGATTGGACAAAAAGTCAACTGTGGTCAACATATACCAAACTTCATGATTTTTGGTCAACATTCTCATTTTGAAGTTACATTCATCATTTGATCAAGGGTTGATCATGATTCATCAAGAAAACTCAAGATTTGCACAAAAGTCAAACTTTCCAAATTAGGGTTTCTTGGGGAAAAGTCAACTGAACTTTGACTGAGCATAACTTCTTCATACTTCCTCAGAAATTTTTCCACCACCTCTCATTTTGAAGGAAGTTCAATTCTCTACAACTTCATGTCTCACAAGAATGTTCAAAAAATGCTTCATTTGGAAGGTATGGATCAAAACATTACAGGTCATTTTCAAAGTCAACAAAAAGTCAACTTTTTGTTTTGAAGATTTATTGAGCATGGAAACTCCAATTGAGATGAAACCAAAGAGGTTGGTTAGAGGACACTTCGAGCTTTCTAAAAAGTCCAAGAACATTCAAAAATGTGGAAAATTGAGCAAAATACACCTTGCACAAGTTGGGCATTTTTGAAGAAGTGCACAAAGAGAGATACTTGTGAAAATCCAAAATTTTGCAAATGGGCCTAGTTTTTCTTCATTCAAACTTGTTCCTTAGACAATTTGGAACATCCAAGCCCAATGCCACGAATTTTAGCTTTATTTTTCTATTTAATTTTGATTTTATTCATTTAAATACAAATTAAATTAAAAAATAAGGTATAAAATCAAAATTAAATGCAAGATTAATTTTTCTCTCATGCTTGAGGTCCAAGTAACTCACACAAGCTGGCAAATTTCAAAATTTGCATAGATTTGGCAAGAATTTGATTGAAATTTGATCAAAAAAGGAAGATTTGATTTCGTACAAAATCAAATATTTTTTACATTGATTGATCATTATTTGCTCTTGAATTCAGACCTAAATCCATCCATTATAAATATACAATGTATACAATATGAGAAAGAACAGAAAAATTGCCTCAAGAACCCTAACCTAAAGTTAAAAAAAACGTGCACTACAAGTCACTAGCAGCCTTGGTTCTAGCTTGTTTCAATCGATTTTGAGCATTCCATCACATTCCTTGGTGTCTTTAGAATCGATCCACCTTTACATCATTCAAAAACATCAAGAATCAAGCAATCCGGTTTTGGTTTGTTCTTATTTTTTTCAAAATCAAATTCTGTTTATCATGCATTTTTAACATGTTTTGATGTTTGATTTGTGTTTAGTTTGAAGTTTGCAAGCTATCTAGACAATCGAATTGCATTTTCATGGCCTGAATCGAAATATACCATGTTTAGGGTTTTTTGGTTCGAATTAGGGACTCTCTAAATAGGATAAATTGGATGAAACCGATACCACCATCGTGCTCGTAATGAAATTTCTAATCGAACCATGGCTTTAGATTTCATTTATATTGCTTGTGCTGGATTTTTGATGTTTGTAGGGGCCTTAGCCTCGAGTTTGGCCGACGCAAACTTCCCAGAAATTCAAACGAAGAATATGATGTTCTTCGCGCGTGAATTTGAATTCCCAGGTGGCAAGTTCGTATAAAAACGCTTCGTTTCGTTTACTAAACACAAAAGACACGCCATGTAGTGGTTAAGGCGGGGATGGAAGATGCTTACAATGGTCATGTGTTCGAACCTGGTCAGGACCATATTATTTTTCTCTTTTACAAAACTAACTCTATTTTTCATATTTTCTATTTTTTCTTTAATATTTTCCATCCAATTTATTTTATCTTTAATATTTTTTATCATGCATCTAAAAAACACCAAAAATATTTATTTTTTGCATAATCATCAGAAAAATACTTATTTAATTTTTAAAATTAAAATTATTATTTTTGCATGCATATTTAATTTAATTGCTAATTAATTGTTTAAATGACTTTTAATTGTTTTTAAATTATCAAATCAATTCCAAAAATTCCCAAAAATTTATCTTATCATATTAATGTCATTACTAACACAAAAACTTTTTCTCATTCAAAAATACTTATTTTTACTAACATTTTCCTCTTATGCAATTTTCTTTCGTTTTTCGATTTTGCATCTGTTCACAGGTTACACCGTTTCGGACGATTTTTATTGCTTTTTCTTTTCCAATTATGTAATTGCCTATGGGATGTAATAGTTTAATTAGGACTTTTATTTTCCGCATTCTCAATTATGTATCTGCCCCAAAGCCATGTAATAGCGTAGGACTTTATCTTTCCGCACTTTACATTTCCGCAATTTACTTTCTGCACCCTATAAACTGCTAGTAATTAGGCGTGTATGGCAAGATAAAATTGGACATAGATCACTCATAACTCCAAGATAAAATACAAATCAACACACTTTTTCACATGCACCCCTTAGGTAATTCTCTCGTTGCTTTTACGATTATAAATGGTCAAGTTCCTCGAGCGTGAGGTATTCTAGCACCGCTGTTTTCAAAACAAATCATCATAGTCCTTCGATACAAAGATCATAGACCACATGTCGCCCGAATACATGATCTTGACCCGATTATTACGAAAATGATGATAGTCCTTCGAATGTGCTAGGATACTTACAAGTTGCTTTCTATGACCATCCGATGTCCCTTCGAATGTCCCGCTTACATCCAACGAATAGGTTACCTACCAACTAATGGTATGGATAGCGCTATTCTAAAGGAACGAAACAACACGAAAACGACCAATTCGAGTAGGTAATAAGATTTTTAGTTGCTTGCTCAATCAAATACTTTTCACACTCACACTTTTGTCATAGTTCAAACTCTTTTCAAAACGAACATTTCCAACACTTTGTATACATTCCTACATGAATCATTACAAAGTCAAAGCGAAATGCCTTTTCAAAACATTTTTGTCAAACACACGTAAAGCACTTTTAAAATGATCTAAGAGCAACTAAGAGCCGTAGATAACTACGGATGGAAAGGGTGCTAATACCTTCCTTTTCATAACCTTTTCCTTACTCGTAATCTAACGAAGGTCTTTTTCTCGTACTTTTACCTTCCCTTAATTGGATAAAAGAAAAGTCGGTTGCGATTTTGCTATCCGCATTTGCGATACAAAAATCTCAAAGTCATCAGACATAATCAATAAGCCATAGAACAAGGCAGAACTGACGAAGTTGCAAAATTTAAATATGTGGATGTTGAATCGGTAGCAGAATCGCTTGGAGTGGTGACTCTGTCTTCAGAACATGGCTAGCAACAAGGAAACAATGATGCAGGGGGAGTCCAGAGGAAGAAATAGATTAGGAGAAAGAACACAAAGAGCACTAGGAGTGGTGGTGGTGTATGCACCAAAACGGAAGAAGAAGAAGAAATGGCAAACTAGGTTAACATTCAAATTGTTTTTCAAGAGGGCAACTTGGTCTTTCCATGAGCCATTTTACACATGTGGCATATCCTTTAAATTAAACTAAATAAAAAACGCTGTCACATCATCATTTTTAGTGATGTGGCCTGACCAAGGTCTAAAAACAAACTTTTTCAAAATGTTGAGGGAATCCATGCAACTTTTTTTTTTTGCAGGGTTTTTTTTCAAAAGTGCCCTATATGACAAGGGACAAAATAGGTATTAGCCCTTTATTCAAATATAAACTATAAGTTATATTTAAATTAATTTCAATTTATTTCTATAAATTATTTTAAAAACAATTGTACATCAAAACACATTTTAATATTATATATTAAAATACAAATAAATTAAAATACTAATAAATTAAAATAATTTTAATAGTTATTATTATTAAAATTATTAAAACAGAAAAATAATAATAAGTTAGTATAATGATGTTAGTATATTGATGTTAATATTTACTACATGTATTGATATTGATAGTGGCTAATATAATATTCATGTGGACATTAAACGAATATATTGTTTTGATATAGTGGTAAGATTGTTGGTGATTGAGTCTTAGTGCCTGTGATTGAACCCCATGTGAGGCATAGTTTTTTAAATTTTAATAATTTAATAATAGTAAAATAAATAAAATAAATATTATGTGGAATTAAATATAATTAAAAATAAAAGTACATAATTCCACATCATCATATCATCATTAAAAAAACAAAAAAATGCTCAATCAACACGCCAAATAAGCATGAGGCGTGTGTCATTTCACTATAAGGTCTAAAGCGATAGAATCTTGAAATGATAAGGGCAGTTTTTCAACAAAAAAAAATTTACAGGGGCAAAATCAAAAGTCGTATATATGACAGAGGATAAAGTGATATTAACCCTAAAGAAAATGACACAAAAAGACAATGTTTCAGATATGCATATCTAAAACATAAACGTGGTAAAATAGAGGTGACTCTGGATGTACATATGCTAAGATGTGTTCCGACATATAAATCCGAAAAATATTTTTCGATTTTCCAGAGAGGTGGAAAAAGAAATTCCAAAAAAAATGTCATCATTTATAACATAGGTTCCACACACTTTAGCAATGTAATCTGTTTTGGGATTTCAAAAATTCCCATTTCAAAAAACTTTGTCAAGGGAGCCCAAGTTTTTACAAAACGAAACCTATAAGCACGACTATGACACACGCAACCCAATCAATTAGTAAGAAAATGGTGCAATGGCCACGTTAGCCAGTGTTACTCGTATCACCCTCACTCGCTTCCCCTCTTCTTCTTATCATTATTCCAAACACTTCTTCACTCACACTCACAGATTCAACCATTTCAACACCCCAAGATTTTCTCTCTCTTCCAAAACACCGCATCAACAACGTCGTTTACGCTACTTCAGTACCTCTGCTAAGGCAACAATGGCTTCTGATACAATCACTGCCCCTTATGGCTCTTGGAAATCACCCATCACTGCTGATGTCGTCTCCGGCGCTTCCAAGAGGCTTGGTGGAACCGCGGTTGATGGTAGTGGTCGTCTCATTTGGCTTGAGTCGCGTCCGACTGAATCAGGGTAAGTTTCTCTGACCCTTTGTGTTGTTTAGCTTAAAAATAAGTGCTTTTGGATGAGATGGAACTGGAAAAGGATGAAAAATGTAATCTTTTGGAGTTTTTTAGGTGACCCTTTTGGTTTTTTTTAGGCTTTGAATGGTTAAACAACTTAATTAAGCATTTATGGCATAAGCACTTATCAGGCTTTGACTGGTTTAACAACTTAATTAAGCTCTTATGGTATAACCACTTATCAGGCTTTGACAGGATTAACAACTTAATTAAGCTCTTATGGTATAATCACTTATCAGGCTTTGACAGGATTAACAACTTAATTAAGCACTTATGGTATAAGCATTTATCATCCTCATGTTTGAGTTATTTCTGCAAAAATAGTCAATCTGTTTTGATGTTTTGATATAAGCTATTCTTGAAGAGTTTATGAAAATAAGCTGAAAACAATTGATTTTCAGTGAATAGATTATGTAAAATTGATTCCGATTAAAAGTGAGTTCAATGTAAAGTGATTTATGTTTGGATAATTTTATGCAAAATTGAATTGAGCAGTAAATTTCAATGTAAAAGTTTCGTTAAACTCAAAAGCTACAAATTCTAGTTTCAAGTAGAATTAATTCTGGAGGCAGAATCAGTTCTATTTTAGAAGAACCAAACACCTCAAAATCATTCCAAAATCAATTATACACCTTTAGAATTATTTTTGCCTCTTCCAAAAGCTAAACCAAACATTCATGAGCTCTTTGAGAGAAATGTTTATGCCACTAGATAAACTCAATTAAGTCGATAAAGACTGTCCTAATTCACAATTTGTTTTTTGTTTCAGACGGGCAGTTCTTGTACTTGAGCCGCAAAATCCAGGGGGTGAAGCTGTAGATATTACTCCAAAGGAATTTGGAGTGAGAACATTGGCTCAGGAATATGGTGGTGGTGCTTTCACTGTTTCAGGAGATGTTGTCTTTTTTGCAAATTACAAGGATCAGAGATTATACAAACAATCCATCTCTTCTCCTGGTGAGCAAGCATCAGTTTTCACTCCCCAATACTCATATTTTTCTAAATATATGTCTTTATTGTTGTTGACATGAATTAACACTTATTATTGCCCCCCTTTCATATGTGCATATTTGGATTCACGGCGAGTTTAGTGGAATCTCGGTGGCATTGACACACAATGATTTTAGCAAAAGCTACCAACAAAATCACAGTGCTACCATGATTTTGTCAAACTCGCCGTCTTTGCAAACATGCATGGTAGTTTCATTCTGCCATCAAATTATGTTTTCTTTATAGTCAATTGTATTTGCTTACATATTGATTTGGTGTTGTGTGATTTTCAATAATGTGTGTGAAGCAAGCAATTTTGTTAACTTGTGTCTGTTTGATCATAGCAGATGTGTCTCCTGTACCTCTCACTCCGGATTATGGCGGACCGACTGTAAGCTATGCAGATGGAGTATTGGATACCCGCTTTAACCGATTTATTGCTGTAAGGGAAGGTAAGCATTTAAGAACAAGTTCTTCTTTGAGGCCTATGTTAGAATGCTCCCATTGTGAGTTTACTTCTTAACTCATTCAATTATTTGGTCACTAACGTACAATCATGTTGCTAGATCGTAGGGAAAGCAGTCAAAATCCACCTACGACTATTGTATCCATAGCACTTGGCAACAAGGATGTTCAGGGTAATAATTTCCATCTTATAGGTTTTCAAAAGTTATGTTTTCACTGTCTTAATGCTTGTTTTCATTATAAGGTATTGCAATCAATATCATGTCTAACTGTATTGCGCAACTTTCAGAACCAGAAGTACTTGTTGGTGGGAGTGATTTCTATGCTTTCCCACGTCTAGATCCTAAAAGTGAGAGAATAGCATGGATACAATGGAGCCACCCCAACATGCCATGGGATAAATCAGAACTTTGGGTTGGTTACATTTCTGAAAATGGGTGAGCTGAACTCTTTGCCTCAAGTTCCATATAATAATTCATGTCATAGTTTCTTATTATATGTAGATGCCATGTTTCAACTTGAAGCTTAATCATCTCATGTTTCCATGCAGAGAGATCTACAAGAGTGTCTGTGTAGCCGGGTACGATCCTTCAGTTGTAGAGTCTCCAATTGAGCCCAAGTGGTCTTCAGATGGTACTTAACTTAACATTTTTTTGTAACAACAAACTATTTGCGGATTCCGCTATCCGATATTTCTCATATTGGTTTTTTGGCGATCTGCTATTTTCCGCTATGTTCTTGTTTATACACATTTTTATTTTAACTATGCAGGAGAACTTTTTTTCATTACGGATAGGGAAAGTGGTTTCTGGAATCTCCATAAATGGGTAATTTTCTTTCAGACCATTCCTGCATGCATGAATATATAATATTAACTTTTGTTCTTCTGTATCGATAATGTTCATTAATACCGTGTAATTTTACGTTCATATGGAAATTATGCATTTGCAATATCCGTTGTAAAATTTTCTAACTTCTTCAACTTGTTACAGATCGAGTCAGAAAATAAGGTCGTGCCTATTCATTCTTTGGATGCTGAGTTTGCAAGGCCACTATGGATTTTCGGTATGAATTCTTATGAATTTGTGCAAAGTCCTAAACAGAAAAAACTAATTGCTTGCAGTTACAGGTGATTAGATTGATTCTAAGTCTGCTACTTATCTGTCTCTTTTTCATCTTTTCTCTTACGCAATCTGGTATAATCAATTCGATGATTTGGTTGTGTATGCAGGCAGAAGGGGAAATCGTATCTCGGTATTATCGATGATGTGCCGGGCTCAAAACTAACCGTGCTTGATATCCCTTTCACAGATATAGATAACATTGTAATTTTAAAAACTGTTTCCTCACTTTTTGGATTCTAAATCAAATCTTCACACGATGATAATCTTAACTTTGCAATCGTGCCGTTGCAGACTTCTGGTACCGATTGCCTATTCGTGGAAGGAGCATCTGCAGTTCATCCATCGTCAGTCGCCAAGGTGACTTTTTTTTTACTTAAGCCTTTGTTTGGATAAACTACTTAATTAAGCACTTATTATATAAGTTAAAAACTGTTTTCATATAAGTTATAAGCTATTTTAATAAGCTATTGCTGTTAGATAAATTCAAATAAATCAATTCAGCCACTGATAGCTTTCTTGCTTTTTCAGGTGACATTAGATGACAATAAATCGAAAGTAGCCGACTTCAATATTATTTGGTCCTCTTCACCGGATAGTTTAAAATATAGTTCGTACATCAGTAAACCCGAGTTGATTGAATTCCCAACCGAAGTTCCTGGGCAAAATGCTTATGCATACTTTTATCCACCATCGAATCCTACATACCGAGCCGTTGAAGGAGAAAAGCCTCCATTGCTATTGAAGAGCCATGGTAAATTGCATTCTAGTTCGTTGGTTTAAGAAAACTGTGTACCAATAACTCTGAATATTATGGGTCTTACGAGCGGCAAGATGATGCTCCTGTTTTATTTGAATATTTCAGGAGGACCAACGGCTGAAACACATGGAGTTTTAAATTTGAGCATTCAGTACTGGACTAGTCGGGTTGGGCGTCACGATGTTAATTACGGTGGCAGCACTGGTTTGTTTCTCACCCTTTTTCCGAGGCGGTTTGTTTCTCACCTTGCCTTGCCTACAAAGTAATGTTCTGAATTGAATACTGCATTATTATTTTGAAGGTTATGGAAGAGAGTACAGGGACCGCTTTTAGGACTCTGGGAATAGTCGATGTCGATGACTGTTGTAGTTGTGCTACATATTTGGTAATTATCCTTGTATTCTCGTATTTATACAAATAGCCTTATAAGTTATAACAACCTTGAGTCCTCAACTAACTAACTACTTTAACTATTCTATTACCTAGGCGGACAACGGAAAGTCGACAGGAGCGCTGTGTATAACAGGGGCTCTGCCGGTGGATATACTACCTTAGCCGCACTTGCTTTTAAAGATACTTTTAAGGCCGGAGCATCTTTGTATGGTGTAAGTTCATCTTCGGACTCTTCAATGGAGAATTCAGATTAAATTGTCGTCCTTACAGTGAAATTAATATGCCAATCGGTTTCTCGAACAGGTAGCTGACTTGAAGTCATTGGTAGAAGAAACTCATAAATTTGAATCTCACTACATCACTAATCTAGTTGGTAAGTCAACGACGATGATCGCTCGAGACAACTCTTATTTCTTTGTTTCATTTGGACTTATTGCATCATGTTGCTTTATCTTTTAACCGATTGCAGGAGTTGATGAGAAGGTGTGGTTCGATAGATCCCCAATCAATCACGTTGATAAATTTTCTTGTCCGATTATTTTATTCCAAGGATTGGAAGACAAGGTTAGTAACACGTAACAATGCAAGTAAACCTTGAATGCAAGTAATCGACAAATTTCAGTTTGTTAAATAAGGTCTACACGTTACAGGTTGTGCCGCCAAGTCAAGCTCGCTTAATTTACGGGGCTTTGAAGAAAAAAGGTGTGCCGGTTGTGATTGTTGAGTATGAAGGAGAACAACACGGTTTCCGAAAGGTAAACATACATATATGTTGATTTAATTCCTATCAGAAATAAAGGAAAGAATGACTATATGTACTAAACCGATGGGTTTGATGTAGGCGGAGAACATTAAGTATACACTCGAACAACAAATGGTTTTCTTTGCGCGAGTGATTGGTGGCTTCAATGTTGCTGATAACATCATTCCCGTCAAAATTGACAACTTCGACTGAGAGGTATTAATCTTGGCTTTTTTTATACATATCTTAAAACAATTGCTAAGAAATCTTTGTTCACGAAATCCTGATACTGTAAATTCAGGAAGTTCGGTTTGAAACTGTTGCACTGATGATGGCGTTTGTAGCGATTCTGCGAAGAGTGTGCACTGCAGAGTTTCTAGTACATTTTCTCAAATCTTGTTATGATTATGATTATGATATTTTGAACCTGTTATGATTATAGACAAAGTAATGAATCAAAAACCTTGAAGGTTTGAAATATTATGCTTACAAAGTTGCAATAAATAGCAATGCTCTCTATTTGTTTTCTTATGTATGAATGTTAATTGGTACCAAATAGTAAAATATAATTAATCATATTTGGAAGATAAATCTCCAATTCTTCCAAAAGTGTTTCAAATTGAAATATCAAAAGACTGTGAGGAGGCTTGGATCTCTAATTGGTCCGTCATGATCCGAATGATCCAATTATCTTGTTGGAGCTCTGAAATATCAAATATGAATCAAATCATCATGTGAAAAGAATCCATTCAAGTCATTTCACATATCAACAACATTCTTCATAAAAATAATAGATTGAGCTATGTATTTGGAAACATGATTCATGATCTATGAATGCACGAGCATGTTAGGCCAATTCCATGCACGCAAAATATGATCAAAAGAATCAACAAGAACGGTGATATTCCCTCTAAGAGCACAAGGCATTAACCATGCCCAAAAATGATAGTTGATGCTAGTTGGAACCAATAATCATCGGAGTAACTATGACAGGAAGGTCCGTCATTCGGATGAACAAAAAATGTAATGAATTGATCGATAATTGGATCAACGAGGGATACGTGATAATTGGATCAACAAGGGATACGTGAGGAGGCTTGGTGGTGGAAACACGGTTGGATCATAGTAAAATTGGATCGAAAGGCTCTGTGATAGGAAGGTCCGTCATTTGGATGAACAAAAAATGTAATGAATTGATTGATAATTGATCAACGAGAGATACGCGAGGAGGCTTAGTGGTGGAAACACGGTTAGATCATAGTAAAATTGGATTGAAAGGTTGTAAAATTGGATTGAAAGGTTGTGACAGAAGGTCCGTCATTCAGATGAACAAAAAATGTAATTAATTGATCAATAATTGGATCAACGAGAGATGCGTGAGGAGGCTTGGTGGTGAAAACACGGTTAGATCATAGCAAATTGGATCGAAATACTCTATGACAGGAAGGTCCATCATTCGGATGAACAAAAAATATAATAAATTTATCGATAATTGGGTCAACGAGAGATACGCGAGGAGGCACACAAGGAGCACGCGAGGAGGCTTGGTGGTGGAAACATGGTTAGATCATAGAAAAATTGGATCGAAAGGCTATGATATCATGTTAATAATTACAAGTTGTAATTAGTTTCATAACAAAATACTGATTGAAGTGTAAAATGATTCGCTTAGATTGAATGTTGATCCGGTTTGGACCTAAAGAATCTTGAGAATAGATTTAACTTTAGTGGATTTCTTAATCTACTCCATAGGGTGGGGCGCACCACATGAAAACTTGAAAATGCCCTTCACAAAATCGGAAGTTTATTTTCAGTTCGCACTACTTTCTGAAATATTTGAGTGCAAATTGGAAGTATATCTCCGGTTCCTTACCGGAAGTATACATCCGGTTCTGGGCATGACAGTTAGTAGAAAAACTAAACTATAAGCAATTACTTAAGTTACATTTATAATTCAAATTAAAGACCTGCAATTTTTAAATCGAATAAAAGCCCAAAAATGTTATCCAAAATGCATTTCATAATAATAGTATTCAAAATACAGATCCAGTACAATACGAAGTAAAAAAACTAAAGTCAAAATACAATTAAAATAAACTACTACATATGGCAGAGGCGTCCTGTCACCCTCGAGGCGTCCCTCTGTTGTCTCTTGTAGACCAGGGCACCCAAGCCTCCGCCATGATGGCCTCTAAAACCTCTTTGACATCGGATCGGTCAGGAAACAGCCATCTGTCGATGTCATCCTTAGCAAGCTCCATAATATGACGACACCTAGGCAGCACGTTCAGGGCATGATCCCTCCTCGCCTGCTCCTCCTCTAGGATCTCCTGATGAGCCGACCTGGGTTGGTCCCCTGGAGCCTCTCGTATCATGTATGAATGGGAAATCCTGAAGAACTACAACATGTAACTGTAAGCGTAACTCCAGTCGTCTGGAGCCACGATACTCCTGGCCTCCTCAGGTACGAGATGATTCTCAAAATCATCAAAAATCTCATCCATCTCCCTTGTCTTCACTGTCGTAGGGGCAGATAAAGCAGGATGTCGAGGAATGGTCTGAGTATACTCGAACTAACGCATCACTCGCTTGGGCATATAAGCAGCAGCCTTTCGAGTACCGCAAGCCAACCAACCTGTAAATAGAGAAACCTCATCAAATGGTATCGTTTCACGGTGGTCGATGTAGGCACTGAAGTGGATATCCTCATGCACTATCTGGTCCAGATAAACCCGATACGACAATGTCGCCTGGTTGCCTCTAAGCGGCTCGTATGCACATGCATAAGGCATCTGCTCAATATAACCCTCAATAAATTACCATCCAAAAATGCAGGAGAAGTGTTGTAGGATTCATCCCTGAAATATCAAAATTAAATCTGTTAATTTCGAAATCAATTAACTAAAAAAGGAAGCTAAGAGAAATATTTTATATCGTCATAAGAGACAGGTTGTCGATTATCTGCCTCGTCTTCCACTTAGTCGCCTCAGTCAACTTGGTATACAAGTAAACCAAGCAGGCAGCCCCCAGTTCCACCCACTGACCTACTCTAAATCAGGAAAGAACCTAAGGTACATGATGTCAAGGTAGGTGGCACTGGTGTCCACATCATTTTCAACATCTCATTCAACACCCTATTACAAACATTCAACTAATTCAACTATTGAATAATTTATACAACATCTCTATTACATCCCATTGTACATAGTTTCATACAAAACCACATTAAAAAAGTAATACAATAACACATGTCATGAGAATAAGACTCTAGAAATCTAAAAACCCTATTATTTACCCATAAATAAGTAAAGTGTCATGATTAAGATACTCACTTGCAAAAATCTAAATATATCTCAATTATATTCTTCTTTGTCTTATTCCTCTATTAAATTGAGGGAGTGTTTTCAGGTCTCACCTGTATCATTTTTAGAAGTGTTGTTATCATCTAAACCATTTGAAAACCACTTGACAATATTACATAGACATCATTGATATTACATAAATATTTGTATAATGGTTTTATTATTTAACACCCCACTTTTCACTTTTTATCCTCTACATCATATTCTCTCTTCCACTTAATAATTCAATCTTCATTCAATTTTTAATCACTACAATGATTTTATTTAATAAAATTCAACACTCTACCTCACCATTTTTATTTCATATTCTTATTTTCTTTTATGTTTTTTGTTTAATAAAGTCAATTTTTTTGTGTCCAAATCAAATGAATCGAATATCTTTTTATAGATAAAAACAATGATGAATTTTAGTAAAAATAAAAATAAATACAAAATTAATTTACTATAAAACAATTAAACCCAAATAATTAAGATGGGATAAAAATTTAAACATTCAAAACAACCAATAAGATTTTGCAAAATATTTTATGTAACCTCACTTTCTCCTCATTCAACATGTTGAATGTTTCAACACCAATTATTTCACCTCACTTTCAACACTCAATTCAATATCTCTTTGCAACAATTCAACTATTTAATAATTTTTTTAACATCCCTGTTGTACATAGTCTAATGATTATGGAAGATGACATCTTAACAATAAATAATTAATCACAAGTTTCATCAGTCAAATGTATTAAGTTATAGTTAAAAGTGTTAGGACAATGTCGAATCAAACAAAAGAATTTGAAGGTGTAAAGTGGTGATCTTGAAGTTGTGAATTTGAAGATGTGAAAGTGTGAAAGCTCGCCTAGTATTGCGCTTTGCGTTTTATTTTATTTTATATGCTTAAATATTGTTTTAGTCCTTGTAAGTTGTCATGTTTTTGTTTTTCGTCCCTATATCTTTTTTTATATAAAGTTTTTAAATGTTGAATTTCATTGATTTTAGTCCCTAAAGTTAAAATTTTTCTGCGAATATCCTTTGAATTATTTTGCGAATTTTAACTTTAGAGACTAAAACCAAAATGAAACATTCAAAAATTATTTCCAAGAAAAAAAGATACATAGACGAAAATAAAAATGCGCCAACTTATAAAGACCAAAAGACTATTTGAACCCATTTTTATCAGTTAATTGAAAATAAAACAAAAATAAATCTTAAGGTAATAAAATAACTCACATAGTGGATATACAACATTCAAATAATCTTTCTTTAGAAGCGGCTAATCTCATCCTTCTCTCTAGAAGGGGCAGGACTTTCCATTTGAAATTCTGATGAGTGGTGACCTTCATAATCATGAAGACGAGTGGAGGGAGAGAAAGAAGAGGAGCTTCTGGAATTGGGTCCCCCACTGGGATGTGTTTCCGGCCAGTAAGAGGTTTAGTGTCGAGGCGGTTTCGTCTTTCTATTTTTTGCAACTTTTCTTGATAGATGCAAGGCAAGAGATCTCTTTGATCTTTTCGGTTGTCTAGGGAAGGTGGTGGAAGTTATAGCTCCTGTGAAGAACAACATGGGCGTAGATTCGCGAGATTCATCAAGTAGAAGATATGAGGATCCGGAGGTCATTTGGATAATGTTATCATTAACGGTGGCAAGATTATAGCAAACACTCCTAGATTTCAGAGAAAAAACATATTGGAGGAGAAAAGAAATAGTGAAGGTGGAGCTCGGCCTTTCCAGAGGCGTGTTGTAGGCAGGTTTCACCCCGATGTAGGTAAATGAGGAGATGAGTGTTCTCGTACACAGAGGCGGTGTCCAACATTAATCCGCAAGGGGAGTCGAAATAGTAGGTTTCGTTGATAATCAAACCTTCTGTACCTGACCGTGATAGGTTCAGCAAAGCCTTTGTAGGTCGTGTCATATTCGGATCGATATATAAAATTTATACTAGTTTTAAAATGAATGGTTACTACGCGGTCAAAGTTCATCCTCCTGGTCCGATGCTTTTCTTGAGAAACAGAGAAGGTTTTATTGAAGGGTTGATTGGGGAGGACGAGGTTTGATGGAAGAAATACTTTATGGAGGTGAAGAGATGGACCGAATGTGTTGTCGATGTAAGAAGACCGATGTGGATTAAAATCTTTAGGTTCCTTTTGATGACATGGAATGCCAAAACATTCATTTCATGGCGGAATCTTTGGCTCTTTTGTCTGCTTGGATGCGAATAGTAATGGTATCAATTTTGACGTGGCCAAAATGTTGGTGAGGATGGACATTTCATTCATCTTACAAGACTCGTAAACATTTTATGGACGAAAAACCCTTAATCGATCCTTAGAGAGGATATATGGAGGGTTCGATTGGATCCGTAATGCTAACACTCAAATTATCATGGACTCCTCTTCTTCTTCCTCTATGGACTCGTTTGAAATTAATTCTAAAAAATCAGTTGAAGCATTTAGTAATGAAGAGGGGGAATTTTTGAGAGAAAGTGAAGATCTTTTATCTAGTAGTAGGAAAAGTATGGAGGAGAGCAATATCTGGGCAACAGTAAGGAGAAGACGGTTTCGGAAATAGGTGGGTACCATGGGCTGTTTGACAAAAACGTTTTCATATTGTGTGAATGAAGGGCATAAGGCGGAATTGGTTAGAGAGGATAGTTTCCTATCTTCGTCGGGTAAAGTGAAGGAGGGGTTTATTTGTTCGATCGCCAATAGAAGTAAGGCTTATAATAAGAAACTGCGTATTAAAAACATGAAGGATTTAGGAGGAATGATGAAGAAAAGGGTTTGCGATTTCTTTGAAGAAAATTAAACGGAAGCCTCGTCCTAAGGCACCGGTGGATATGCTCTCTGCTGGACCGATTTTGCTTATTCCGAACAAAACCTATGGTTCGCCCATGTCATCTTGTACGCTCTAGTCTAGTTCTGGCACGGTCCAACCACCGATCGTCTCGTGTCCCTTTCAATTTCAGCGGGGAGTCTCGGATCTTTATGGGCATCAGAGTTGGTCGGATTCAGTCGTATGGGGAACATCAGGAGAATTCGGACATTATCAGGAACAATTTCAAACAATGGGCTTTCTTGGATGATAAATGAGGCCTTGGAATTAGAAAGACGATGAAGCTTGGGAGTGGCAACAAAGGCAAGGTGAATTTAGAAAAAGTGGACGATTTGAAGAAATTGATGAGAAAGAGTTAAGATGGGAAAGAGATTATCAATAGTTTGAAATGATTATAGGTTCCTTGAATATTATAGGGGTGGAAATTTTAAAAGGAGTAGAATTAGTTCGATGATCAATGGGGAGGCGAACATTTTCATGATTCAAGAAACGAAACTTACCATCATGCACGAGTATCTAAACGCTTATGGAAAAAGGAGGAAATTGACTTTTCTTATTCTAATTCGATGGGAGCTTCGGGAGGTTTGATAACTCTTTGGAAAAAAGTGAGATGGAGGCTCTATATAGTTTCAAAAGGGAGTGTTATTTGGGGGTTAAAACAAGATGGAAGAACTTTATTTATTATGTGGTGAATGTATACTCATCTTGCGATCTTCCTAAAAAGAAATTGCTTTGAGAAAAGTAATTGAAGTTGAAGGAGGAGTTTTCGGATGGTGATTGGGTGATTGGAGGAGATTTTAATGCGATTAAGAATCATAGGTAAAGAAGAGGTAGGAATATGACGGAAAGTAGTTGCGATATGTCGAAATTTTCGAAGTTCATTGAAAGAAGTGGTTTGATTGATCTTCCTTGTAAAGGAAAAAATTCTCTTGGTATAACAGTAACGGAACATGTATGAGTAGGATCGATAGGTTTTTGATTTCGGAGGAAGCGACGAATAGATGGGGGTTGATTGGCCAATTTATCGGGGATAGAGATATCTCGGATCATTGTCCTATTTGGTTGGTGGTGGATAAACCAAATTGGGGGTCAAAACCTTTTAAATTCAACAATGAGTGGTTTTCTTTCAAGTCCTTCATCCCATTCATGGAAAAGGAGAGGCAGAGTTGAAGGTGGAAGGTAGAGGCGATTTTGTGCTAAAAGAAAAACTTAGGCTTCTTAAAGGGAGATTGAGTTGGTGGAACAAATCGGTGTTTGGGAAAATTGACTTGGAGATGAATGAGAATGTTAGAGCCTTAAATAATGGTGATGGTAGATTGGAAATTGAACCCGAAGAGTTTCATTCGGAGATCTTGTCTAGTAGGAAGGAGGCGACTAGTAGATTTTGGTTGAACTTGATGTTGCACCCCAAAATTTGCCCTCCTATCTCGATTTTATCTGGTTTAGGCATCACATTCACCTGCATATATTTCCATTAGGTCATTGACATTAAACAGTCATTTACACATCGCATATGCATCATTTCGTCAGATTTAAATTGACCAAAGTTAGTTTAAATCGATATTTGCATCATTTTATGGTTATGAAATACCCGTTATTCCACCGCATTCATTTCATTTATTTACCGTTTCTTGCATCATTTAAGTTGATTATATGTCGATGATATCAATATTTCGATTTTACAAAGCATCGCTAAAAGCGATTCGACATCGCATTTAAAATTAGTGGGAAAAATATTTCAAACTTTAGCCTAACTCACTGCTTTATGAATCACGTGTCGTGAGATCATGAAGATGTGATCTCCCTAATTTTTCGATATATTTCGAAGTTTTGTTTTTAACCGTAAGTGTTTTAAAATCAGGTATTCTTCATTATCGTTTTATTTCAATTTTAATTATTTCAATAATTTTTATTTAATCTATGAAACCCGTAGTTTATTTTAATATGTTCATTTAATTTTTTCGGATAATTATTGTCCGAACTTTTGTCTTTTTTGACAATTTTAAGTGTCTAATTTCTATCTCTAAAAATTAAAACAAAAATATGTTTGAGTAGATTATTTTTTATTTTTTGGGCTTTGAGGCCCATTTTATCAAAAAGGGTATTTTAGGCATTATCAAAAATTGTTAAACCCTAATTTATTGGGTATATATGTTATGTTATAATGGAAGCAAAAGGGGCACCAAATGGAAAAAACAAAAAAATGTAAAGGGAGGCGGATCCGAAATGGGTTGCTCTTCATCTGCTCAAAACAACAGCATCATCCTTCAACTCCAATCATACTGCCTCTGTCCACTCAGCCGCGACCTCCATCTTCCTTCTCCGCCACTCTCTCCAACTCAAACCTGTTTCCTAACCAACAACCAACTCCGACCGAAACAACACCTCGCCGGAATCCATAACCTCCGTTCAATCATCCATCTTCATTCCCAACACCACCTTCATTCCCTTTCTCTTCAACCTGCTACCCCACTCTCCACTGTTACCACCCATCGATCCCTTTCTAATACCTCCTTCCAGCTTCCTCGCTGCATCATCACCGAAAAACACCATCCTCCAGCAAACCATCTTCATCTTGCCTTCACCATTCAACTCCCATAATCTCCGCGCCGCCGCATCCCTGTAACCTTCGCTGTCACCGCATCATCATCATCATCCGTAACCCACCGGAACTCACTTCGCTCTCACCTCAACCTTGTTTCCTCCGTCACAACCACAAATCGCCGGTCCCTTTCCTCCACAAGCCATCACGTTCATCTCCATCCTCACCGAACTCCCTCGTCTGCCACAAACAACCATCGCCTCCTTCGTCCAAACCCCTTCCCTGACTCCCTTCCGCTACCCTCCATTTCATCTTCCTCTCATCTTAGCCGTAACCCTTCTCATCCAACCACTATAATCACCTTCCCCA
Organism: Vicia sativa; assembly: GCA_021764765.1. NCBI lineage: Eukaryota > Viridiplantae > Streptophyta > Magnoliopsida > Fabales > Fabaceae > Vicia > Vicia sativa. Next base: position 99,711,867 of record CM038794.1, on the reverse strand, counting down.
TATCTTCCTTCCATATTCACTTCAATCTTCTTTCGATCCGCTAGCCACCCTTCATCCAACAACCACCATATTCACTTGATCTTCTTCGATCCGCTAGCCACCCTTCATCCGAACAACCATCTTCGCTTCCACCTTCGCACTCAAATCCACTTCCGAAAGCGCCAAGTTGTTCGTCGAGAAAGTCATCAATCATGAAGATGCCGCAGCCTCATCACCTGTCCGTGGAGATAAGTTCAACTGCGCCACCACGGAGATTAAGCCATTCGACCTTGCAAATGTGTTGGCTTCTATTATTCCTCAAAGACACAATTGGTCTATTGTATGGATGGAGAAGTTGTATGAGAAGTGGAGGCCTTATCGATCTGTTGCTTCCTGCTATATGTGGTGTTTTGTTAGAGAAGGAACGCCTTCAATGGTGTATTGCATGAAGCCGGTTTAAAGCAAGCATCGGATGGAGTATCATCACCAACAATGTAAGCAACTACAACAAAGAATAACGGTCATTTGATACTTTGCCTTCGATTCGAATCTCCTACCATGCGGTTGTTCTTTGGTTTCACTTGAGTTGGTAAGATCAATCCCATCATTACCGTTTTCATAATTTAAGTATTTATGGTGATGTTTGTGATTGAATGTGCATATATGATTATGTCGGGTTTGATTTGTTTGTCATGTGAGTTACAATTGCTATGCTATGAGAAAAATGTGTTAAGTTTTATGCGATGATGCATGTTCTGTTTTGTAAGGGCAAGATGATGATGTTTTGTTTATAATTGTAACGTGACATTCATGTTAGTTTCGATGAAGGTTCAATGTTTAGTGTTTATCCGCCGTAAACTAAGCAGAAACCATGAGTACACTATCTTGCTCTCATTTTAATTTCAATTGTTTTTGTGTTTGAGCGATGTTCGAGGGTAGTTTCGAGGATGGTCTAATGTCGATGTTGTGTTGATTCGCATAAGATATGAGAAACTATAGACGTAACTTTATTGTCATTCTCTTGAGGCGAATTTTGAATAAGAATGTTGGTTGTGATACGCTTTTATCGTTATTCTCAATTGAAGTAAAACCGTGTTAGTGGTGTTGAAGTTCAAAGATAGCGCCACTTTGTCAATATTAATTGTGAGTAAAGATTGATATCCATTTTAGTTTCGATGAAGGTTTGATATCAATATTGCATTTATTTGCATAGATTATTACCGAGAAATTTATGTTGCTCTTTTCGCTTTGTGTGGTGAATTTTGAGTGAGAAGGTCACTTTGCTTTGGATATAATCGATTGAATTGTGGCTGTCCGGATTTTGATTTAGGCGATTAAGGGTTATTTTGAAACTCGATTTTCATGCTTGGAAATTTGGTTTTAGAATGCTTGAGGTTACTCTTAAGACTTAATTGTTTTACTACTTCCTTGTTGATTCAAGTTTGAGTTAAATTGCTACTTTGTCCATGTTCTTAATTGTTTATGCACGTGTAGTGATTTTAACTGTGAATCTTGATTACTAACCATGTTCAATTTGTTCCCATCTTATTTCATTTTAATCTTTATCTCACACTCAAGTTACTAACGAGTTTGTTCATTTGTGAAGATATTCAAAGATTACTCAAGCATTCATACTCAATTAACAAATTAATGTTGAATTACTACTTTTATTTAATATTTAGTAATGTATATACAAAGTACTTATCATTTTTATTCTTATATTTATTGTTGTAAATATAATTATACATAGTATTTTTATTTTATACTTAAATATTGTAAATATATAATTATGTACATATATTTTTGATCTTATATTTTATCATTTTATTTGTAAATAAAATTATGCGGTAATATATCGATTGCCTTAGAATTGATTTCTATATAATCTATTCTAATTCATCTAACAAAATACAATAATTGATATTTGAGTATTTCAATTTTTCCGCATATGTTTTGTTTGTATATCATGCAATGTAGGGACCCTTATCTCGCATTCATCTAATGAGCCAAGTTGTATCAATCTTAAAGACTACTTGAAGAGTATTGCAATTTATTCGATTATTTCAATTAATTGATTTGTTGTAATAGTTTATGATTTATTTACTTGTGTGTTCTAATTACCATTTAATAACTCGTTTATCATATTAGAACACATAGCCTCCTCGGCTCCTCATCAATGAATGTAAACATACACAATGCACACTTGCACACATTTATAGTTTGTCCTCGGCTTTTCTACAGCGACAACTATTCGATCGATTGTTCCAATCGGTCGTTTAGAATACTAGTGTCACGCTAGTCTCACTTTTAGAGCATACATAAAGCCACCTTGTATGGGCTCGCTTGTTTTCCTAAAACACTTTCAAGTCAAACAATTAATTGAACTTGTTCTTTGAAAATCATTTTTCTACAAAACTAAAAAAAAAAACTTAGTGATATGGTATTTAATTAAATTGTTGGAGGTCTCGCCCTCCATTTAATTAAAATGTAAAGTATTTGGGCCATTGTAGGGTAAACCCAATGACTTAAATACTTTATTCCATAACACTTAATAAAAGTGAACTTTGTTTCACATCACTTTTCATAACAAAGATTTTGATGAGAGATGACGTTGACCTCAATCACCAATCTCGAGTATCGAATCGTTAGAGGATATCCCAACGTTTTGATATTTATCCACAACCAAACCCTAAAACACTTTCAAATTAAATTAATTAATTGAATTTGTTTTCTAAATCAATTTTTACAAAACAAAAACATGGTGTTATGGTATTTAATTAAATTAGAGGTTGCCTGACGATTTAATTAAAATATAAAGTATTTGGGCCATTTAGGTAACCCAATGACTTAAATATTTTATTCCATAACACTTAATAAAGTGAACTTTGTTTCTCACCCTTTTCACAACAAAGATTTGGATGAGAAGATCGGTTGACCTCAATCACCATCTCGAGTATTTAATCGTTAGAGGACCTCCAACGTTTTGGTACTTGTCATCTACAATTAAAATCAACTCAACCCATTCAAATTCTTTTTCACATACGCGGTCATCAAAAACATTTTCTTCTAAAATCTACAAACAATCCAAGACATTTTCAACAAGAACTACGGAGTTTGACTTTCCCATTGCAATTAGGAATCGAGGCACGCCGTTTCAAACCGTGTCAAACTCAAAATAATAACAAACAAATCTCGCTTTTCTTTTCTTAAATTTATAATTTAGAAATTAGCGACACACACACAAACACATTTTGAACTAAATGGGTCCCATCGAGTACGATGGACGTATGGTGCTAATACCTTCCTCATGAATCACTCCTAATCCATCCTTTTGGTCTCAGACCGCCTTATCCGATTTTTGTGGGTTTTATCTATATTTCCTGCTCTTTTAGAACAAATAAATTAGGTATGCATTTCATTTTTTTGAAAATTCATTTACATGATTTTTTTGAAAATCGAGTTTCTCAATAAGTACTTCACTGGGGAAAAATTTAAAACTTTTTTGACTAAGTTTAGTCAACCCCTAGTTTAGTTCTTCGCATGTTCGTGTGTTTATCGCTTCTTCTTTATGCTATCTATTGTTTATCGCTTATTATTCTCCTTACACTATGTATATTATTTTGTTGATATATTATTGATGGGAATTCATGGCATTGATACATAGATAAGCCCACTCACCCGTGCTTCTAGGTCACCTTTAGAACAGGGTCATGTAGCCAGGTCCAATTCGACTCATCTTGTTGGTCTCAAGCGAAGACCCGTTTTAGTTGGTTGTTTGTTATGAGGTTGTCTGTCCGCTAACAAGCAGACATCAATCTTGGACAAATGACCTATAACTCTAAGTTTGTTCATGTCTCTAACCGAGACCAACCGTCAAATTTTGGATTTCGAAAGCATCCAAGAGTCGTTGGGTATACTTTACAAATACTATCGCCATGTAGCCTCAATCGCTGATGTGTTTGTAAAAGTGGATCCCAGACTCCGAGAAACATTTAGCAAAAAATTAACCACCTTGTTCGTGGATTATCGTGTAAGCTTCCGAGCTATCCTATTGTGAGCCCACCCAAATAAGTTTGTTCATTACCTATATCCTTCCTGCTTCACGCTTTCTGTGAACTCTGTTATTATCATCATATTGCATACCATTTGCATCACTCATCTCAAAGAGTTTATTTTCATATCATCATGCATCATCATGCATTTCATTCATTTCAATCAAAGGACTCATTTCAACTTGACTTCTTATTCGTAATCTCAAGACTCCAAGATCGATTTCGACATCGTCATCATGGATCAACTTCAAGCGAGTGTGGCCGCTGGATGAATACTATATAGATACCCAAATGGATCAATCAGGAGATTATCCAACCTCGCCATCGACAAGAAGAGTTAAAGTGTTGTTCGTGAGATCCGTTGTTACTAATGATCATGTTAATCCACCGTGTTAATCTTAACCACTGAGGTCCTTTCGCATCAAAATGTTAGAAACACCATTCAAATGCATGTCAATGGAACTCCTCATCAGAATGATATCTTCGAGTCTTCGCTTCACACCTTCAGACTCAACAGAGATCGGACCGAAAAGCTTACCTCCTCGAGAAAAGATGAAAGCTAATGAGGGTCGTGATTCCTTGGTTTAGACGCTTAGTTTGTGTTTGTGCCCGTATCAAAATTCCCGCAGTTTAAAGTCCCCACTTTCGAGACGAGGCAGGGTACATCTTGTCCACATCACATCAAAGCTATTTAATAAGATGGCTCCCATGTGAATGATAAGCTCTCATGCACATTTTTCAAGATAGCCTTGGTGGAGTATCTCTCGAATGGTACATCAAACTTGATTTAACTCACATCTAAACTTAAAAGGAATTAGTCAAGCTTTGTCAATCAAGACGACTATAATAGTGGACATGGCTCCCACTAGAATTAAACTCCAAGGCGAACTCAAAAGATCAAGAATCTTTCAAAGAGGCGCAGAGATGGAGAGATTTAGCTGCTAGAGTTC
>CM038794.1:99627290-99706786 GCA_021764765.1 Vicia sativa | reverse complement strand
ACTCCTTGCCGTCCATTTCCGTCGTGTGACAAAAGCTACTTCTATCAAGCAGTGCTCCCTGGAATTTGTTGCAAGTACTAATTGGCATCGAACACTGTGTCAAGATGCTCCCCAGCAGCGCCATGCCAGGCAACAAACTTATCAACAAAATAAAGAACGAGATGGGAAGAATCTGATAAGGCCAAGAAAAGTGCATGATCCAATCCCTATGCCTCATAGTGAGTTGCTAACTTATTTACTCCAACATTCTTTGGTGGAGTTAAAGGAGCTCGGGACGCCTCCTTTTCCGTATCCTTTGGGATATGATCCTGATGCCTACTGTGAGTTCCACAGGGGGCACCTGGCCATACAATTGAAGGATGTAATCTTTTCAAAACGCAGGTTCAAAAACTCATTGATTCCAAAGCAATCACGTTCACTCCAGAGGGCCTACGCATTAATTGAACTCTCTTTTGACTCAGTGAACGCCAGGACTACGAAGTGCATCTTCTGAAGCAAGAAATCCATACGGAGACCAGTCTCCTCAACATGGAGATTTCTAGTTTCATCTTGCATGCTCATTTGTAATCTTTCTTGTTTTGTTCAGTACTTTCTTGTATGCAAAACTTGCTCATTTTTGAATACTAATCATAATGCATTGAATATGTTTGTCTTGAACTGATCCATTCGCTTTCACTCTTAAATGTTTTATATGCTTTTGATATTCAACTCTTATTAATAAAGCAACACCTCTATAGGGAGGATGATGAATAATTTACTAAGAATCTCAAACGTTATGCTTTCGAGTAAAAACCCTTCGATGTATAGGCCTTGTTTCAAATTCCCAAACACCGGAGATATAAGGAAGTGAAACCCTCGTTAACCCTTTTGAGCCTTGAGTAGGAGTTTCTTTTCGACTTAAAACCCCATTTTAACCAGGGAAGGGTAGTGTTCGATTAATCGATCGGTGTTCAAAACTCGTCAAGATGCGCATCAAGGATACAACAATGGTTATCCTTCAAAGGTCGAGGAAAGTCAAAACCATAATGGTCAACCTTCGTCTATCATCAATGTGCATCGAAGATAATGATACCATAATGGTTATCTCTGCACAAGAAATCAGGATAATGATACCACAATTGTTATCTCTCATCCGCCAAGTTCAAGCGATCCAATCACCTTCAATCAAACAAAGATGCAAGATCACGACTTGTTCAAAAAAAAAGAAAAAATGATGACAAAAAGCCTGCTAAGTCGAAACTTCATAATAAGTCGCTTAGGAAAAAATGGCAAAAGAAAAAAAAGAAGAAAGGATTACAAAACAAAATAAAATCCTCAGCAAAAGAACAAAGTCGTATGATCAGACACCAAAAGCAAAAGGTGAGTGACTGTTGTGTCCAAGAAACCTCAGTGGTTCCTCAACCGCATCATAAACTTCTCTCAAGAGATGAATACTTGCATCAAGTTATCTGAACCTAGGATTGGAGAACATCACGGAGAATGGGAGGGCACCAAATATTTTGAGCCTAAAAATCTTTTTTCTAAAAACCCGTGAACCAGACCACGTTACAACCCTTGAAAGTCCTAATTGAAGCATGGGTTAACTCGAAAGCAAAACTGTTACAAGAATACGGTAACCTGACTCCTATGAGGTTTGCTAAACATTTGAGTTGGTATCACTCAATCTTTTACAAAAAAAATTCAATGTTTCAATATCTTTTCAATAAAAGTTTCTTTAACCTTAAGACAAACATGAACTTTGCATTAGAATTATCATTCGTAGAATAGAATATTCTTTGCATATAGATAAGTGCTTAAACATCAAGTAAGGTTGCATAATGAGCATCAGATGGATAATTTGATTGTCTTGAAGGACATATTGCTTCAAGTGTTTGATTAATCATAAAGTAGTTCGAGTCAAGAAGTAAGGTTGTGAAGTAGCCTACTTTCAAGATGTAAGTTAACCACCCTGAGTAGGTGATATCTTCAAAGTTCAGTCAATCTGGGGCATTTATGTCGAGATTCGAAGAATCTCTCAAAGTGTTGAGCAATCAGGGGCATTCACCCGAGCAAGGTTGAAACCCTCTTTACCTTTGGTTAGTCAGGGGCAATGTTTCCAAGTTTATAACATTGGGGCATGTTATCTTGATGGTACAGATCTTAGGAAGCTCTCTCGAGGCTATTTTCAACAAAGTCTCTACAGACCGGAGCAATGAAGGGGCATTCCTCCACCTCATAATTAATCAAGTCAAGTCCTGGCGCAAGCTAAACAACTGTTGAGTTTGAAGGACGTGTTAGAAAGTTAGGATCGTTATCCTTAGCTCATCAGGGATCTAAGTCTGTGTTGGATTTTCTCCATAAAAAATTAAGGATAATTATCTCCAATTCTTGGTTATTGGTTTCCTTCAACAGAAGTCAGAAGGCGGGATTCTACCCATTGAGTCCCAACAAATGTCTTTGCTTCAACACATTGCATATGATAATCATCATTATAGTGTTTCGCGTTTTGCAGATTTTTGTTATCCGAAGATCTTAAAATAAGGGTGTGATCGCCTGAGCTTTGGTCACCAACAAAGTTTCTTTCTCGCTAACAAGAGTTATCTATGGCATATGTGTGCCCTTGGATGTTATCATTCTTTCCCCGACGCGGAAGATCGCAAAGAGCGGTTTACACCAACAAGATCATTTTCAAAGGCTCGCTTATACCAGAAGATGTTGTTAACCCCTCTTATGCAAAAGCTTGTAATCCAGAGCTATTGAAATCATGAACTCTACGCAACATAATTGTCATCCCAAATGAATGTTAATCTCTAGGAGTTACTTCCCCAGTGATGTTGATCATTGAAAGTTGACACTTCTATTCTGCAATCCCCCTGTCAGGGTCCAGACTATCATCTCTTTGATAAAGACAAGTTGATTTATATCCAATTCATGGATGGTTGATGTTTCCTCGGCAGCTCACAATTGCCTTTAGTCCCGGACGAAATATTAAAACATGCATCATTGCATTACATAGCATCCTCAAAAGCACGTAGCATTTCCATTGGTATATGGAGCATTACGCTAAAAAAATAATAATCTCAAACATGCATCTAAGCATAAGCCAGATTAAAATGTTTCTCGAGTACCTTTTGCGTCTCCGAAGAGAAATTTATCCATAAAAATCCCCAAGTGGTATTCCCGGTCGAGTTCCCTCAAGAAATTCTTCTTGTTGTTGTTATCGCATTTTGACCCGATGTGGTCTCCTACATCATTCAAATTCAATATATTTACCAAGCGTCTTGCTTTTCAAATTCTTTATTTTTGTATTCTTACGTGTTTGCCTAATAGATTTAGAGTGCGAGTAGGTTAGTGTCTAACCTTTCTTGCTTCTCAATTATTTGAGTATCCATACTTGGTGTGTGGTAATTCATATAATTGCCACTCTTGAAGAATTACACCCCGCCTTTGGCCTGAGGGATATAGTATTTCTTGCACATTTGCAACCTTTTAAAGTCCAACATAGTTGGGCAATCCTTGCTAGGATCCCCTTTGTTTGGCCTCTTTCCCGTGAATTCGTCTTGATCGGCGATTTTACCATTCCATATCTTTTCCCGTGAGTGCACTCCGATCGGTCTCTTTCTTGTGTATGTCTAATATCCTTACCTGACATATGCTCCCTATATGTGTTCAATATCCTTACCGAACATGTATATTCGATCTCTATGTGTCCAATATCCTTCTTGGGCATGTACCTTTGAGTGTCGTCTTGGTCGGTCTCTTTCCGGTGTATGTTTAATATCCTTACCTGACATATGCTCCTATATGTGTTCAATATCCTTACCGAACATGTATATTCGATCTTTATGTCCAATATCCTTACCGGGCATGTATATTTCGAAACCTTTGTTAGAGTCGTCTTCGGTCGGTCTCTTTCCGGTGTATGTCTAATATCCTTACCTGACATATGCTTCCTATATGTGTTCAATATCCTTACGAACATGTATATTCGATCTTTATGTCCAATATCCTTCTGGGCATGTATATTTGAAACCTTTGTTAGAGTCGTCTTGATCGGTCTCTTTCGGTGTATGTCTAATATCCTTACGACATATGCTTCCTATATGTGTTCAATATCCTTACCGAACACGTGTATTCGATCCTTATGTGTCCAATATCCTACCGGCATGTATATTTCGAAACCTGTTAGAGTCGTCTTGGGTTGGTCTTTTTCCGATTGTATGTCTAATATCCTTACGACATATGCTTCCTATATGTTCAATATCCTTACCGAACATGTATATTTGATCCTTATGTGTCCAATATCCTACCGGGTATCTTTGAAACCTTTGTTGAGTCGACTTGGTCTCTCTTTTTGTATGTCTAATATCCTTACGACATATGCTTCTATATGTGTTCAATATCCTTACGAACATGTATATTCGATCTCTATGTGTCCAATATCCTTACTGGGCATGTATATTTCAAACCTTTGTTAGAGTCGTCTTGATCGGTCTCGGTTATGTCTAATATCCTTACGACATATGCTCCTATATGTGTTCAATATCCTTACCGAACATGTATATTCGATCTTTATGTGTCCAATATCCTTACCGGCATGTATATTTCAGAAACTTTTAGAGTCGATCCTCATTGGTCTCTCGGTGTATGTCTAATATCCTTACGACATATGCTCCCTATATGTTTCAATATCCTTACCGAACATGTATATTCGATCCTTATGTGTCCAATATCCTTACGGGTGTCACACCCTAAATTTCGCCCGATCACTTTTATTTTTAACTCAGCTACATACGTTTCAATTCATTTACATAATTGCATCATGAACTTTTCATTATCATTCGTAAATTCATCAGACATCATTTTGCATCTGAATAAAATTTGACTTTTCTTTTAATTGCTTCAACTTGTTTCATTCATTTTGCTAGTATTTGGTTTTGCACCGATTTTGCATCTGTAATTATTTTAAATCGATTTTACACAAAAGTCATTTTAATCATTGCGCATTAGTTTGGTATTTCATTTTACATCATAGTTATAATCGATTTCACTTTAATTGTTCGTACATTAATTGTAAGTCATTGGTCTATCATTGCATTTTTCATTTTAATTTTTATTGTTAGAATTTTGTGTTTTTTGTCAATAATTAAATTATGCATTAATAAAAATTTGTCATGTTAACAATTAATTTGGTTTCTAATTAAGTTTCTACTTTATTGGTAATTACTTTTGCATTTTTTTTTAATTTACATCTCATCTTAGAATTTTCTTTTAGGAATAATTGAGTTTGCTTTACATAGTAATTTTTTTTTTTTAATAGATTTCATATTTTATTTACTTTTCTTTACATGAATTAGAAAATAAAATTTAGATTTAATTAAATAAGTAGAAGTAGTGTCTTTTACAAAGAAAAAAAGAAAATTGGTTCTTCAAACAATGTCACTTTTCCAGCAACTTCCTACCACCATTCCACAACCTTGTACCTGCAAGATAAAACAGAAAAACCAGTACAAATTCTCTTCCCACTACCCTTGCCTCCACCTCCTATACTACCTGCCAAGTTTACACAGAAAATTCAAACAAAATCAGTACAAAAACCTTCCAACATTCCCACTACACCACCTTGCCACCTCTTGTACAACCTGCAGAAAATTACAACAAACATAACCAGTACAATTTACTTTTTTTCCTTCCACAATTTCACAGCTCATAAGTTTGGCCTGACCTCCACCTACCCGAGTACCCACTCTCCTCTTCCTCCTCCACTTTGCTTGTACTAACAAACTTGCTGCTTAAGATTATCCTGCAATCCTGTTCTACCCTCACTTGAATCTCACCTATATAGAGACCGTCTCATTCTTTATAGAGGAGAAAAGGAAAGCAGAGATCACTCACAAAATCCTTCCTTAATCTTTGTCAAAACAGGTCTCTCTCTAACCAAACACCCTCATTCATTTCTTCCTCAACAACAACCCAAACCATAAACACTTCATACGTCCTCTACTCAAAACCATCCATCAAACCTCATAATTGCAATCTTCATTCCGGCCACCATCTTTCATTCAACATCCATCCAAAATCCATAACTCGGACAAACCACAACAACTCACCTCATAAACTCCATCGATACCTTCACGGATCAACCTTCAAACCCAACCATTCACATTCCACCTCAAGCCTTAAAACCTTTCACCTTCACGCTACTTCTCCATCATCCGAACCGCTATAGATTCAACACAACAACACTCGGATCGACACGAGACAAACCAACAACAAAGGCAATAGAAACACGGAACAACAACAACGAAGCAGTAGAAGAACAATCGAACAGAACACACACAAATTTCAAAACAAAAACAAAACGGAATGAAGTAGAAGAAGAACTTTCAGCAAAGTTGGGCGAGATACAGTTATCTGGAAACTCTGTCGGGGCCATCTTTGTCATTGGTAAGTTGCTATTTTACTTCATTGATTTTCCACCTTTTGATTATCTGAAACTCTTAGCCATGTGCTTGTACATATGATAAATTAGTGGGGTATTAAGGATTCTTTGGGATTTGGGTTTTATTACATTTTGTTTTCGATCTTTCCGCATACAACCATGGAGGAATCAAACCAAGAGAAGAGGCAGCGAGTTTGAGAGGGCCATCAATGGAGGAACATTTAAGGTAGGCGAGAAGCCATCAATGTTTGAGAGAGATAGAAAAGGCCAAGCAGGCGAGAGATAGAAGAGAGAAACACTTTTCTTTTCTTGTTTTATTAAATTTTAAAAAAAAATATATAAAAAATAATAGGATAAGTGTGTGGCTGCTAGCTATAGGATTTTTTTTTTAGGGTTTTCTCTTCATAATTTTGGTTTGGGCTTTCTTTGAGTATATGCCCATGTTTTTTTTAATCTTGCACTCATCCAATACTTCACTTAACACCCAGCGGCCCATTCTTTTGTTTACATCCCAAATTTCATATTTTTAACTCTATTTTTAGCTTCTCCAAACCTTTTTTAATTAGTTAATTAATTTTTGTTTTAAATAATTAATCATTTCAATTAATCTCTAACTATATTGTTAATTAATATTTTTAACTGAAAATTTTAGTTAATGTTTAATTTATTTAACTAATTGTTTAAATTTATATCATTTCTTGTATAGCACTTGTAATTATCCGTCATCCCCATTTGTAAAGTTGTACCCCCATTCCCCACATGATGTAATAGTTTAGTAATTATTTTATTGTTTCATTTGTTTAATTATTCATCACAATACAAACCAAAACATTTCAAACTAATACCGATTACGAGCCATTTTCATACCTTGAGTCGACAAAGCTTCAAGCGTGATGACACACATTTGTGCACACACCACGCTTGCTCTTGGGCTTACAATGAACCTTTGATTGATTAGTTAAACATTATTTAATTATCTAATTAGGTTATTTAAAATTGATTAGCCCATCTAATTAATTTTATTAAACTAATTACTTGATTAAATTTCGTTTAATTAGTCGATTAAATTTATTCGTACATGCACTTACACAATTGTTAGTTGCTTTATCATTTATGTGAGCCACCTTGTATGGGCTTTTAATTCATTTACTAGCTTGTATTTCATACTTGTATACAATTAATCGCTCATTTCCATTCAGCACTTTGGTCCATATACCAATTTTAATCATAGCCCAAATCAATTCTCTTTTCATCATTCACCACTTTCATAATAATGTTCAAACCTCGATCCAACGTCCAGTGATTCTTCTCAAAAATATTTTCATAAATAAATCTCTACTTCTCCTCCCAGCGTATGGTAGTCGGGTCCTGTTTAGGCCCTCGATTATGCGTTTGGTTTCTTAAATGAATCTTAATAAGTGAACCCCGTTCACCTCACTCTTTCTCAATAAAACTTTGGGTAGAAAAGATGATTAGGATGGTTCATCCACTCATCCGAGTATTTGGGCGTTAGCCGTTGAGCGTTATGGTCCAGTACTTCTCTCCCACAATAAAATCAATTCAAACTCATCAAACCTTGCCCACGTGCAAGTCCCTTTTCAAACTCATCATCTCATCGACACTCATCGCTCACCTTGTAGAATTGCACTAGTGATGTCTTATCGTCCCGCACGTCATTAAGCTCCTATTTTTCATAAATAAAATCAACCAACCAACAAATGTTCTCGCTGAGAACTACGTAAGCTTCGACTTTCCCATCGCACTTGCAGGGAACGTAGCCGCGAGATTCTAACATCTTGGTGAACACACTTTCAAAAATTAAAACATGTTTCTCTTTTCATTTCTCTTTTTAATAATTAGAAGATTGCAAATTTAATTTTAAACACACAAACACACTTAGAACTAAATGGGTCCCTCAGTCGATGGATGTGAGGTGCTAATACCTTCCCCTTGCATAACCAACTCCCGAACCCGCATCTCTTGGTCCCGACGACCATTCCTTTTCAAATTTTTATTACTTTGGGTTTTATCTATATTTTCCCTTTCCTCATTAGGAATGAATAAAGTTAGGTGGCGACTTCATTGTTTCATTTGTTCGTAATCGAATTTTTTCGATTAGCGTCAACACCGGGCATGTATATTTTGAAACTTTTGTTAGAGTCGTCCTCGGCCGGTCTCTTTCCGGTGTATGTCTAATATCCTTACCTGACATATGCTACCTATATGTGTTCAATATCCTTACCTGACATATGCTTCCTATATGTGTTCAATATCCTTACCGAACATGTATATTCGATCTTTATGTGCCCAATATCCTTACGGGCATGTATATTTGAAACCTTTAGAGTCGTCTTGGTCGGTCTCTTTCCGGTGTATGTCTAATATCCTGACATACCCGAGCTTTTCCCAATCACACGTAAATAAAAAATCAAAAAATAGAAAATTAAAAGTTATCAAAAAAAAAAAAGCAAAACTATTTCTACTTGTTCTTCGGAGCGCAAATTTTTGGGTTCTTGTAGTATTTAATCTTCTTCAACCTTGAAGCTCGAATGGCTAACACCAATCTCTTTCAAGTTTAGACGATCAATAAAAAGGCAACTTCAAACCCCAAAATTTTCCCTCTTATCTCGATTTTATACGGCTTGAGGCTTCACATTCATCTATACGCTTCCATTAGGTCATTGCATTAGCTTGATCATTCATTCATGGCATATGCATCATTTCGTCGTATTTAAATTGACCACAAGTTAGTTTAAATCGACATTTGCATCGTTTATAGTTATAAAATACCCGATATTTCACTTCATTCATTTTTATCTCCTTACACTTTATTGTATCGTTTTAAGTTGATTATATGTCGATGATATCAATATTTCGATTTTACAAGATGCTAAGCGATTCGAGCACTGCATAAAATTAGTGGGAAAATATTTCAAACTTTGCCTATAACTCATCTTTATGAATCTACGTGTCATAGATCATGAAAATGTGATCTCTAATTTTTCGATACATTTCAAGTTTTTTTTAACCGTAGTGTTTTAAATCGGGTATTCTTCATTATCGTTTTATTTTGATTTTAATTATTTCAATAATTTTTATTTAATCTATGAACCCGTAATTTATTTAATATGTTTATTTATTTTTTAGGATAATTTATTGTCCAAATTTTTATCATTTTAACAATTTTAGGTGTTCATTTTTTTTTATCTCTAAAAATCAAAAAAATACTATTGGACTTGTTAATTTTTACCCAACCCAATTTTGTGGCCCATTTAATCATGAGGGGTATTTTAGACATAATCAAAAATTGCTAGACCTAATTTTTTGGGTATATATGTGTCATGTTACTATTCAAGGGAGGCCAAAATTGAAAACAAAAATGTAAAGCGTAGGCGGATCAAAATTTGTTGCTCTTTGCTCAAAAAGACAACATCCATCCTTCATCGTCTCTCTCACAAAACCCCTCTCCTTGCTTCTTGCAACATTACCTTCACACCATACATCCCCTTCAAACCTTCACTGCTACCTCACTCCATTATTCCTCCGTGTTTCCCTGTCTTCAGCCGTAACCATCCGCTTTCCTCCCTCTCAACAACTACTATCAAACCTCCACCGTGAATCCACCCTCACAGACCCAGCAACCTCAAACTCCATTACGCCTTCATCATCACCAAACCATCGTGCTCCCTCTCCCGCTCAAACCCATCTTCTGTCACCTCGACCTCTACACACAACTCCATTTCCATAATCATCTTCACTCCATCTCCATTCTACTAACCGTTGTCTCTCTCATGGACCCCAATCTCCTCAAAACCGCCCGGCTGGGTCCCTATCTCATCAGAACTCCCTTCAACCTCCATCCAAAACATCCTCACCGAAACAACCTTAATCCGCCTCTCTCTCATCTTCTCTCACAACCGCGTACAATCCCTTCGTTCACTTCTCACTCCATCGCATTGTCTCTCACGTTGCCATTTCGAGACCTCCCTCTGTTTCCTCACTCAAACCAAAGCCCATAATACTCACTAACCCATGTACCATTAATACTTCCTCACAGCCCTCAACCTGCCGCCGCGACACACTCCCTGCCGCCGCCATTTCATCTTCTCCAAATGGGTTATGCCTCTCTGTAAACCCTTCTGTTCCGAACAACACCTCCTCCTCCCGAAGGACCCACACAAGACCTCTCATGATTTGCTGTATAGTTTCCGTTTGCGATCTGTCTCCGCCTACAAACTTCTTGCATTTTTGGGTAGCTTATCTTCACTATTTTCATAAACTTCGGATTGTCTTTCTTTTGAGTAGTAATTTGTGTTGAATTTGTGATGCTTGAGATAAGTTTGAGGTTATAAAGTGTAACATCAATGCCTTTTCATTTAGTTTTAATTTGATTTGTGGTGTTTGTTGGGTTATTATGGTTTTTGAATGAACTGGACACCATGTTGAAGTTTGGGAATGTCATGTTTTAACTGATGTAACTCAAGTTTCCATGCTAAGTCGGGATAAAGTTTTGTCGATGGTAGGCTTTGGTTTGTGACAAATTAGCAAGATTTTCTTAAAAGTTGGGTCATATCTTGTGATATCTAGTTTGATACCGTATTTTGTGTTTGGAACTTGAACGATTAAGCCTCTTTGTTAACTTTTAATTATGAGTAAGATATTTGTGTAGTTTCGAGGAGGTTCGACATCGACCGTTCATTTCGTGGGATGTGAACTAGAAGCTTGGGATATCATATTATGGTGTTATTCTCATTTTAAATGATTGAAGTTTGATTGATGGGTATTTGAAGTTTGATTTGGTTTCGATGAAGGTGATGTTTCCAGCGTTTATTCGCGTGAAACTAACCGTAGACCATTTGGCATTTATTTGTTTTGTTTCAATGACGGTTTAATGGTCATGCCGCTTAATCAGCGTGTAAGTCTAACAGAAACATGTTGAAACACCGTGTATTATGTTTTCGTTTCTTTTAATTTCGATTGAATAGGATATAAAGTTTATATTGGTTTCGATGGTTCAAGGTCTATGTCGCGTTATTTGCGTAAAGACTTAACCGCCAGTTCGTATTTGAACGATAGAATCTTGGATGCAATGACAATGGTGTTTCGTTAGTTTATCTGATTTAAGTGGAATTTTTTTTGAGTGTTTCTTAATATAATGAAGTTGCTGCCCGGTTTTGGTTTATCCGGTTAATATGTGTTTAAAACTCAATTTGCCGTTTTCGATTGATTAATAATATGAGTTCTTTGGTTAGTCCATTTGTGAATTGATAACCATGAATAAATTCTTGATTCTTGAATTGTTCATTCATTCATATAAGTTGCATTCGATTTTAACATCTTGCTTATTAACCATGTTTATCGTATTGCCATTTCATTTTGATTTTATTCCACACTATGTTACTAATGCATTTGTTACTTGTGAAGAGGTATCCAAAGATCATTCCAAACATTCACCTACAATTGATATAAATTATTACTTCTATGTAGTATTTTGTATTATTTAGTAATATATTTAATGTTGTAAATATATATAATACTTAGTATTATTATTTTTTTATTTCTTACATTTGATATTGTATATATAATATTTTTATTTTATATTTAATATTGTAGATATAATTATATAGTATTTCTATTTCATACTTAGTATTGTAAATACAACTATACTATTTCTATTCTTATAACTTTATTTATATCCATTTGTAAATAAATTCAATTACATTTTAATGATCTTTGTGTTGCAATTTTGAATTTGGAATTTAATTCAACCTTCGAATGAATTTGAATGTAAATATATCTGTTCTTCGCATAGTTTTTGTTTGTATCTTGAGTGATGTAGGAATCTTCATTTGGTATTCATCCGATGCGTCAAGGCATATCCGATCTTGAAGACTACTTGGAGCTCAACTCTTGCACAACATAAGAGCTATTTAATTATTCAAATTAATTCGATTTGGTTGTATATATCCTTGTTCATGAACATGTACCCTCATTCCTTGTGTGTTCTAATTACCGTTTAATTATGCGTTTATCATATTAGAACACATAGCCTCCTCTTGGGCTCCTCATCAAGAGCAGGTAAACATACATGCACACTTGCACACATTTATAGTTTGGTCCTCGGCTTTTCTCAGTGACAACTATTTGATCGATTGTTCCAATCGATCGTTTAGAATACTAGTGTCACGCTAGTCCCACTTTTAGGAGCATACATAAAGCCACTTTGTATGGGCTCACTTGTTTTCCTAATCAAATTCTTCTATCCACAATCAAACCCTAAAACACTTTCAAGTCAAAATAATTAATTGAACTTGTCCTTTCAAAATCAATTTTTCTACAAAACAAAAACATGGTGCTATGGTATTTAAGTAAATCGTTAGAGGATAGCCCGATGATTTAATTAAATGTAAAGTATTTGGGCCATTAGAGGGTAACCCAATGACTTAAATACTTTATTCCATACACTTAATAAAAGTGAATTTTTTCACCTCACTTTCTTTTCATAATAAAGATTTTGGATGAGAGATGATCGGTTGACCTCAATCACCAATCTGAGTATTGAATCGTTAGAGGATAGCCAACATTTTGGTACTTGTCATCTACAATTAAAATCAATTCAACCCATTCAAATTCCTTTTCCGCTCATACGGTCATCAAAAACATTTCAACTAAATCAATACAACCAATTCAAACATTTTCAACAAGAACTACGGAGTTTGACTTTCCATTGCAAGGGAATACGTAGGCAGTTGGTTCAAACGCGTGTCAAACTCAAAATAATAATAAATAAATCCCGTTTTCTTCTTTCTTATTTCTTGATCATTAATTAGAAGATAGCATTTTTACTTTAAACACACAAACGAGCTAAATGGGTCCCATCGATCTACGATGGACGTAAGGGGGTGCTATTTCCCTTGCGTAACCGACTCGAATCCATCCTTTTGGTCTTGTAGACCGCCTTATCCGATTTTTGTGGGTTTATCTATATTCTCCGTTTCTTTCTAGAACAAATAAAATTAGGTGGAGATTTCATTGTTTTGAAAATTCATTTAAATGATTTTTGAAAATCGAGTTGCTTCACACGTCTATGAACGGTTGGATTAGGAAATAGCACCAAGCCATAGATTAGCAAAGCTAAACGTCTTCAATTCATGGAAACTCATAGCTTTGAGGAATTCTCGAGCTTTCTTTACGTGAGAACTTAGCAAGTAAACCCATAACTCCTCTTCTTGTTTCCCAAATAGCTTCAATGGGATTGCTTTAGATGTAACGTCATTGCGATGTATTCAGTATTGGAGCTTTTTTGAACCGTGAATGGTATCGATCAAGGATAGTGTCCCAAGTAGCTTAGATAACTCTTCCAATGTAGATACCAACCGGTAATTTGGGAATGTAAAGTAGTGATGTTTCGGATTGAAGAACTAGATTACGTACATCATATCTTCTTCAAAGCGGAGATAACCAAGTCAAACGAATATTTTGATGACTGAGCATGATCAGGAATTTCAACCAATTTTTGAGTTGAGAAGGTTGATTGATGATAGTCTTCCTAGAAGCCTGACCCTACAAAACAAAGCAAAGATAAATTCCTAGGTCCTTGAAAAAGTTAGAAATGAAATGATGTTATGATGTTATGATGTCATGATGTCATGTTTAAAACAAGTAGATCACAAGCAATGCACAATAACCCTAGGTTTAAGGCTTGCATGAGGTATAGGTGTCTACCCTACTAAAGTTTGAGTGGGTTCAACATGTCCTATAATAGTAACCGAGTTCTAGGAATCTCATATCAGATCTTTCTCGTAGGCTTTTATTTCCCGACTACCAAGTGGTCGACCAAGAAACATCGAAAGTCAGATCTTAATGAGCGTAGCATCGAGTATCAACCAACCAGTCTACCCAAGTCGGCCCATCTACTACCTTCTAATGGCCAAGATGGGTAAATTAAGGTTCTAGAAGTTGAGTTAGTCTTGGCCAGAGCATAAATACTTTCCCTCAACTAGACGCGAGGAGCATCGGGACATCCAAAGTGTCGCACTAACGAGCTACCATCATGTTGACCGTTTTGGTATATGCCTATGGTCACGACGATTAATTATTATTTACCTAAAACTGGATCCGTGTGTAGTATCCCCACAAGTATAATACCTAAGCAACCCTTAAAAGTAAAGCATACAAGTCAAACAAAAGCAATAAAATGATCTAAAGACCCTAAGGTAAACTCTCTTTATTGTCCCCAACAGTCGCCTTACACACGGTGGAGAAGCTGACTTGTTTGTTTTACATTTGATCGCAAATATTGCGGATAGCAAGAGTCACCACCGACTTTTCTTTTATCCAATTAAGGGAAGGCGAAAAGAACAGGAAAATACCTTCGTTAGATTCTGAGTAAGGGAGTTGGTTATGAAAAGAGAAGGTATTAGCACCCCTTTTCATCCATGAGTTATCTCTGACCTCAATTTTAGATCACTTTATAAATTGCTTTTTGTGTGTGTTTGAAAAATGTTTTTGAACAGGCATCACTTTGACTTCGTAATGAT
Organism: Vicia sativa; assembly: GCA_021764765.1. NCBI lineage: Eukaryota > Viridiplantae > Streptophyta > Magnoliopsida > Fabales > Fabaceae > Vicia > Vicia sativa. Next base: position 99,691,825 of record CM038794.1, on the reverse strand, counting down.
TCACGCTGGAATGTATATGAAGTGTTTGGAAATGTTTTGTTTTTGGAAAAGACTTTGTAATGATTCACGCTGGAATGTATTCAAAGTGTTTTGAAAAAGATTATTTTTGAGAAAGTGTGAGGTGTAAAAAGAATGTTTTAATTTGAGCAAGCAAAAGAGACTTATTACCTACTCAGAACGGTCGTTTCTGTGTTATTTTGCTTTCCTTTAGAATAGCGATATCCATACCATTAGTTGGTAGTTAACCCTATTCGTTGGATGTAAAGGGACATTCGAAGGGACATCAGATGGTCATAGAAGGCAACTTGTAGGAGTATCCTAGTACATTCGTAGGGACGATCATCACTTTTCGTAGGCAACAACGAGGACTAGATCGTATATGCGTTTTGAAACAACATTAAGGGACTATGATCTTTAAGTCGAAGGGACTATGATGATACCGTAGACAACGTACTAAGATACTTGCGTTAGGGGACTTGACCATTTATAAGGCAAGAGAGAGAATACCCTAGGGTGTCATATGTGAGAAGAATGCATTATTTTCGTGTTATTTATCTAGTATTAGTGGTCTATGTTGATTTCTTTCCATACACTTCGTTTACTAGCGGTTTAATAGGTGCAAAAATAAATTGCGAAAATATAAAGGGTCCTACGCTATTACATGGCTTTGGGGCAGATACATAATAAGAGGTGCGGAAAGTAAAATCCTACATTGTTACATGATAAAAACTTGCAACCTATACATCCTTTATAGAATTTAAAATACAAGAAAAAATAAATAGCAAGAAAGAAAACTAGTCCTAATATTTTTGGTAAATTAGAGTTTATGTGAAAAAGCAGCCTAGTTCTAGTTGATTTTAATTAATTAAGAAAAACATTAGTGAATACTAACCTAAATTAATTAAATTATTTAAAAGAAAATATTTGTGAAAATTATCTAATTAACCTAATTACTAATTTAATTAATTAATTATTTTTTAGAAAAAATAAAAACAGAAAATAAATAAAAATATGAGAGAAAAACGTGTCTTCGTAGAAATACAGTGGAGCTTATGGAGGTTCCGTTGCTGGAGGTACCGAGTTGGCACGGAGTGTTTGGTGAGCCCGTGGCTGGATTGCAGGGATGCCCAGTGGAGCTTCAGAGGCGTTCCTCTAGAGACACCGCAAAATAAATATATAGAGAAACAAAGGGAAAAAGGTGGGGTTTGAACCCACGACCTGATAGACAGAATGACATAGTGCGCGCAAGGTGAACCGTTGGGGAGGTGATACATCCATTCATCCTTCTAAGCCCATAAATAGGTAAGGGTTATAGGCTTCTGAGTCAAAAGTACTGGAGCAAAGCTCTGATCATCTTCTCCGATCGTGTTCAATTATCAACCTGCAAAATAAGCAATATGAATGCAACAAGGGTACTCTATCCCCCTAATTCAAGGACTACGAATCAATTGGTGGTGTGTTAAATAGTTCGAATCGGCTTAGAACTAGGATAGGAAGCTCTTCCAATTTCGCCTAACAATGGAAACTAGTGATTAAGCCATGGAAAACTTCAAAGACTGCCCAAACCTATTCTATATCATGCTATGAACACTTTAAAAGTATTAGTTGCAAGCAAAACACACTCAAATGTAAAACAATTCAAGAAAAAAATGCAAATCGGAGCAATTCATATGGCATGTTTCAACAATGTTTATGATCATGTATGATGATGCATACTTACTGAACTTACCTAAGGATCATAATGGAATGCTTAAAAGTGACTAAAAGTGGTGGAAAGTAGAGAACACGGTTGTTAACTTTGAGAATTTTTGAGAAAATTCTAGGGTTTGTGATAGGCTGAAATCCATGTAAGGGGTTGTGTCCAAACTCTTCTTGTCTTGTAAAGAGAGCTAGGTATATATAGGAGAGTGGAATTAGGTCAAGGCATTAAGAGAAAATATTCTCCTTAAATGGAGAATATTTGATTTGAAATTTACAAATCTTTCAATTTTGATCAATCTCTTCCTTAATCTTCTTGCACGAAATTGACAGCTTATAATGAGCTATCTTGGACCCCAAGCCATGAAATTATCTAGCCCAACTTGCCTTATCTTTTATTTTTGCATTTTATTTAATTAAATTTGAATTTAAGCTATTAAATTAAAAAAAAAAAAAAAGAGTGAGAAGTGTGGCATGCAGCATAGTGGTCATGGATAATCTTATGATCAAGTTTAAATCATAAAATCTTAGGCCTATTTGAATCACAAAATCTCAAGATGTCTTCTAAACAGCCTTTTTGGTTTCATATTCATTGGAGTTTCCATGCTCATGAACACTTTTTTGCAAAAAGATGACTTTTGTTGACTTTTCTAGAAGGACCTGTAATGTTTTGATCCATAACTCGAAATGAACCATTTTACATGACTTGTGAGACATGAAGTTGTAGAAATTGAATTCTCTTCAAAATGAGCTTTGGTGGAGAATTTCGATGAATTATGTGAAAGTTATGCTTGGTCAAATTTCTGTTGACTTTTGTCTAGAAGTCTATTTTGGAAACTTTGACTTTGATCGATCTTGGCTTTTCTTGATGAATCATGATCAATTCTTGATCAAATGATGAACATGACTTCAAAATATTGATGTTGACCAAAAATTATGAAATTTGACTATATGTTGTACAATTGACTTTTTGTCTAACACAACCGATTTTTAGCTATCGAGCAATTGGATGAGAAAATTTTGGCTTGTGAGACTTGAAACTTGACATAGTGATCCCTTGGAACATAGGATGAGGTATGATGACCACTTGAAGCCTTAGAAGTCCATCTTGACTTGAGAATAGCAAAACCCTATCTTGGATTGATTTCTTAGGAGGGTTTGTATGGTCAACCCAAAAATCCTTGAGAATTGAGATATGAATTGTCTTGAGAAGTAGGAGGCAAATTTTGGGAGTATAAGAGAACTCCATATCGACAAATGAGGTTATTCTTGATGAACTTCACAACCACTTGTCTTGTAACATTGGCATAAGATGCTGCTTCGACCCATTTGGTGAAGTAATCAATGGCCACTAAGATGAAGCGATGACCGTTCAAAGCTTTTGGTTCAATTATTTCAATCATATCGATGCCCCACATGGAGAAAGTCCACGGAGAGGAGATAACATTGAGTAGAGTCGGTTGCACATGGATCTTATCTGCGTAGATCCGACACTTGTGACATCTCTTAACGTGTTTGCAGTAATCAGATTCCATTGTTATCCAATAGAAACCTTCTCTTAAGATTTTTCTGGATATTGCATGCCCATTTGAATGATTCCTAAAGGACCCTTCACGAACTTCGTGTACTAACATATATGCTTCATGTCTGTCCACGCATCTGAGCAAGACCATGTCGAAGTTTCTTTTGTATAACACATCTTCATTCAGGAAGAAATTTCCAGAAAGCCTCCTTAGAGTTTTCTTATCTTTGTGCGATGCCCCGAGTAGGTACTCTTGAGTTTGAAGGAAGCGTTTGATGTCGTGGAACCATGGTTTATAATCGATGATTGCTTTAGTTGCAAACACATATGCGGGTCTTTCAAGACGTCTGACGTTGATCTTAGGCATATCGTTCCAATTGTTGACTTTGAACATGGAAGATAGAGTAGCCAAGGCATCTGCCATTCGATTTTGATCTCGAGGAATATGATGCAATTCAACTTTGTTGAAGAAATTCAACAAACGTCTCACATAATCTTGGTAGGGAATCAAACCAAGGTGATGAGTTTCGTAATTGTATTTGATTTTATTGATCACAAGGGATGAATCTCCATATATGTTAAGGATCTTAATCCTTGAGTCGATGGCTTCTTTGGTACCCATGATACAAGCTTCATATTCTGCGATGTTGTTAGTGCAATCAAATAATAATCTGGTGGAAAATGGGATATGAATATTGGTCCACAAGTAGCACTCATTTGAGAGATAAATCTGGAGATGTAATTCAACTGTCCAAGAAATCCTCTTACTTGCTTTTTCTTTTGTGGCACAGACATTTCTTGAATAGCCTTGACTTTGTCAGGATCAACTTCAATACCTCTTTGGCTGACAATGAAACCTAGGAGTTTTCCATATCTCACCCCAAAGGTACATTTGTTAGGATTCAGGCGATGTTGATATTTCTTTAGTCGTTGAAACAACCGGAGATATATGCTCTTCTTAGTTTAGGACTTTTCTATCATGTCCTCTATGAACTTGATCTCTTTGTGAATCATGTCATGAAAAGAGTAGTCAATTGCCTTTGGTAAGTTCGCCGCATTCTTTAATCCAAACAGAATTACTTTGTAGCAAAATGTGCCACATGGCGTTGTAACCGGTGAACTGACTTTGAGAGTTTTTGTATCGCAAATGTGCGGATAGCAAGAGTCGCCACCGACTTTTCTTTTATCCAATTAAGGGAAGGTAAAAGTACAGAAAAAGACCTTCGTTAGATCGAGTAAGGGAGAAGGTTATGAAAAGTATTAGCACCCTTTCCATCCGTAGTTATCTCGGGCTCTTAGTTACCTCTTAGATCACTTTAAAAATTGTGCTTTCGTGTGTTTGACAAAATGTTTTGAAAAGGCATTTCGCTTGACTTTGTAATGATTCATGTAGGAATGTATACAAAGTGTTCGGAAATGTTCGCTTTGGAAAGAGTTTGAACTTTGACAAAAGTGTGAGGTGTGAAAGTATTTGATTTGAGCAAGCAACTAAAAGTCTTATTACCTACTTTAATTGGTCGTTTCGTGTTTTACGTTCCTTTAGAATAGCGCTAGCCATACCATTAGTTGGTAGGTAACTCTATTTGTTGGATGTATGCGGACATTCGAAGGACATCGGATGGTCATAGAAAGCAACTTGTAGGAAGTATCCTAGCACATTCTGAATGGACTATCATCATTTTTTCAGAGCAACAATCGAGGGTCAAGATCATGTTTTCGTGGCGACATCGTGGGTCTATGATCTTGTATCGAAGGGACTATGATGATTTTTGAAACAGCAGTGCTAGAATACCTCTACGCTCGAGGGACATGACCATTTGCAATCGTGAAGGCAACGAGAGAATTACCCTAAGGATGTGTGTGTGAAAAGTGTGTTAAATTCAGATATTTTATCTTGTGTTTAGAGTGAGCTATGTTCAATTTTATCTTGCCATACATGCCTAATTACTAGCGCTTATAGGTGCGGAAAGTAAAATGCGAAATGTAAAATAGAAAGATAAATCCTACGCTATTACATGGCTTTAGGGCAGATACATAATTTAAACTTGGAAAATAAAAGCCCTAATTAACTATTATATCCCATGACATTTACATTATTAGAAAAAAGCGATAAAGAAAAATTGTCCAAACAGGATATCCCGTGAAAAGATGAGAAAATGGAAAATACGATGAAATCGAATAAGAGGAAATGTTAGTAAAAATGCAAATTTTAGATGAGAAAATATAGCATGCTGGAAATAACATTAATATGCTAAAATAATTTTTGGGATTTTTGGATGCAATTTAATAATTAAAAACTAATTAAAAGTGATTTAAATGATAAATTATGAATAAAAATAAATATGCATGCAAAATAATATTTTTTTTTATAAATTAAATAAGTATTTTATGAAAATAAATGCAAAAGGAAAAATATTTTGATGATTTTTAATGCATGAGAAAATATTGAAAAGAATTAAAAATGCATGAGAATATATTAAATAAATAAGAAAATATGAAAATTGTGAAAATATGAAAAATTTGTAAAAAGAAGAAAAACATGGGTCTTACTGAGTTCGAACTAGAGACCTTTCAAACTTTAGGTTCCTTGACCAAGCGAGCCAACGTTTCTTTGTTTGGAAACGGAGCGAGTAGAAGAAAAACAAGTGTCGCTCCCGACGCCTCCATCACTTGCCGACTTCATCTTCTCGATTTGAATTTTGAAAATTCAGCGTCGGCCATTGTCCACGCTACAACCTCAACTAATTCAAAATCAAGCACACATAATATAAAGAATTCTAAGACCATGGTTCGATTCGAGACGCATCATTCAATGCATTGGTACAGATCTAATGGTCCAATTTATCCTAATAAGCAAAGCCTAAATCGAGTTCAAGAACCCTAGTTATGGCATAACCGCGTTTCAGGCCATGGAAACGCAATTAACCTGCCTGATCGCTTGCAAACTTTGTTCTAAACATGAAACAAACATCAAAACTTGTTAATAATGCATGAATAATGAAACACGATTTTGGAAAAAGGATGAACAAACCGATTCGTGATTTCTTGTTACGGATGCTTTTGATGATGTAAGAGGTCTAGACCGATTCTGAATGACACAAGGAACAAGATGGAATGCTCGTGCTTGAAACCACCTAAATCCAAAGGTCTTGTTGCTTATGCCACGGATTTTGAGCATCAATAAGGGTTTCTCCAGTCAAAATTCTACCCTAATTAGTGGCATCCCAAATATATATAGTAGATGAATTTGGAGTTGATTTGAGGAAGAATCAATCATTAATCAATGCAAATCATATTTGATTTTGTACAAAATCAAATTTTCATCTTTGATCAATTTTCAATCAATCTTGCCATATCCAACCAAATTTCAAAAATTCTTTGGCTCTATTGAGTTACTTGGATCTCAAGGAAGAGAGAAAATCAAGTTTGCATTTAATTTTGATTTTATACCTTATTTTAAATTTAATTTGTATTTAAATGAATAAATTCCAAATTAAATAGAAAAATAAAATAAAATTCGTGGCATTGGGCTTGGATATTCCTAATTGTATAAGGAACAAGTTTGGATGAATAAAAAGTAAGCCCATTTGCAAAAGTTTTTATTTTTAGAAGTATTTCTTTTGTGCATTTCTTCAAAATTGCCCAACTTGTGAATGGTGTATCTTGCTCAATTTTCCACATTTTGAGTGTTCTTGGACTTTTGGAAATAAGAGTCCTCTAACCAACCTTTGGTCTCATCTCAATTGGAGTTTCCATGCTCAATATATCTTCAAAACAAAATGTTGACTTTTGTTATATTTTGATCATGTTTAAATTAATTTCAAAATTGATTATTCAGTTGGTTGTTTTCTATATTAGCTTTAATCTTGATTGATAACAATGATCAATGATAACTAAATAATATTAATCAAAGTTGATTATTATTTTTCAATAATTATGATGTTGATCAGACAAATCTTGAAGATGAATATTTTCAGATCACTATGTTAGTTGGCATGTGAAAATCTAATTGGGATTTGGAAAATGGAGATGATCATCTGGATAGTTGACCAGAACTATTGATGAATATGATAGTTTATGTAAATATGTCGATTGTTAAGAATCAGATCATGGTGATATGCGAGGTAGTTGGCAAAAATGGGACTCATCTTTGTGTGATCCTTTATTGTAGGAGATAACATGATGATTGGTTTCATCCTTGGTGTCTGGTCCCTTTGGGCTGAAAATCTTGAATAAAGTTTCAATTCCTTGATCTGGAATGGTGGAGACTAGGGGATTGATATTTTCCTTGAATTGATCTTAATCTGATTCTTCATTGGATAATTTTCCAGATGGTCTTGTCCTGGACCAGTATGGAGATTAAATGATCTTTAAGTCAATTTCCATTAAATTGATCTTATCATTTGTTCACTGTTTTATTGATCTTTATTATAATATAGCTTTTATAATGTAATGTTTGATCGAAAAGATGGGGTTTGACTTTGTTTGAAGTCATGAAAGAATAACTTTGTTTATAAATAAATTTGAATATAGAATCATTGATCGCTATTAGAGATATTTTGGGAAATGATCTTAATTTTCTTTGTGTAATCTTATTGGGGCCAGGATGAAAATCTCAGTGCCAGTTTAATCTAGATATATTTGGATGATATTTTTGATAATGATGAATCATGGATTCTAATTTTATTTCCGGGATGTGTCAATGAATAGACTTTATTAATTAGCATATAATCGTTCAATTGCTGGACTTTATCTAAAACAACAACCAACAAAAAATTGTAAAGAGAAAGAAACTTGTATTTATTTGAAATGTGGCGTATGTGGCGGTTTATTACCACACAAAAGTAAAAGCTATGCGGAAACAATTTCGTTAAGTTCAACTATGCTAGTACTCATATATTTCAACTATCTCATCTCCCTTGTTGTCGTAAATTGATGAGTGAATCGATCTTCGCCATTTGAATCTTGAATCTGATAGTAGTCTGTAGATGGGTGATGCAGATGAGACATAGTCGTGCGCTTAAATCCTAACTTTTTGCTAGACCGCCCTTTAGGGTTTCGGTCCCTCTGGGATACCCTTTTGCCCAAGCCGCCTTTTGAGGTTTTCGACTTGCGGGTGTACATTTTTACATATATCCTTAACTTTGCCCGAACCTTTTGATTCTTGGGATGCCCTTATTTTTGCCTAGGTCGATCGACTAAGGTCTCTTTATGCGTAGTATTTTTGACTATGTCTGCGTTCAGGGGTGTGGGAAGTCTTCACCATCCATGGTGCTAAGTATCATAGCTCCGTCAGGAAAATATTGTCTTGACTACAAACGGTCCCACAGGGTGGGAGTCTGGCCCCTGCAGGATCACCTTGTGGAAGAATGATGCGCTGACTACTAGATCACTTGAGCTTGGTAGACTCGATTGTGACTTTCTTGTTAAATGCTCGATCATTCGCTTGATAGATCTGTCCATGGCAGATGGATGCAGTCGTTTCTCATCAATCAAATTAATCTGGTCAAGGCGAGTGGATCGATCGTCTTCGCCTAACTCTGCGTCCTGGAGGACTCTGGTTGAGGGAATCTGAACCTCGATGGGTAGGACTGCCTCCATACCGTATACAAGAGAAAAGGGGGTTTCCCCTATTGATGTTCGCGTTGTAGTGCGGTAACCATGAAGAGCAAATGGTAACATCTCATGCCAATCTTTGTAAGTCCGCACTATCATCTTCTGTATAATCTTCTTGATATTCTTGTTGGTGGCTTCCACTGCGCCATTCATCTTAGGCCGATATGGAGAAGAGTTGTGATGCATGATCTTGAACTGCGTGCAGAGTTCGGTGATCATCTTGTTGTTGAGATTAGAGCCGTTATCTGTGATAATCTTTTCGGGAGTGCCATATCGACAGATAAGATTATGCTTGATGAATCGAGCCACAACATTCTTGGTAGATCTGCGAAGCAAGTACTTCCACCATGGTAAAATAATCAATTGCCACAAGGATGAAAGCGGTGTCCATTGGCGGTGGGCTTGATTTCTCCGATCATGTCAATGCCCACATTGCAAAGGCCAAGGAGCTGTTAGAACATTCAGGTAAAATACGTGCACTTTGTATAATGCACTTGCGTCTGGTGTGACAAGATCGAGCGTAAGCGGTGATCAACTTCCATGGTGGACCAATAGTAACCCGTTCTCAAAATCTTCTTAGCCAATATGTCCACTGGAGTGAGTACCAAATGCCTTCTTGTAACTCTTCCATGATACGTATTCTTTACATTTTTCTGGTCTCTACAGTGAGTAAGCACAAGTCGTGGTTGCGCTTGTAAAGATATGAATTCTTGAGGAAGAATTTGGATGCAAATCTTCTCAAGAACTTCTTATCATTGACAGATGCCCCTGCGGGATATTCCTGAGTCTCAAGATACCTTTTCACGTCATAGTACCAAGGTCTCTCTTCCGTATCAAGCTCATGTAATATCTTTGGTTCGTCAAACTTCTCAATGATGATCTGGGGAGCCTCGTTGTCCCATCTGACTTTGAACATAGATGACATAGTAGCTAATGCGTCTGCCAACTGATTCTCTTCTCGTGGAATATGATTGAAAGTGATCTCTTCGAAGTAGGGGATCAAACTCAAAACATGCTCTCGATACGGAATGAGATTGGATGCTTCGTATCACTCTTAATGTTGATCACTAAAGTTGAGTCTCCATACACTTGTAAGAACTTGATTCTTAAGTCAATAGCAACTTTAATACCCATAATGCAAACGTCATGACCCGGCCATGTTGTTAGTATTCAAACACAGTTTGGCGGTGAAAGCATATGTCACTTTGCGGGGATGTGATAATGGCGCCAATGCCATTGCCAAGTGCGTTTGAGGCTCCATCAAAGACCATGGTCCATCGGGATCCTTGTTCGGGCCCTTAGATGGTCACAGTTCTTCACAATCGTGACTAGTAAAACATCTTCGTCTGAAATTGAACGCATACATAGTCATCTACTCTGACAGTAGGCAAATGATCGAACTACTACACTCCCTTTGATCGCTTTAAAATGTATTGGATGTCATACTCGGTCAAGATCATCACCATCTTATATTCTTCCGGAGAGCTGGTTTCTCAAATATGTATTTTATCGGATCCATCTTGAAATCAACAAGGTAGTATGAGTCAACATATACTATCTTAGTCGATGACTGAGCCAAAGCGTTGCAAGTTTTCTCGGTGTGAGTATCTTGTTTCCGCATCGGTAAACTTTTGCTAAGGTAGTATATTGCATGCTCTTTTCGACGAACTCGTCATGTTGCCCCAACACCACCCATTGAGTTCTCTAACACTGTCAAGTACATGATAAGGTCTTCCTTGACATCGGGATAGGAGGATTGAAGGTACTCCTTGATTTTGTCAAAAGCGATCGAATCGATGTTCCATTCTACCACTTGATCTTTCTTAGTAACTTGAAGATTGGTTCACAGTAGCGATTAGGTGTGCAATAGATACGGCAATGTGGTTCAATCGGCCGAAACCTCGACTTCCTTCCGTGCGAGGGAGGGCATCTCTTGAATAGCTTTAACCTTGGCGGGATCAACCTCGATACCTTTACCACGACAACAAAAACTAGGAGTTTTCCGGATCGACTCCAAAAGTGCACTTGTTAGGATTAAGTCTCGTCTACTTCTTCAATCTATCAAGCAGTTTACGCAAATGATCAAGATGTTCTTCTTGATCGTGATCGAGCTATCATGCCATCGACGTAAACCTCTATCTCGTGATGAATCATGTCATGAAACAACGTCACCATAGCACTGATAAGTGGCGCGCGTTCTTCATCCGACGGCATAACCTTATAGCGAAGTGCCTCATTTATTATGTAAGTAGTCTTTCCATGTCTTGAGGGCCATTTGATTTGATTGTAACAGGAGAAACCATCCATAAGGAGAAAACCTTATCTTTGACGGTGTTGTCAACGAACATCAATATGAGGAAGTGGAAATCGTCTTTCGGACTCGCTTTGTTCGGATCTCTATAATCCACACACATCTACCTTACCATCCTTCTTGAGTGCAGGTACCACGTTAGCAACCCATTGTGGATAGGAAGTAACACTAAGCCGTTGAACTACTTCATAACCCGACTTTGATTTTCTCGACATCTCGGGACATGCAACAGCGAACATACATTTTCTTGGGAGAAAACCTTCTTTTGTGCAATCGGTGTACCACAATATCAATGTCCACCACAGCATGTCTTCTTATGACCAAGCAAAACCTCAATATAGTCGTATATGACCAATCTTTCTTTAACACATTCTCAAGACCCGCTCTATCTTGATCTCTCTTTCATCTTCATTAGTACCCAAATTTACAACCTCGACTTGCTCTTCGTGTGGGCTGTATAACTCGCTCTTCTTGCTTGTGATCGGCAATTCTCACGGCACTTACAATCTTCCTCACTTCGTCTTGACGGTAGATCGGTTATCAAGTCATATTGCAATAGCATAGCTGTTATCAACGAGATTAGTGATCTGCGATGTATCATGTGGGTGTGTGTAGAACACATAGCTTTTGAAGGGTGATAAAGTAAAGAGAACAAACAAAAATTGAATGCAAAGTCAACGATTTTATTGAATGAAAATATGCAAATGATGATAATAACCCTCACAAACGAGCCATGATGCCGGGCGAGGCACTAGGCTTTAGAGTTTATTTTTCAAAACATAAAGAAATACTGCAAAACAAAACAAAACAATTACTCGACTAAAGGAGATTGATATGGCGTCTTGATCTTCCAATTGTTGAGCCCATGGTGCAGTTGGGAAGATCCATTTTGATGTCGAAGTCGTTGTCGTTGTCTTCTATAGCATGGATTCCACTCTGGCGATGCGGAAAGGAAGTTGGCCACGTTGGCGTATCATCTTGACCCTTGATAGTGAAGCCTAAACCGGTCTTGTCATACTTGAAAGGAAGATTAGGGAGCTGACCCCAAATAGTACTACGACGGCATCTTTCGTGAGGCCATCCTAAGCGAACTTGTGCAACCGGGGTGAGAGGAGAGTCGGCGGCATGACTCCGGGATTGTTTCAAAAGCTTGACAGTCTCAAAATTCACCCTCCATCTCAGGGTCGAAATGAGTAGAATGGTGACCATATATTCTTCTTCACCACATCTGTAACAACCTTCCCTTTCAGGATATTTGACCGATGCAAGGTGGAGGTAACAGCTTTGCCCGTGTATCCAAGGGCGTCCAGTAGGCAAGTAGAACGGACGGATGTCCATGACAAAGAAGTGGGTCAAAAGTGCAGGAACCAACTTTAGCAGTGAGCTCTCCAGCTTTAGCTTAGAACCATCAAAGCTCTCACAATAATATCCTTTGGGTCGAACCAACCCTTCACATCGAGTCGATCAAAAGCGGTCTTTGGAAGGATATTCGAGGCGAGACCAGGTATCCACCAAAACATGAGATAAGGTAGTACCCTTGCATTCAACGAGAGATGTGCAAGGCTTTGTTGTGTTTCTTTCCGCGGGAGTCAAATCGACATCGAGAGAAGCCTAGGCCGTTGTTGGAAGCCGGCTGCAATACAAACTTCAAATTGATGAGTGGTAGTGTCTTGCGTGCGTGAGCATTCTTGAAACTTCACCAGGCATTAGCATGAGCCTCGGAGCACAAAAGCAGGCAAGCATGGATATCTTGGACGGATCTGTCCCAATTGTTCCACAATTGTAGTCACTCTTCTTGATAATCTTGAAATTTCCTCCATTTCTTGTTTGGAGGTGTCTCGATAACTTCCTTTGGTACTACAGGTGGCGGGATGAGTCCTTGGTTCTTTCCCTCTAGCTTGGGTAATTGGTTGAATAATTTGGAATCTGGAGTCGTGGTGTATTTGGAGGAGATATACGGAGAATACCACTTGGGTTCAGTCACCTTACTTGATCGGTGATGTTGTCAATGTCGGGAATGGTAGCTTCATGGTAAGATCTTCAATGGTCAAGGGTTTTGCTTGGCGCCATGGTAGTAAACATCGGCTCCATAATTCCAAGGATAGCCTTGTCGGAGGAATATGGGCAGTGGGAGAAGTAATAATGAGAGGTGCCACTCTAGGCACCGGAATCGTGAGAAATTCTTATAGTGTTAACATCGGCATAGTCTTCTAGGAAATCGTCACCCCCATCCGGTCTTAACATCTTCAATAGGGATCTTGTAGCTCTCGGGAACAGTGTACTTCACCATGTAATCATACTTTCCACGGCTGCCCCAAGGTATCCCACAGGATATGGTGCGGCTTCATTCGCATTGTCGATCTTCAACTTAGACATTTCTTCACACGGCTTACGCACGGTGGTTTGAAATAGTATCTCACGGTTATCCATCATGCACTGAACACGTCTTCTCAACCAAGCACATCCATTAGGCGGCTGTGACAATTCTCTGGGCATCTGGATTGACAGACTGCGCGACAAATTCTTCTTGGTCCTCGAGAGGAATGGTCAAGTCGTTTATGTTGAAGACATAAGTATCTTCACCAACATCATTGGAACTCTTGTCATGGTTAGGCATAGGGCGTTGATCACATTCGGTCTCAGCGGGAGGATCAAACTCAATCGCTTGCTTGATCATATCTTAATCTTGTTCTTGAGCCCAACATTCCTGATGCTATGTCACAGGCTATTAGAATGGTAAGCACACTTAGCATTAGGATTGTATCTCGGAGAGAAGTGTTGACACTACGAGGAGGATCCCTCAAGGTAATCAGCTCTGCTTTCAACATGTGTTGCAAGGCTTGCGACAAGGCATGTTGATCTTTATGGCTATCTTGTGGCGTTACGCTACGCGTTGTCTCGAGGTTGTCTTGATGTAGGATTGGAGATCCGCTGCCCCTACAGATTGAGCACGGTCGGTCTTGGCTCGGCTTTTACGACCATACGGGCATTAGCTTCTCTTACCACCAAAGATCTCTTTGCGGGTTTGAAGATGATTCTACATGAATCTTTCCACTCTTGATACCGACTTCAATATGCTCTTTGTCAATATCGGCTCGGTGAATCCGGTGAAGAGTTTCAATCGAGATGATTGAAGAATGGGCTGTCGGTGTCCCATAAACATATCAACCAACTCCACTATTGGACAAGGGTGGTTGAACTACACTAAATCTCTCCACTTACAGGCATACTCCTTGAACTTCTCATCACGACCCATAGACATGCTTTGTAGTTGCATGCAGTGGGTGTCAATTCAACATGTACTCATCTGCTTGTGAAAGCATCGCTAAGTCACTCCAATGTACGGATCGGTAATTCTCTGTGATAATACCACTCAATTGAGTTAGGACAAACTCTCTTGAAAATAATGCATCCACAACTTTCATCATCGGTGTAGGGATTGATCTTGAACATAGGACTTCAAATGCGACTTAGGGCAAGACATGCCATCATACTTGGCAAAGTTGGAACTTTGAACTTGGGAGGAATCACAACACCGGGGACAAGACTCGGATCATCAAAATTCACCCGAACATTTGGGTTTTCCACATTCGGTCTTCAAGTTGTTTGTACTTGTCATCTTCATTGAGTATTGGCCATTATCATAGTCTTTCTCGAGCTCATGGACTACCTTCGCCATCACCCTTGTTACTTTGCTCGTCCTCCTTCTTGACACTTCCTTGAGAGCTCTATTCGACTAACCACTCTAGGACCACCTTTGTAGCGTGCGCCCACGTTGAGAGGATCAACAACCTTCTTCTTTACATTGATGAGCTTCTTGGATCCTCTTGGCCTTGGACCAAGCTGAGTAAACATCTGGGCCAGGCATTACAGGCACAGAGATCTTTGTGTGTGTTCAAGAGCCATTTACCTAAAATAGATAGCGAGCAAATGAGAAAACCAATCTTCAATGTACATGATGCAATGTTATGCTATGATATGCAATGTTTATGTGAATGCAATGCAATGTTTTCAAGGACCTTAGAGATTTAAATTTGTTAAACAAGCAATGAACAAACATTTATTAGTACTCTTTTATTCTTTTTCTTTTTAAGTACAAAAGATAGTTCAAGGCAAATAAAACATATAAATCCTAAAGCTCTAAGTCTCCATGGGCGCTTCCTCCGGTGCCGAGGTAGCGTTGATGCTTTGCTCCTCGTGAAGTAGCTTGACTCACAGCACTTTCTTCTCACTTGCATAACCTGAGCTTCAAAGGTATCCCTTTCTTCTTTAATCTGAATCGAGGATCTCTTCAAGTCTTCAAAATCGGTGGGCATGTCGGGATGGAGAGCGGTATAGGATTCGTCACCTATAGCATGGGTTCCATAATTCTTGGTAAAGCAGTGAATGGCATCATGAGGTTTTGAGCTCGAGCTCTCACCCATTTGAGGTAAGGTTCCCAGGAATGGAGTTACGTGCCCCAAAGTCTTGTATCGGTCTTCTTTACCATGCCCCAGCGTGTATGAACCTTAAATCGGTAATGCGGAGATCGTGGTTGTAGTCGAACACAATATCTTGGAGAAGCATATCATGCGGGTCTCTTGGGCAAAACCAAGTGCGCGTAGAGCTAGGGAAGGGTTGTAAGTAATACCTCCCTTATACCAAGTAGTGGTACATTAGAATTCTCCACGGCTCAATGATGTGAAGTCCTTTTGAGAAAAGATTCCAGCGGATATCTGAATGAGAGAGTGACATTAGTCTTTGAGACCATCTCACCTTTGTTCGTTCTTCAAAGCGATGGAGGAAGGTCGAAATAAACCACCTAAAAGTAATGGTATACATGAGTTTCCTTGTCTTAGTAGTGCGAGTGTGGAGAATGCAGAATATCTCCAAGCAAGGTAGGCACGGGATTGCGGGTAAGAAACAACTTGATGGCGTTGACATCTATGAATTGATCCGAGTTAGGAATAGAACAAAACCATAGATTAGTAGGGCCAAAATGTCTTGATGCATGGAAACTCATAACTTTGAGGAATTCTCGGGCTTTCTTAATTAGGAACTTGGAAAGTAAACCCATAACTCCATGGTTTCCCAATTGGCTTCAATGTCGGCGCTTAAGATGTAAAGCGGATCACGATATCTTCGTTTAGGAACCTTTTCTAGGCCGGTGAATGGCATTGGTCAGAATAGGTACCCAGTAACAGAGAACTCTTCCAGGTAGGAACCAAGCGATAATCAGGAATGTAAAGCAATGGTGTTTTGGATCGAAGAAGCTGGAATAGGACATGCATCATATCTTCTTCAAAGCAGGAGATAACCAAATCAAGAGATAACCATGTCTTTTGATGAGCTGGGCATGATGGGAATTTCGAAACCAATTCTTTGGTGAGAAGGTATACCCGTGAGTTGATTCGGATAGTCTTTCTAGAAGCCATAATCCTACAAAGCGAGCAAAGATAAATCCCTAGGTCCTTGAGATAGTTAGAAATGATATGCAATAATGATGTCATGATGTCATGTTTGGCACACTGAAACAATTCACACAATGAGCCTAGGTTTAAGGCTTGCATGAGGTATAGGTGATTACCCACCAAAGTTTGAGTTGGTTCATCTGTCCTATAATAATGTAGGGTTCTAGGAATCTCATATCATTGATCTTTCGTGGCGTTTATTTCAATCGACTACCAGTGGTCGACGAAAATATCCCAAAGTCGATCTTAATGGCGTAGCATCGGTATCAACCAACCTCGGTCTACACCAAAGTCGGCCATCTCACTACCTTATAATGGCCAAGATGGGTCAATTAAGGTTCTAAAAGTTTAGTTAGTGCTTGATGACACCACGAAGCCAAATACTATCCTCGACTTGGGAATGAAGAGTATCAGGACATCCAAGTTTCACACTAACGTAGCCATCATGTTGACCGTTTTGATATCGTCTAGCAGTCGCGACGATTTATTGCTACTTACCTAAAGGAAACCGGATTCGGTGTAGGATCCCCAATATAATACCAAGAAACCCTTAAAGATAAAGCAAGCAAGTCCAAAGCGATAAAATGATCTAAAAATCCTTAAGGCATTCTCTATTTAGGGTGTCTCCCCAGTCATGATTCTGTAACACGGTGAACCGACTTTGAGTTTTTATACGCAAATGTGCGGATAGCAAGAGTCGCCAACTTTTCTTTTATCCAATTAAGGAAGGTAAAAATGCAGAAAAAGACCTTCGTTAGATTACGAGTAAGGGAGAAGGTTATGAAAAGGAAGGTATTAGCACCCTTTCCATCCGTGATTATCTGGGCTCTTAGTTGCTCTTAGATCACTTTAAAATTGTGCTTTCGTGTGTTTGACAAAATGTTTTGAAAAGGCATTTCGCTTTGACTTTGTAATGATTCATGTAGGAATGTATACAAAGTGTTCGAAAATGTTTCGTTTTGAAAAAGAGTTTGAACTTTGACAAAAGTGTGAGGTGTGAAAAGTATTTGATTTGAGCAAGCAACTAAAAGTCTTATTACCTACTCAGAATTGGTCGTTTTCGTGTTGTTTTCCGTTCCTTTAGAATAGCGCTATCCATACCATTAGTTGGTAGGTAACTCTATTTGTTGGATGTAAGCGGGACATTCGAAGGGACATCGGATGGTCATAGAAAGTAACTTGTAGGAAGTATCCTAGCACATTCGAAGGACTATCATCATTTTTAAGTAGGCAGCAATCGAGGTCAAGATCATGTTTCGTGGCGACATTGTGGGTCTATGATCTTTGTATCGAAGGGACTATGATGATTTTGAAGAAAGCGGTGCTAGAATACCTCTACGTTAGAGGGACATGACCATTTGAATCGTAAAACGCGAGAAATTACCTAAGGGGTGCATGTGAAAAAAGTGTGTTGAATTCAAATATTTTATCTTGTGTTTAGAGTGATCTATGTTCAATTTTATCTTGCCATACATGCCTAATTACTAGCAGTTTATAGGGTGCGGAAAGTAAAATGCGGAAATGTAAAATGCGGAAAGATAAATCCTACGCTATTACATGGCTTTGGGGCAGATACATGATTTAAACTTCCGGAAAATAAAAGCCCTAATTAACTATTACATCCCATAAACAGTTACATTATTAGAAAAAAAGAAACGATAAAGAAAAATTGTCCGAAACGGGATATCCTGTGAAAAGATGAGAAAATCGGAAAATATGATGAAATCGAATAAGAGGAAAATGTTAGTAAAAATGAAAATTTTTAGATGAGAAAAATATAGCATGCTGGAAATAACATTAATATGCTAAAATAATTTTTGGGATTTTTGGATGCAATTTAATAATTAAAAACTAATTAAAAGTGATTTAAATGATAAATTATGAATAAAAATAAATATGCATGCAAAATAATATTTTTTTAATTTTATAAATTAAATAAGTATTTTATGAAAATAAATGCAAAAGGAAAAATATTTTTAATCATTTTTAATGCATGAGAAAATATTGAAAAAATTAAAATGCATGAGATATATTAAATAAATAAGAAAATATGAAAATTGTAGAAAATATGAAAATTTGTAAAGAAGAAAAAACATGGTCTTGCCGAGGATTGACGGAGACCTTGCTAAACTTTGAGTTCCTTGCCTTGACCAACTGAGCCAACGTGTTTCTTGTTTGGAAGCCGGGCGAGTAGAAGAAAAACAAGTGTCGCTCCACGACCGCCTCATCATGCAGACTTCATCTTGATTTGAATTTTGAAAATTCGGCGTCGGCCATTGTTCGGCCTTCTGACCTAACTAATTCAAAATCAAGCACACATAATATAAATGAATTCTAAGACCATGGTTCGATTCGGGACGTCATTAGAATGCATTAGTAGATCTCGTGGTCGATTTATCCTAATAAGCAAAGCCCTAAATCGAGTTCAAGAACCCTAGTTATGGCATAACACGTTTGAGCCATGGAAGCATAATTAACACCGGATCGCTTGCAAACTTTATTCTAAACATGAAACAAACATCAAAACTTGTTAATAATGCATGAATAATGAAACACGACTTTGGAAAAAGGATGAACAAACCGATTCGTGATTTCTTGATTACGGATGCTTTTGATGATGTAAAGTGGACCGATTCTGAATGACACAAGGAACAGATGGAATGCTCGAATTGCTTGAAACCACCTAAATCAAAGGCTTGTTGCTTGTATGCCCGCAGTTTTGAGCATCAATAAGGTTTCTCAGTCAAAATTCTACCTAATTAGGTGTGGCATCTGTTAAATATATATAGTAGATGAATTTGGAGTTGATTTGAGGAAGAATCAATCAATAATCAATGCAAATCATATTTGATTTTGTACAAAATCAAATTTTCATCTTTGATCAATTTTCAATCCAATCTTGCCATATCCAACCAAATTTCGAAATTTGCTGGCTCTATTGAGTTACTTGGATTTAATTTTGATTTTATACCTTATTTTTAAATTTAATTTGTATTTAAATGAATAAATTCCAAATTAAATAGAAAAATAAAATAAAAATTCGTGGCATTGGGCTTGGATATTCCTAATTGTATAAGGAACAAGTTTGGATGAAGAAAAAGTAAGCCCATTTGCAAAGTTTTTGATTTTTAGAAGTATTTCTCTTTGTGCACTTCTTCAAAATTGCCCAACTTGTGAATGGTGTATCTTGCTCAATTTTCCACATTTTTGAGTGTTCTTGGACTTTTTGGAAAGCCCTAAGAGTGCTCTAACCAACCTTTTTGGTCTCATCTCAATTGGAGTTTCCATGCTCAATATATCTTCAAAACAAAATGTTGACTTTTTGTTGACTTTGAAAAGGACCTGTAATATTTTGATCCATACTTCTCAAATGAAGCATTTTTTGAACATCCTTGTGAGACATGAAGTTGTAGAAATTGAATTTCCTTCAAAACAAGAGGTTGTGGAAAAATTTAGAAAGTATGAAGAAGTTATGATCGTCAAAGTTGGTTGACTTTTCTCAAAACCCTAATTTAGAAAGTTTGACTTTTGAGCAAATCTTGAGTTTTCTTGATGAATCATGATCAACCCTTGATCAAATGATGAATGTAACTTCAAAATGAGGATGTTGACCAAAAATCATGAAGTTTGTTGTATGTTGACCACAGTTGACTTTTTGTCAATCTGACTAATTTTCAACCATCGAGCAATTGTTTGAAACTTGACTTGTGGCTTGAAACTTGACATGGAGAACATTTGAAGCATATGAGGAGGCATGATGAACATTAAAGATGTTGGAAGTCCATCGGGTGAGAATTGCCAAACCCTAGTTTGGGTTGATTGTCTAGGGAGGTTTGTCATCGACCTTTGAGGAATCCTTGAGTATGGATGTATGGAATGTCTTGAGAAGATGGAGGGCAAATTTTGGGGTATGTGACGTGATAAAATGTCTTCCCATGTCTTGAGTCATTACGATATGATTATAACCGAGCAAGTCCATGAAGGAGAAGGCGTTGAACTTAGCAGTGCTATCAACCAACATGTCAATATTCAGTAGTGGGAAATCATCTTTTGGACTAGCTTTGTTCAAGTCCCGGTAGTCAACACATATCTTGACCTTTCCATCTTTCTTTGGAACAGGCACTATGTTGGCTAACCATTGAGGATATTCGAAGGTGATGAGAAAACCTGCGTCGAGTTGCTTATGAACCTCTTTTTTTGATCTTATCGGCCATATCTGGGTTAGTCCTCCCCAATATTTGTTTAATTGGCAAACATTTCGTCTTTAATGGCAAGTGATGCTCTACGATGTTGGTATCCAACCCTGGCATATCCCGGTAGGACCAAGCAAACACATCAACATATTCTTTGAGAATATCCATCAATTTTCTCTTGACATAGTCATCGAGTAGAGCTCCGATGCTCACTTCTTTTCTGTTTTCCTCAAAACCCAAGTTGATTGTTTCTAAAGGCTCTTCGTGAGGCTGAATGATTCTTTCCTCATGCTTAAGTAATCCGGAAATATCGTCCGTTTTTTTATAGAAAAAAGGCATTTGAAGATGTTTGTTTTTATTGGGTTTTTTAGGATTACCATTTCCAGAAAAAAGGAAAAAAATGAAAATCAAACACAAAATGTGAGAATTAAAACAACGCTTTATTTATGATTCACATATGAAACAAGGCCCTAAACACAAACTCTTTTGTCTTGGGAAAGACAAATAGAAAATTATTTAAAAGCTAGCCCTATAAAACACCTCTCTACCTTGGGTGGGGTGAGAGTTCAAAATAAAAGCGAGATAACTACTTAAAATGGTGAACAATAGTATGAACCTCAACGGCTTTCCAATAGCGACGAACTCCTTGGTAGACTATGTATTCTGGCAATTTTCCCTTAGGATCAATTTCAGTGATGACGTTGATCGTTGGTCGAGCAGGATTTTAAGACTCTGGTTTGTTAACCTTGTCTTTTGTACTGATGAGGCGATCTTCCTCCTCTTGTTTGACAGGTCGAGAAGTATAAAATGAAGTACATGTGTCTTCAGGCGACATGTATTCTGGACTTTCAGGATGTACTTCGCAATCTTATGGATGAAGTGACTCGTTACCAGAGACACTTTCCAAGTCATTTCTAGGATCATCTTCCCAATCGTCTCCAAAAATTGCGTTTATCTGGGAATAACAAATTCAGGTTCAACAACCTCGACATGTGTATTGAAGCAAAGATCATCAGTCGTAATCTCAAATGGATGATTAGATTGAGAGGGCATGTATGCCTCTTCTGGTTGACTAAAATATTCAAGAGGATTTTCCCATCCAGTTGGTTGGATATCTTCAATTCTAATTCTTGAACTTTCAGGAGCGATATATCTTACCATGAAGTCAAATTTTCCACTTGGCTTCCCAGGTATCGAACCTTAAGTGGGATAGGTGGAATTTCTTCTTTATCATCTTGGGAACATGCCTTCAAATTTATGCGAAGGAGGATAGAACGTATCTGATTCTTCTGAGATATGTATCCAAAGTCATTGAGAAAAGTCTGCCATTCTTTAGAACCAGAGAGATTTTCTTCAGTTCCTTCATTAATAAGGACGTTGACCTCTTGAGGAACAGGGTAAAGAAACCTCCGCTATGGAATACTTCTTTGATTATCTGATTTTCATCCTCCTCATTGGCTTTTGAGATTCTGGAGTAAATCGAGTCCGTTTTCATAAGAATCACTTGCCCTGACCAGTAGTCGGTCTTTCACTCTCATCTTTGCTTCTTTGTAAGAGGAGATAGATAATATGTTTCTTTTGGTAGATTCATCTTCTAACGAGAGGCCTTGGAACTACATTCCTTCTACATCGTCATCATAGATGATAGAAAGTGGATAAGTGGCTTACCAACAAGGCTTGCTCCCACTTATGGTTACCAATTTTCAGTTTATTCAATTTCAATTTTGGTGGAGCATAGATGTTCTTGCTCGACTTCATGTATCCATAGTCGACCTAACAAACAGGCGGCGAGCGTCCATAACCTAGAAGGTGACTTGAAAGTATGCGGACCAATTATCATTGGAAGGTCAATTTCTCCAATAATAGGTTTCTTGATCCATCAAGGCTTTGACTATTACACCACTAAATTTCATAGGTGTTTCTTTGTAAGACAAACAAGCGAGAGTCGTTTTTGGAAATACGTTTAAGGATGATCCAATGTCCACTACCACGTTGGGCAAAGAGTCTAATTGACAGTTCATAGAGATATGTAGAGTGAAATTGTGATCTCTACCCTCTTGAGAGTTCTTCATCCTTTGAAGCTCAGTTATTGCTGTTGTTATAATGGCTACGATTCCACCAAATTGATTGGTAGTCATATCGTGATCTATGAAGGCTTGATCCAAAACTCTTATCAGGGCCTCTCGATGGGCTTCAAAATTTAAAAGCAAAGAGAGTATTGAGATTTTGGAAGGAGTTTGCATCAGTTGATCCACAACTTTGTACTCACTCTTCTTGATCAGCTTTAAAATTTCATCAAAGTATGGATTGATATTGGTCATATCATATGGTCCAATGTTTAAGTCTGGATTATCAACGGAAATTCCTATAGGATTCACAACGGGTGCATCAACAAGACTTTTCCTTGCTACAGGAGTGATAGGTTGCTTCGGTGGTAACAGGGTATGCACGCGCCTCAAGGTTACTCGACTTACTTGACGATGTTAACTATAGATGAAAGAGTAGGTATGGGTATTTCCTTCCTATTTTCCATCATCGTGGCATTTTATTGATAGGGGCTGCTTTGTCAGTCATAACCCGGTCTAGGTAGGCGGTGATCAAAGGAGAAAGCAGGAACCTTTGGATTGTTGTGTTTGACCTTTATGCTCGGGCATGTTGAAATGAGGAATGATAACATTTACTTTAGGAGTTACCAAATTGATATCTGAGACTAAAAGCTCATGTGGATAACACCCTATCATATTTACATCATTATCATTTGTATCTCGAAAATTTGAATGTCACCAATGTCAATTAAGCTGAAGATCTACTTTTACGAGTAGAAGATCACGAGTCTTCAAAACAAATTCTACAAGATTTGTAGTCATGTCGAAACAAAACCTCCATTATGCATAATGTGGCGTGGTAGAAACTCTAAAACAACTGACTTGATGATCTCTGGAAAATTCCAAATATAAGACTTTAAATAACACACTCGAAATGTACAAAATGATGCATGATTATGGATGCAAAGAGAAAAAATTTCAAAAGAATTTATACTAAAGAAATTTCTTGCAAACATTTGGATGGAAAACTCTCGTTTATTAATATTGAAAGAAGATTACATCAAGTTTTTGGAGCATATCTCTTACAACAATAAAGTAAATGATAAATAAAAGCTAAACTATCTGATTAAGCATCTTCGTCTAATGAAGACCCAAATGCTTGATGTAGCTTCAACTTAGGATCTCTTTGCCATAGTAAGCTTTCAATTGACTTTCTCGGCTTTTAGCTTATTAATGACTTTTCCACTCGTGGAGGCGAGTTTGCATTTGTCAATTTTTCAAGCTTTCTATTTCTTTCTTTGATGTATTTCTTGACCGCGTCATCCTTTCGACAAATCTTCTCATCTTTCTCCATAAGCCATCCATCTTGAAAGTAGAGCGTTTTTTCATGATCTTTGACCTACTTCTTAAGCTTTACATTCTCAAAGTCGATCTTAAGACATTTGTCTTCAAGCTTCTCTAGCCTTATCTTGTGGCGCTTCTTGGTATTCTCCATAGTCTCGATAGGAATGGTGGTGGATTTGGATACCCTTTGGAACATGGGTTCCTCATAAGTGTAAGGCATTGGAATTCCTTCGCTCTTTTCGTTACCCCGAAGTGTAGATTTCCATGGCTACACGATCCTTGACATCATCTTTTCTTTCCTTGAATATGGTGCCAAGCTCTTATCATTCGGATTTCAAACCTTGAGAATCTTCCTTCATGATAAAAGTAACCCTCTCTTTGTAAAACCAAGGGGTTTATTGGGTTTGCATACCAAGTTGACATCTTGCCAAGAATGGGTTGTATTGATTCCTCCTTTTCTACCAATGAGAATGCGTTGGCAAACTCTCCACAACTTTCAATGATTTCCATATCATTATAGGCCAGGTATACCAATGAATATCGTCATTAGTAAGATACATGAATCTTGAGACCAATACCAACGCTTTTGTTTTCTTGGAAGATCGTAGACTTAGGCAAGTGTGAGACAATCCATTTTGAACAACAAAGGCACACAACACAATATTTCCATCTCCTTGGCGATTCCTATGATGGATTGAAAATATATCACAAGCAATGTGGGAGCAGTATTTCCAATCAAAAGATCCTTATGGTGTTGATATCAACGATGTTTTGGACGTTAGGAAACAAAACCAACCCATAAATGAGAAAAGCGATTATAGCTTCAAAAGCTACCATACTATCGACTTCGACAAAACTAAAGATTTCTCCATTAAAAACTTTGAAGTTGGTCTAAGATTTCCTTTGGTAGTCAAGTTTTGTCTATCTCGATTTCCTTAAATGAGTCATCGCTCTGATGACACGTGGCTTGAATGGCTTCAAAACCATTGAAGGGAACTTTGTCAGACACTGAGATACCTATAATATGTGCGTACTCTTCCAAAGTAGGAATTAACTGATAATCAGGGAAAGTGAAACAACGATAGACTGGATCGTAAAACTGAACCAAAGTTTTAAGAAGTCCTTCATCAATGTTAGTGTTCAAGATAGTTAAAAGAGCTCTATAGAGTTTTTCTGAAATTCGAGGGATCTTCTACCAAGGATGCTAACTCTTTTAATTTTTCTACATCAGAAATTCTAAAACCGTATCTCTTGGTATATCTTCTTCTTACATTCATCCCTCTAACCTAAAATGTTTGCAAAGAAAAATCTCTAAATTCTTTGGAAATGGAAAGAAAAATGAGAAAATGAGGTGTTTGAATGAATGCATGAATGCCACAAAAATACAAACATGGTTAATGGTTATACACAAGTTCAAGCGTTTGAAGTCACGAGCATGAGGTCAACGATAAGAACCAAACGTGGGTAAGTTCTAAGGGCTTATTCACCTGAAAAACATGTTCTACTGATAATACAAGTTCAACGCTTCTCTTTGAAATATTATCGGATTGGCTAACTACTTGTAGTCCAATAATATTTTTCAAGAAAACTACTTTGATCGTAGTCTCGTATGACAATTAATCCAAGTTTACACACGAATAGTTTACGCTTTCATCCTAAATGGCGGGATGGGTTATGTATTCTCTGACCACTCGTTGGTTCCTTGAAAGCAAAATGTCTTACAATTAAATTGCTAAACACAATTACCCCAGAAAACCTCCACTGAAAGAGGGATCTCAAATTAACTTATTAAGGAATGTGACTCCTTGTAAGTTAATAGGACTATACCTCCACCTAATTATTAGAATGTTTCTTAAATCCGGGTTAGGATTTTTTCCATCAGATGAAATCGCGAGTAATGGAACCAAACACACAATAAAGAAAAACAAACATGTGCACAAATGAAGCTTAACCCCTTTTTTTCTTTTTTAGAAACAAATAAAAGCTTGGTGACTCCCTAACAGTCGCCATTTTTTTTATTCGCGATAAAAGTGACGACGAGGAATCGAACAGAAATTGAATCTCGGGCTCAAAGCGATTTACTCTTTTGATTTTTGTTTTAAAGATGCCTGTGAGCACCAAGCTTTATTGTTTCTAAACAAGAAAATAGATGAAAAGGAAGCTGAAATACCTAAAATATGATATCGACTAGCGTGAACTAGGCATAGCATCGAGGAGAGACCGGTGGGGTTGGCTATATAAAGGGAAGGTATTAGCATCCTATATATCTATAGTTTTCTATAGGAACTTTTATGCATATTTTTGTATGATTGTGTTATTTATTTGCTCGCTATTTAGAAAGTTTCTCCTTTGAGATTTAAGAAAGGTAGGTTAGCGGGAACCTAAGTTTTGTTATAATTATTATGCTCATAAGATCATTGGGATCCTCTACATACATATCCCTAGTGGAATCGGAGCATCTGGCTCGGATCTAAGGGAACTAAGGTTTGTTTGGTTTGAGGGAGAAAGAGTATGCTCACGAAGGTGAGACCTTGTGCCTCGTATTCTCAAGGAGGTTGACAAAGTTAGAGCAATCGTAGTTCCCACTTATGCTAGTAGAAGCAAAGGGTGATTTTATTAAGAGACAAAGACAAATGTCATCTTAATGAAAAATATATCTAATCTATTTCATCACATACATTTTTGAAAAGTTGATTGATTAAATCTTTCATTGTAAGCATTAGGTGTTTTGCTTGAGTGTACAAGCGTTACCACTTACAAGTTAAGAAAGATGTTTGAAAAATGTTTGAAAATCTTTCATTGTAAGCAATGAGCGTTTTTCTTGAGTATACAAGCGTTGCGACATACAAGTAAAAGATGTTTTGTTTGAAAAAGTGTTTGATTTGAAAATTGTTTGATTTGAAAAAAGTTTGATTTGTATGTGATGCTATAGATGAGATACTTCTTCCATAGAGATGATACATGTCTAAATCTCTAGGAGAAATTGATTATTGATTAGGGGATGCTTTTAAGAGCGTGTGGGTCCTTGTATTGTAAGCCCAAGGAGGCATTAGGGTCATCGAGGGTCCTTGTAAGAAGCTCGAGGAAGCTATAGGGTATGGCTATCTTGGCTTTAAGAGTGATTTCCTTGAAACCATCCTCTTAGGATTCAAGTGATTTCACGGAAATCATACTCTTGGGTTCTATCCTAGTGAAGGTGATTCTTTGTATTGGAAGCCCAATAGGATGTTAGAGATTTCCAGTCTCTTTCTTGTATGATGCCAGATAAGGCTAAACTCAGCGAGGAGTTCTTTTGTCACGAAGTCGAGGAGGCTAACTCAGCGGGGAGTTCTTTTGTACGAAGCCCAAGAGGAGGTTAAATCAACAGGTGAGTTATCCTGTACAAAGCCCAAGAGGATGTTATGGGGAACCTAGTTGTTATACTAGTTGTTACGTTACAAATAAACATGAATAAGTATATGAACAAGTATATATGACAAAGTGTGTGTGTGTGCGCATTTACAGGAGTTTATGAAGGAAATATATAAACAAGTGTATAAAACAAGCAAATAAAGAAAGTGTAACTTGAATATATACAAAGTAGTGTGAAAGAAAATATATAAACAAGTGTTTAAAACAAGCGGATAGGCTAGTATACTTGGATATATACAAAGGAGTTGGGACTTACACCTTAAGAGGCCCATTGGTTTAAGCGATTTCACAGAATAATGCTCCTCTTAATACCGATGGAATCGGTATAAACAAGCGGATAAAATTAGCGGAATGAAGCTAATTGTAGTTGAATATTTACAAAGATGATTGAGTATGCACAAGGAATTGAATATGTACACAAAAGGGTGGATATGTACAAGGAAATAAATATGTACATAGGAGAGTTGATATGTACAAGGAAATGAATATGTACATAAAAAGGGTTGGGACTTACACCGTGAGGGAGACCCATGATCAATTTGATTTTGAATTCGAAAGAATTTCGAAGAAAAACCTAGTTCGATTTGTATTTTCAAAGATTAATCGAATCGATCATGGAAAAGAGGTGTGTAAGTTTAAAAAGTTTT
Source organism: Vicia sativa (assembly GCA_021764765.1). Taxonomy (NCBI): domain Eukaryota; kingdom Viridiplantae; phylum Streptophyta; class Magnoliopsida; order Fabales; family Fabaceae; genus Vicia; species Vicia sativa. The sequence continues at coordinate 99,663,588 of CM038794.1, read as the reverse complement.
GAAAGTATTGAAATGATTTTGAAAAGTGAAAGATATTCACAAGAAGTTTTGAAAAAGATTAGTTTTGAAAATTAGAAAGAAAACATTTTGAAAAGTATTAAAATACTTTAAAACGTCTCATTTTTAACCTAATAAAAATATATCGAAAAGAAAATATTTTTGGATTTTTTTTACATAATCATAAAATAGGTATATTAAATTACAAGTGTGCAAAAAAACATCTCAAAATGAGAAGTTTTGATTGGTTTTTGAAAATGTTGAAGTTTGATAAAAAAAAATGAAGAAAACAAGTGATAATTAGTTGGTTTTGGTCTTGGAAGGGTTCAAACCCATGACCTGACTTTGAAAGGTGAAAAGAAATACCACTGGGCCACATGTGTGGCTTATTAATATCACGCTTCCATAAAAATATATTTGAAATCAAGTTTGGAAAAATCAGTTTGAAAACAAGTTGAAAAATGTGAAGTTTGGAAATGTTAAAAAATAAAAAGGTCCCAGGGGGATTCGAACCCTAGACCTTAGGCATGGCAAGGACATGAAAAACACGTTGACTACCACTGGGATGGCTATACATCCGTTTATTTATTTCACTTCAATTAATAATATTATAAACAAATTATTTGAATTTTAAAAAAAAACAGAAAAACACGTGTATTGTTCTTCTTCAACCTCCATCCTTCTTTGATTCATATCTCTCTCAATTCTTGATGAAATTAAAAGATGTAAAATTGAAACTTGCTCGTTTTGAGCCCGGGAACATGATGGTGGTTTTAATTTCATTTCTTTTTAGCTTAAGATGATTAATTTCTGAGGAAACCAAATGAACCCTAATTCTAACAAATCAACATGAAATCGTATATGGACTATGATTTGTGCAATTGATTGAGGTTATTACTCATGATTTATGCACGAGTGAAATAGAAGTTTGGATGTTAAGGCTCAATATGTGCATACATTAAATTTTAAAATGATTTCTGAGTTTGGCTTAGTTTTGGAATGGTTTAAGGATTCTAACAACTTTCTAATGATGTTTAGAAAGCATTTGAAACCTAAGATTGCTCGAGAAATTGCAAGGTTTGAAATTTCAAATTCTCCTTAGAAAACTTGAAACTTGAAAAACAAGAAAGAAAGAAGTAAAGCATAGTTTATGATGCTTTGATGTGATTTGAAGTGGAGTAGAGACCTCTATTTATAGGCCAAGAATTCTGAATAGCAATGGCAAGGATTGGCTTGAAAATTGACAACTTGTCTTAAATGGTAAGAAAGGAAATGTTGCATTTAATGCACATGGTTAACTTCTTTAACCATGGTTAAAGTTTCTCACTTGATCTAATCCTCTATCAATCATTGCAATCAGATTTTTATCTCTCAAATCCTATCTATTTTGATGACAAGGCTTCTAGAAGGAAGAATTTGCAAAAAAATGACCTATAAACTTGAAAAATGACTTTTAAAATATGGTAATGGAGCTTTAAGTTTCAATTTCAAAACCCTAGATACACAAAGTGTTTTTGAAAGTTCTTGGACATTTTTGAAAGCTTGTAACAAGATATAAAACTTTCATGTTTTGAGTGTTTCTTTAATCAAAGTGGATCTAGGTGAAAAATGGCCATGAAGTGATGAAAACCATGTTTTTAACACTTGAAAATTTTTCTAAGTGTTAGAAAAATTTCAAATCTTGACTTTTTGTTGACTTTTTCACACATTTTGATTTTTTATGATTATGATGGATAATTTGAAATGATTTCATGATTGAAAAAATTTAGATTTCAAAAAGTTGACCAAAAGTCAAAGTTTGACTTTTCTATATAGTTGAATTTTCATCAGATGATTCAAAATTTCTCTGATGATCAATCATGATATTTGGAATGTTTTGAACAAAAAATTAGGTAAATATGTTGCATTGATGATTTCAAGATCAATATCCAAGCAATTAGGTCATTCATTGAGCAAAAAGTCAATGATACACCATCCTCGATCAAAACCCTAATTGGTCGATTCAAGATAGATCTTGAGGAAATGATGGGAATTTGAAAATCAAATGTTGATAATTGATGAAGATAGATCAATTGAGGTGAGTAGAGACTCAAACCCTAATTGATAATATCTTGAACAGATGAAAATTTTGATAAAAACCCTAATTTGGCTCAAGAAGCACACACACGATCTATCTTGTGCTGGAATTGTTAGTGATGCACTGATGCATATGTGGTGATATGAAATGGTATCTTAGGTCAAAATTTGGGCTATGACAATGGCGCCTTCTTCGGCTTCTAACATTGTGTACTGATATGTCCCTCTTCTCCACAGTTAAAGCATATCACCTCTTTGTGTTGATAATCAGTTAGTTCGTGCCCAACTTTACCACAACGGAAATATCTCTTCGCCCCCTCAATACATACATTACTTCGATGACCGAGATTTTCTCACCTGAAACACACAATATCAGCAAGAGCACCTCTTCCACTTGGCCTTCTACCATCAACAACTTTCTATTTTCCCTTGTCGGTCGGGGCATTATAAGGTTTTCCATGATATTGCAACTATTCACCAGGTCAGAAGCTTATAAATCCTCTAGTATCCAATGGCCTTCTTGATCTCAGAACGCTATCCATTCTCAAACTTCACGGACTTAGAAAATTCCGTTGTCGCTTCAGAGTAATGGGGGTAGATTCCAACTCTACGAACTTGGCATCATATTTAGTCACCGATATATCTCCTTGTTTTAGTTTCAAATATTCAATTTCATTCTTCCCACGACAATCCTCTAGGTAATACTTCACCGAAATTCCTTGAAACCAACCGGTGTAAACCACATTACCTTCGATTATACGGTGGTAGCAACCACCATCATCGACCTCTCTTGCCAGTATATGCGTACCAAAAACGCACCTTCTATGCATCCAAACATTTCATAACCCAAAAGATCCTCTCAATGTCTTTAAGACACTTTAAACATAGATGGATGGTTCCTTTGGAAAGTTTCCAAAGCACGAGTTCCATCATTCCCACCATCGTTAGGTTGATTCTACATTGCCTGAGCCAAAGCGTGTAATGCATTAGCAAGTGCACCATTGTCTCTTTCATCCATTATCACAACAAACAGGTTAAAACAAAACACGTTAACGGTATTCCAGACACTTAATGGACCAACCAAGCTCTAATACCAATTGTAACACCCTATTTCCCCAACAAATAATTTAATAAAAATCAAAGTAAATTAAATTCTAAATCAAACACCAACAAATAGGATGCTACATTATTCAACAAATCAAAAACCTGCTCGAGTATAACTAAGTAGATACATAACACCACTTCGGTTAAATCCACAACATTTCCAACATACTCTCAATGTCAACTTTATTATCATCTCCAAAAATTTAGTTCAAAAATGAAACAACACATAACCAAATGAAAGAGTTCATATTACTCCAAAAAAATCTTCAAAACTAAATAATTCAATAGCAAAACAAGCATTCAATCCTCCCGGTGTCACGTATCAGAGCATTGGCACCAACTCTAAATAAGAAGAGTAACCTCTTCTAGACTTCGCAACTTGGGCTACTCCTGGTTATCTACACGTTATCCGCATAGAGGCAACATTCAAACAGAAGGGGTGAGATATCATAATATTATAATAAGTCATATGATTATGAATAAAGAACAAGTATAGCATGTAAGATTCCAAGATTGCCAATCATCAAATATTCAACTCAATAATTCTACAATTTAACAATTCAATCAATGTCATGCAATTGACTCTGATTCAGAAATGCATGTGGTACCATCAGGGCATAAGCCCTCTCCAAAATGAAAATTATGGGCAACAACATAAGCCAAATCCAGGCTATCATCATACGGCCAAATCTGGGCCAACAACATAAGCCAAATTCGACTATTAAGGATGCAAGTATGCGACACTGATATGAGACAACAAAATTATGCAATACAGTGTCAACAATATGCCACTTCTAGGCCAACAACAAAATCATAATACTGCAGCAACACCTGCAATTTATTCATACTTTATGTATATCACAATAATAAAATTCAACCACAACATTTTACGTTACGACACATACAACATACACTTTCATCACAAATTATTCCCATAAAATATTAGGCCACTTTCATCAAATACGTTTCATGTTATAAAAAATACTTTTAGTTTTCCAACGGTCCCAACGGTGCGTCAAATGGACACCCGAGGCGAAAGTTATCAATTTTAAAAGTTTGGAAAATCTGGAAGTTTCAGTAATGTAACCAGTTACCTCCCAATGGTAACGGTTACTTCACTCCTATACTGGCTGTTAGGTAATTTTAAGCGAGGTAATGGTACCTCCTAACGGTTACCGGCTACTTCACTAAGACAGTAACCAATATTTCAAATCTTTGATCGATGTAACCGGTTACCTCCTAATGGGAATCGATTACTTTACTAAACCAGAAACCACTAAATTCCAATTTTTGATGAGGTAATCGGTTACCTCATAATGGTAACCAGTTACTTTGCTGAACCAGAGCCAAAAACTAGAATTTTTCTACTACGATTTTGCATATTTTTTCACCCAAAATCAGATTTATAAACACACAAAAACATGCCAAATTTTGTGATTATCAACCCACATCAAACATACCAATTCTAACACAATCATCATACCAATTTCATCATTCAAAGTCATATTTTAACAATCAATTTAACAATCAATTCAATAATTCATCTACACCTAAACCTAACATTCGAACCTTCATCTACCCATAGTTATATCACTTATTATAGAGTTAGAACTCTACCGTTACCTTTGGATTGAAGGTTCTCTAAGGTTTTTCACCAATTTCTCTTGTCCTAGCCTCCTTTGCTCTTCCTCTCTTATCACTTCTATGCTTTTCTTCTTTGTTTCTACGTACCATTTTTCTTTCTCCTTTTCAAATCCTATTTTATTCCACTAGTAACCCTTGAACCCTTATTTCTTAATTTCAACTTTGCCCTTCATTAATCTAATAATTATTTAATAATAATAACAATAATAAATTTAATATTATAATATAATAATACCAGTAAATATATTTATACCTCACACCCCCATGTTTCTACGATATTAGCCACACCCCCTAACACTTCATCCTTTATAATTTTTAAACCATCTAATCCCCAACAAAATGCATTAAACCATATTGAAGCAACTCGTTTTTCAAAAATCATTTAATTTTCAAGAAAAACAATGAAATCGCCACCTAATTTTATTTGTTCTAAAAGAAGAACGGGAAAATATAGATAAAACCCACAAAAATTGGATAAGATGGTCTACGAAATTAAGAGATGCAGGTTCGGGAGTCGGTTATGCAAGGGGAAGGTATTAGCACCCCTCACATCCATCGTACTCGATGGTACCCATTTAGTTCAAAGTGTGTTTGTGTGTTAGTGTGAAATTTTACGATCTTCTAAGTTTGAAATGAGAAAGAAAGGGCGAAGAAATGTTTTTATTATTTTTGCTCGCCTTTGATCGTAAGACTTAGTGCCTACATACTCCCTCGTGCAATGGGAAAGTCGGGGCCGTAGTTCGGCTAGAAAATGATTGTTTGTTGATTGATTTTAAATGAAAAGACAAGTCGTCATTTTGAAAGGAGAGGACTCGTCTAACGTCCACAAGGTGTGATAAAGAATAAAGGACTATGCACCAACATGAGGGACGGTATGAGAACGCCTCTAGTAATCAAGTGGAGAAGTCGAAAACCTTGGGAATAGAGGAAGAAGCATCTCAATTATAAATGAATCATGTCTAATCTTGAAAAGGGTTTAAAGGTAAAGGTGCTCGAGCACAAAAGATATTGAATGAGTTGGGATTTATTTTAAGTTGGGGATGACAAGTATCAAAACATTCGCTATCAACTAATGATTCAAATACTAGAAATTGGCGAGTGAGCTCAACCAATCATCTCTCATCCAAAAAATTTATTATGAAATTGGTGTTTCGAGTGAGATAAAATATTTAAATTATTGGGCTATCGTCCAACAATCTAAAGACTTTAAATTCGATTAAATCGTCGGGCTACCATCCAACAATTTAAACGAATGTCACTCCACTATTTTAATGCGGACAGAAGTATTTAGTCTATTGGGCTATCATCCAACAACCTAAAGACTTCCAATTTAATTAAATCGTCGGGCTATCATCCAACAATTTAATTGAATACCGCTCTAGTATTTTGACATGGATAGAAGTTTTATCTTATTGGGCTATCATCCAACAATCTAAAGACTTCAAATTTGTTTAAAATATTAGGCTACCATCTAACAATTTACACAAATTTCATCCAAGTTTATTATGAAAATCATTTTTGAAAACACAACTCGACATTGGATCGAGGTTTGAGAAGAAGACTCGATGTTGGATCGAGTTTTTATTGAAGGTGTTTTAAATGCTTGGTGAATGGAGAAAGAATCAGGTTATGATCAATCAAGCCAAAAGACTTGATCAATCTCGAGAGAATAGGAAAGTCTATTCCCTACATTGAACCCTTATGGAGATGAGAAGAGGATCTAAATAATTGTAAATAACAAATAAAATCGACAAAGTCCATACAAGGTGGCCAACCTAAGTATAAAACAATTAAATTATGTGTACTAGCAAAGTGGACTAGTCTACTATAACGACTAATTGGAACAATTAATCGAAATAGGCTCACTGTAAGAAGGTTCGAGGATCAGCGTACATGTGTGCATGTGTGGTCATCATGACCTTCTAAGCTTTGTCGACTTACGAGTTTAAAATGATTTACAACTATTAGTTTAAAATGATTATTTTGTTTTGTGTAAGTGACAATTAAATTAAATAATCTGATAAAGACACTTAAATATTTATTACAAGTTTTTGGGGAGAGGGATACATTAATTATAAATGGGGATTAAACAGTAAAATAATATAGAAAGCAGTAAATTATTTACAATGCAACAAGGGGATTGTGATACATTATTTCAAATGGGGATAAATTGAAATTAAAGAGAAAACGATAAATTAATTATATCTTAACATAATACAAACTAAAATTAATACGGAGAAACTTAAATATCGATTATTGTAATTTATTTTATTAATTGGAATAGGTTATAGAAACTAATTCTAAGAAGTTACTCACTGAAAAATATTACTATAATATAATTGAATCTTATTTATGAATAAATAAATAAAGTATAATAATAAAAGTAATATGTATATAGTATATATTTACAATACAAAACATAAGAAATAAAAATAATATGTATAATTATATTTACAATATTAAATATAAAAATAAAATCTTGAATATTTGTATGTTCATAAAATTAAAATACCAAATACTAAATAGTAGAATAACTATAATAAAAATGCAATTGGGTGAAGTTATATGGATGCTAAGAATAAATGATGTTTGAGCGATCCTTGAATGCCTTCACAGTAGCAAACTAATTAGTAGCATAAGTGAAACTTGCATCAAATCAATGGATATTTAGTGAAACAAAGACATGAATCAATTGGAAATTAAAAGGTGTGAAGTCTCAAAATTATCAACTAGTAACTTTAAGTCTCATGAAAAGCTTCTAAGCTTCAAAACAAAATTCACATTCTAATTATCAACACCAATCAACAATTATGAGTAATTTCATGGAATCTAAAGTGAATTAAAAGCAGGCTAAACAAGAAATTAAAATCAAGGTTTTGGCACTCGGATAACCGAACAACATTGCACATGAATCAAAAGTATTGGAAACTCATCTCAAATAAATTTTAATCAAAAGAAAGTTAAATTAATAGGAAACATTCGGTGATATTCAATCAAGACCAAATTCATGGATGCTAAAAATGCAGTAAGAATTAGCTCGAGTTAACATTTAATTCATTCAAATTAACTCAACCAAAAATATCAACAAAATATCTTTCCACTCATCAAAATTTATCAACCAACTTATCATGAACATGATACTATCAAAACAACATCATCAATTTTGACACATAAAATATAGTATTGACAATAAAAATAACATTCCAATTTGACAGCAACAACACCATAATTCAATCTTAACACAAATGGCAAGGCAATGGCACCAAACAACGGAAACGGGATAATACTATGACATACTTTTTGCCCAAAGGCAGCGGAATGATCTGGATATCAAGCTCATACATTAGATTACCAACCTAGCAAAAAAACCTTTCTAAACTTGACTTGACACTTAGGCAGTTCGGTATCACAACAAGACTTTATCATTCATTTTAAACTCAATGCAAGATCAGCAGTCCGGAAAACTATATCGAACTCAAACTTTATTCCATAGAACAATGGTAGTGTATCTCTAATCTCAGGAAAAAAAACATGAACACAATTATTTCCTTCAACAATCCAAAGCAGTTTAGGCAGCATAACATACAAACTAAAGGTGGAATTAAACTTACGAATGGGCGAGAATTGATGTGTCGATGGCGCGTAAAAATTGAACATAAGCGGTGATGAGAGTATGTTCTTTGGAAGAAGGAGCAGTGGAGTTGTTATGATGGTGGTTGCTAAAGGTGGAGCTGGCACGGATGTTGAAAGGAGGAATAGAGGGAGTTGTTCAGGGCAAGGAAGGAGAGATTCTGGTGAGAGGGGTTAAGAGACGAGGGACGATGTAAGGAGGACTAGGGGGTGGTGTTACAGAGGAGTGATAGCGGGGAATATTGACGGCGGATTGAAGGCTACGGTGAAGGGTTGTGAGAGGTGGGCGGCAGAGCGAAGCGGAGGAGAGGAGACAATGGTGAGGTTACGGTGAAGGAACAAGGGTGTGGCAAGGTTGAAGAAGAGATGGAAACAGTGAGCTTACGATGAGATGCGTTTGGTTTGTAGTTGCGTGAACGAAGGTTGTAGGTGGTGTGGGTACAACTAAGGAAGCAACGGCTGGGAGAGTGAAGGGACAGGTTTGGCCAGAGATGAAGGCTGATGGTTCAGAGAAGGAACGATGAAGACAAGGAGTTTCTATTTCTATTTTTCCAGATTTCCCGCCTCTGAAAGTGTTTTCAATTTGGCCTCCTCTTTCAACAGTTACATAACATTACTATATACACTATAAAATTAGGTTTTCATCATTTTTTTTCAAATGCCAATAATACCCTTAATTATAAATTGGACTATAAAGCCCAAAAGAGAAAAAATTAACTTATTCAAAAACATTTTTCTTTTGATTTTTGGAGATAAAAATTGAACACCTAAAATTGTCAAAAGTGATAAAAGTTCGAACAATAAATTATTCGAAAAAATAATATGAGCATATTAACATAAACTACGGGTCTCGCAGATTAAAGAAAAATTATTAGAATGTTCAAAATCGAAATAAAATGATGATAAAGAATATCCGGCTTTAAAACGCTTACAGTTAAAAATGAGACTTCGAAATGTACCGAAAAATTAGGGAAAACGCATTTTTATGATTTGCGCGATACGTGAATTTATAAAACAGTGAGTAAAAGATGAAAACTTGAAATATTTCCCCCTCTAATTTTCGCACAGTGTCGAATCACTTTTAACAGTCTGTTTATAAAATCGAAACATCGATATCATCGACATATAAATAATTTTAAAACAATGCAATAAACAGGCAAAGAGGTAAAAATAAATGAAGTGAGATAACGAGTATTTTATAACTAAAAATAATGCGAATATCGATTTAAACTTACTTTTGATTAGTTTAAATACGATGAAATGATGCATATCACGATGTGAATAGTACGTGTATTTTTTAATATAAATACAATGCAAGTAAGTAAAAGTAAAGAAAATAGCAGGGTAAAATTTGGGGTGCAACACATATCACACAATAAAAATTCATATAAATACACCGCATTGTCTAATTATTTTAATTAAAATAAATTCTAATTAAATCGGGTCGTTACAAACATCTTCTTTCCACTTTCTATTGGGAGATGGCGATCACACTTGATGACATTGCTTGCTTGCTCCACCAACCTATCAGTGGGAGGTTAATTAACCATAGCAAGTGTCATACCCCAATTTTTGACCTAAGATACCATCTCATATCATCCACATATGCATAATTGCATCATTGACAAATTACAAAACAAGATAGCTTGTGTGTTTGCTTCTTGTGTTAAACCAGGGTTTTGAATCAAAAATCACTCATCAGTGCAAGATGTGAAAAATTAGGGTTTGGTTCTCCATTCATCTCAAATGATATATCTTCATAAACAATCAACATTTGATCCAAATTCAGCCATTTCATCAAGCTCGAGGCTTTGGATTGATTAAATTAGGGTTTGATTAAGGATGGTGCATCATTGACTATTGGCTCGATCATGACCTAATAGCTTAGAACATGATCTCAAGATCACAAACACAATAGCTTGACCTAATTTCTTGGCTCAATACATCTCCATACCATGGTTGATTGATAGTGGAAGATTTGAATCATAGGATAAAAGTCATTGTCAAACAAGTCAAATTTTGACTTTTTTGGTCAACTTTGGAATTCAAAATTTCTAATCATAAAGGCATTTCAAATTATTCAACTTGGTCATCAAGAATCAAAAATATGAAAAAAGTCAACAAAAAGTCATGATTTGAAAATTTTCTAAACACTTGGAAAAAATTTCAAGTGTTTTTACAACTTTTTTCACCATTTTCATGGTCATTTTTCACCAAGATCCAAATTGATTCAAGAAAAATGTTCAACATAAAAGTTGTAGATCTTGTTACAAGCTTTACAAAATGTCCAAGAACATGAAAAAACATTGTGTGGAGCTAGGGTTTTGGAATTTGACATTATAGGTATTTAAACTTGCATTTTAGGCCATTTTTGCAAAGTTTTTCAAGCAATTATGTACAAATAAGATAAGATCTTGTCTTATTCTCTTCCAAAAGCCAAGTTGCATTCAAAATATCCAAATATCATAATTGAAGAAGAGATAAGAACACTTAAGTGATTTAACCATGGTTAAGCCTTTTTAACCTTATGCATTAATGGGAAAGATTCCATTCTTATCTCCTAAGGCCAATTTGCAAAAAAATATCAATTGTTTGCCTTAATCTCAAACTTCTTGGCCTATAAATAGAGGTAATTTCTTAATTCAAAATCACACAAAAACAATTACAACACTTGTTTTCTCACTTCTTTCTTAAGTTGCAAGTTTCTAAGTTTCAAAGGAGTTAGAATCCCAACTTCCAACCCTTGATAGTTCTGACCAAACCAATGCTTCAAACACTTTCTAAACACCATTTGTAAGTTGTTTTAATCATTCATACATCACAAAAACATCCAAAACTGAAAAAACACTCTCTAACTTCCATTAGTGCACATATTGAGCCTTAACAAGCAAACTCTCAATTGGCTTGTGCGTTTTCCTCTTTTATCATCCAAACACTTCACATACATCATATAGAAGTGATATAAATAATAAAATCACTTCCATAACACCAGGATCATCATCTCCATATTCATTTTGGCCAAACTGCAGTTGGATTGACGAGGAGTTCGAAGTTTCCAAGCAAGTTGAGCACATCACACCTTCCATAGGGTCAAGTGAAGTTGTTCAGATCATCAAACAACTTCTGGAAACACTCTAACTTAAAGTTTGACTCCCACTTGAAGGAGGTAAGCCTTAAAACTCAAACTCCATAATCCATGCGTGATAAATGTTCAAATGAGTTACCAACATGTTTCTGCACTTATGTAGAATGTTTTCCCTCAATCAATTGCATCATATTGTGTCTGTATGGAATTTCATGTTGAATTGTGCAAAATTAGGGTTTATCTGTATTTGCATATTTTTCTTGGTATTACACTGAAAATAAATAAAATTTAATGGTACCAATCGATTCCTTGTGAAAATCGAGCAACTTTCATGTTTGGATCTTTCCATTTGGTTGAGAAATGAGGAAGTTATGAATCAAAGAAGATGGAGGTTGAAGATGACGCCATTTTCAAATATTTCTGAATTTTATTTAATAATATATAAATTTGTTTGCATTTAAATTAATGGATGCATCCCGCGATGGTAGAGCGCGCACCTTTAAGTCTCTCGATGCCTAGGTCAGGGTTTGAATCCCCAGCCCGACTTTTGTTTTATTTTTCAAAACATTTTCAAACATTGGTTTTGCTATTTTATTCACTTGATGCATTTACATAACAAGCCAGCGTGGCCCATGGTATTTCTTTTGATCTAAGCTTAAGGCGTGTGTTCAACACTCATGAGCCAAAACTAATTTTTACCACTATTTTTCATAAGTTTTTTAACAAACTTCAACATTTTCAAAAACCAATCAAAACTTCTCATTTTGAGATGATTTTTTGCACACTTATCATTTAGTATGTCTATTTTATGATTATGTCAAAAACTCCAAAAAATATTTTCATCTGATATATTTTTATTAGGTTAAAAAGTAGTACTTTTTAAGTGTTTTTTAATGCTTTTAAATGTTTCTTCTTGATTTTTTCTTTAACCTAATATCTTTCAAATACTCATAGCCTCCTCTTGGGATTTATACAAGGAACATCAATGTCCCTTAGATAGCCTCCTGTTGGGCTCACAATATGAGGACCCTCGATGTCCCTCAGATAGCCTCCTCTTGGGCTTCATACAAGGACCCATGAGCTTCTTAAAAGCACCCCCCCCCCCAAATAAAACACTTCCCCTTAGAGATGAGACATGAATCATCTCTATGGAAAAGTATCTCCTCATAGCATCACAAGTGGCACACTTGTATACTCAAGTTAACACTCATTTCTTACAATGAAAGATTCAACAAAACATCTTTCTCATTCTAAGAACTTTAAGTGGTACACTTGTATACTCAAGTTAACGCCCATTTCTTACAATGAAAGATTTAACATTCGATCTTCAAATGTTTGTGATGAAATAGATTAGATACATTTTTCATTAAGATGACACTTGTCGCTATCTCTTAAAAAATATTATTTCCACTAGCACATAAGTGGGAACTACGATTGCTCTGACTTTCTCAACCTACTTTTGAGAATACGTGAGGCTGAGGTCTTATCCTTGACGTGCATACTTCTTTCCACCTCAAACCATACAAACCCAAGTTTCCCTTAGCCCCGAGCTACAATTTATCTGATTCCCTCTAAGGGATATGTATGCAGAAGATTGCGATAATCTTTGCGAGCATAATCATAAAAAACCCACTTAGGTTCTCACTCAACTTACATTCTTAATCCCCAAAAAAGAAACTTTCCCAATAGCATAGCAAATAAAATATAAGGACAAAAAAGGATCCTATAGAGTACTATAGATGCATAGGGTGTTAATACCTTCCCTTTGTATAACCAACCCCCGTACCCAAGATTAGGGGTGTAGTCGGTTCGGTTTGGACCGGTTTTTGGTTAAAAAAATTGTCCAGACCGATGATATCTCTATCGGTTTGGTTTGGTTCGGTTTTTAATGTTTTTTAAAAATAGAACCAAACCAAACTAACCGGTTTGGTTCGGTTTGGTTGATCGGTTTTCAACATATTTTTTAAAATATTATATTCATCGGTGTATTATTTTCTATCATATTTTTTGTTTTATTATACTTTTCAAACAACTTACAAGTTGTTTTTCATCTATATGAAGTATTAACATAATTTTCATACGTCATGAAATAAGTTCACTATAGAATAGGTTGGGAAGAGATTTGAAAGATTAACAAATAAAGGATAAAAATAAAACAAAATGTTTCAGTACACATGATTAATATGTTTCGCACATCAAACACACATAAAAACTATTTTGTAACAAGACTAGAAGAAAATTCGTTGAAGAAGAAACATAAAAGATAATAAAAAGAAGAAAACTAACAAAGAGAACTTGAACACAAATAAGGAAACCATATCCTATAAGAATGGCGGCGGAGAAACAATGTTGACACACAACCATAGTAGTAGTTTAGCGAGAGTAAGTTTTATGGCTTATGGTTTCTATTTTTATATTTGGAGTTTGGTTTTGCCTACATATTTATTCAAAGAAAAAGCGTAAAAAAGTGTTTGATCAATACAAATTTTGATCTTTAATAATGAGTTAAATAAAAGATAAAGTAGGTATCTATAGTCATCGGTTCGGTTCATCGGTTCCTAAAAACTAAAACCGAGAACCAAACCAAACCATCTCGATTTTAATTAATTTGGTTCGATTTTTGAACCGAACCAAAATCATTTGGTTTTTCTTCGGTTTTGTTAGGTTTGGATTATCGGTTTTATCGGTTTTATCCGCTTACATCCCTACCCAAGATCTCTCTCCTCGTGCTTTGCATTTAGTTTCATACTTCTCGCATTGCATACTTTTTTAGGGTTATGCAACTTTTCCCTTTTCCTTTTATTGGAAACAATAAAGTTTGGTGGTGCTGACCTTTTAAATAATTTTTTTTGAGACAGAGGCGATCCTATTTGGCTCCCTCGTTCTCCGGTTTCACCGCGACAACAAGGTACCACGCAGTGAGGCGATTGAGTGAATGTTCGATGTCGAGCGATTCATTTAAGGAAACTTAAGAGTGCAAAACAACTAATTAGTCACATGCAAAATTCTCCACTTTGAAAAACTTATATGAAGAGCACTTAGTTGTAGCCGGGCCGAGGATGAGGATAGCGAGGTTTTGTTCGATCTGGCGAGATTGTGCTTCGGTGTTACATCATGTTCTTGGTTGGCACGTCCTCTCTTGGACAAAAGTGCAACCTTTGTAGATGTGACATACCTTGATATTTTATAGATTTGAGTACAGTTCATGAATGGAACTAGGGACCCACCATTTTGTATACCTCGACCGGAAGAATGGAGCTTATTTGGGTGACAGGCGACTTCTTGGCTCTTGCACACTCCTCACAGTACATTTTATTCCAACTATTACATTTAATTAGTTTTTTTAAAATTTGTACTTAAATATTCTCTGATTTGTGTTTCAGAGTTGGATAATCTCTCACTTCCACAGCGTTCATGGATTTGAGCTTGATCCGACTTATCTTGACGATATCTTGAGCAAGTATGTCCTCCATAGAGGGAATCATAAAATGTCGTCTTACCAGGTGTATCTTGATCGTACTAATCATGATGACATCAAATGGACGTCGTTTAAGGATCACATGGATGTTGTCCCTTTCTACCATATCTCATTATACTCTGGGTGGCTAGCACGTGGGTCGAATATTATAGTCAGGTATCTTCTGAAGTGATGTATCAGGCAGTTTCGCTTTGTGCAAGTGATACCGAGATCTCCGTTTCAACCTGCTCCCGACACCATTATCCGTTGGTGTAGCGGCAAAAAGTGCGAGTATAAGCCATTGAATTGACTTAACTCAAAAATAACAAAAGAGCCACCACTGCTTTTATTTTATCAAAGGACTAGAAAAAAAAGAGCGAATAAAATCCTATACAAAATATCAGAGATCTGGGACCGGGGGTTAGTTATGCAAAGGGAAGGTGTTAGGCACCCAAAGCATCTACGGTATTCCACAGGAACCTTTTTGAAAATTTGTATATGTGTGCTAAAAAAATGTTTGTACAAAAATGGATGGTGGGGGGAGAAAAGAAATATTTTTTATAATTTTGGTTTGATAGAACTTCCAATGAGTTCCAGGCCTACATACCAACAATGTGCAATATTGAAATCAAAACCAAGTAGTTCGGCTAGAAAAGACCAAATTTGTGTGTTGGTTGATTTAAGAAAATGTTAGTTTAGAAAAGCCACAAAGATCTCAAAAAGTTTGAATGAGGTTAGGTGTTTTTTAGTCTTATGAAAAGAAAAGTCAAAGTATTATTAAATGGATTTGAAAGTTTATTAAGAAAAGAAGTTTGAAAACTCATGAACCTAAGTCCAAGTTTTTTAAGAAAGTGGTTCGAGTTTTAGAAAAACAAGAATCCTTTGAAAACAAAGAAGGGAGATTTTGAAAATTAAAGAATGGGGAGGAGATGAAGAGGCTAACCTATGTGCATAAAGTAAAAGGTAGGGGTAAAGAAATATCTAACCGGGTGAGAAGACTAGTACTTGACATCAAGAGGCAATATCATATCCCATCCTTTGGATTACCACATAAGCAACAAATAACCGGACAAAAAAACCAAGCTTCAGATAAGTCAATGCTTTTAGGTGAACTCTTGTCTAAGAAAAGCAGACGATAGTGGTGTATTCGAAATCTACTCTTAATCAAGTATAACGGAATAACCCTGCATACAAAGATAATAACAAGACAAGCCAGAATAACACCAAGGCGGATAAATCTCCAAGTTGAGGTATGGGTCCTAATCTTAAGTCCAAAGATCAAGCTCCGAGCATAGGGATAGTAACCAAGTCCAATTAAAATTTTTTATGTTTAAGTTGAATTATTAAGTGTTTTGGAAAGGGAAAAATAAAGCTCAAGTGAGCAAATTCAAAATAACAAGAAAATAAAATTCTCAAGTGAGAAAAGGAAAAATGACATAGAAAATAAAATGCTCAAGTGAGCAAAGAAAAAATGGCATGAAATGTAAATGCTGAAATTAAAGTGCATAAAAATAAAGACCATAAAAATAAAAGCGGAAAATAAAAGGCAATTAATAAATGTTAGCAAGATGACCATCTTGAAACATGTCAAGTATATCATTGAATTGTTAATTGTTAGAGTCGGCAAGGTGACCATCTTGAAACTTACGCATGAAGACTTGTGACTTGATAAATTTAGCGATCACCGACAAGTTTCAATTGTTTTTGTCAAGTACATCACGGTTTAGAATTATCATATCACTTGATCAAAGATGATTGAGAGTTTCAAATGGACAAGGTTAGTGGAAACTTGTCAGAAGCTTGATTAGAAATCAATGCGACCACGCGACAAGCACCGCAAGTATTGAATCAAAATCAAAGCTCAAGTCATCTTTTGGGGCTTATGTTAGAACATGAAAGTTCATGCCACCAATTGATCACTTTCTGATTCGGGACAAAAAAAAAAGATGAAGAATAAGCAATGTAGCGCTATTTTAAACAATCGCCAAGTGACTTATGTAGAAGCCACCCTACAATGAGATCGGTCAATAGTGATGTATGTGTTGAAAAAGAAAACGAGGATAATAATATGTAGACCTTCTTCTAATGTTTGTCAACACATGTAAAATAATAATGAATGATAGATCAACTTGGATTATCTTCTCTAATTTCTTCCATCTTTAAGTTCAATCACTCAAAGCACCAAAATTAATTGTACAATTAATCCTTTGATAGATTTGAATCACCAATACATTTCTCCACCTCATCAACACCCAAAGTCCATTGAAATTAAAGAAATTAGGTGTACAAGACTACGATCCAAGGCAATCATCAGCGAAATGGAGTAGAAGAAGAGTAAAGATTCAAAATAAGTCAAAAACAAGTGAAAATCACAATTTACACAACGCAATCGATTGCTGACATGATGCAAATCGATTGCACCTTTTCAAAATTTTTTAAAAGCGTGGCCCGTCAATCGATTGCGATACGGTGCAATCGGTTGCACATTAAAACGGAAAAACCACTTTCAAAAATGGTTAATCCTTGTTAAAACTTTCCACAAACACCTTGTGATCCTTGATTCACTTGAGCACGAAAATTCCAATTGATTTTGAGAATTTAACACCAAAGGAACTAAAAACAAGTTTGCTCAATGAATCGAAACAACAATAATTATCAAGAGATCACATAATCAAAGATGAAGATCAACACTCATCGATTGTAGATCTTGAGAGAAATTTGCAAGAGTAACACTTCAAATTGCTTCACTTCAACTTCAAAAATCGAGAATCACAAGCCTAGATCTAAAGAATTGATGAAGAAAAAGAGAGTGGATGGAGGTTTAGCTCAAAGAATTGGAGAATTCCAATGAAGAATTCACCAATCTTTTTGGAGAAGAAAGAGCTTTAAATGAGTTAGGAGAATTAGGGAAAATGAGATAATGAGGAGAAATTTTGACAAGGTATATTTCGCTATGAAAGCTTGAGATTTGAATGAGAGGAGGCTTTTATTTATAAGGTTTTGGTTTGGGAATGAGTGGTGGTTTGGAAATTAGAATTAGACTTGGAAATTGATTTTGGAGCCAAAATTGAATCAATTAGTAATTAATTTCGAAATTAAAAGAAAATAAAAAATTAGAGCCAAGCCCACAAACTTGAATTGCCCAATTTTTCAAAATTTTGTGCGGTGATCGATTACACTAAGTGTTTTGAGGATTTGTTGAAAATAGCCGGAGCAATCGATTGCTCCAAGTGCAATCGATTGCACCCTTTTATTTTGAAATTTTGGTTTTAAATCAAGTTTTGGGAAAAAACATCGGAAAAACTTACGTTCGCCTGATGTCTTGGATTAATACCTACAAACATACAAGATTTAAAGACAAAAGCAAATATATTTTTTTGTATTTTAATCGAGTTAGTAGATGAAATAAATGTAGACCAATTATGCATCGAGAACACGTTAAGGTGCTTGGTGATTCCTTGAGAGAAAACTTAGGAATAGGACAATCATAAGAGCCCAACCTTGTTTGTGATCTTAATGCATTGATGATGAGATGATGAGGGATCTTAGGGGGGAAAATTGGGGTACAACAGCTGGCAACTCTATGACATCTTTCAGGATTATGAGAATTATTTTGCACCAAGTATCGGATGATGCCATCGAGTTGACATTGTGTAGAGGATACATGACATGGTTCTTTAACGTGTCACTCCATATCGTGACACTGGATGGTCCAGGACGTCCACCTAGGCCAGCTCATGAGGAGCTCTTGGAGAACCAGCAGGTCGAGGATGGCCATGCCACTAATCTCTTACCGATCTGTCAGCGGATACACATTCTTGGGCAGAAGGCTTTGGAGTCCAGGATCATTGAGAGGGGAAATCTAAGGTGGTGGCCATCGTAGAGAGAATGGTTAAAGGCATCGATGCAACCTGATATAGGAGGTTGAGGAGTTCACATGGGATTAAGATTAGGCGTCGTAGTGTGATGTCTATTTGTTTTTTTTTTCTTGATAGTATTTTGCATTCTGCGCTTTTGAACAACTTATGCATTATATTATGTTTCCTTATTTCTAAACATCTAATCTCTAATTGTTATGTTCGTATGTTATATTCATTTCATTTTTCATCCAAATCGCATCATTTATGTTTGTTCGTTTGTCCGTTTATTAGGTAGTGGTAATGATGGTGTTTTAAAAAAAAGGTTAATACCACTTTACCCCATATAGGTGACTTTTGATGTTGCCCCTGTAAATTTTGTTTTGTAAAACTGCCCTTATCATTTCAAGATTCTACCGCTTTAGACCTTATAGTGAAATGACACACGCCTCATGCTTATTTGGCGTGTTGGGCATTTGTTTTGTTTTTTTAATGGCGATATGATGATGTGGAATTATATACTTTTATTTTTAATTATATTTAATTTCACATAATACTTATTTTACTATTATTAAATTATTAAAATTCAAAAAACCTAAAAATTATGCTCACATGGGATTCAAACATAGGCACTAAGAGTCAGTCACCAATAGTCTTACCACTAAACCAAGACAATATATTTGTTTAATGTCCACATGAATATTATATTAGCCACTATCAATATCAATACATGTAGTAAATATTAACATCAATATACTAACATCAATATACTAACTTATTATTATTTTTACATTTTAATAATTTTAATATTAACAACTATTAAAATTATTTTAATTTATTGTATTTTAATATATAATATTAAAATGTATTTTGATGTACAATTGTTTTAAAATAATTTATAAAAATAAATTGAAATTAATTTAAATATAACCTATAGTATATATTTGAATAAATAAACTATAGTATGTATTTAAAAATAATGAAATTAATTTTAAACTTATAATAATAAATTGTTATATTTCTAAAATAAACTAAAATTAATTTTTAATATATAATAATAAATTGTTATATTTCTAAAAATAAACTAAAATTAATTTTAATATATAATAATAAATTGTTATATTTCTAAAAATAAACTAAAATTAATTTTAATATATAATAATAAATTGTTATATTTCTAAAATTAAACTAAAATCAATTTTAATATATAATAATAAATTGTTATATTTCTAAAAATAAACTAAAATTAATTTTAATATATAATAATAAATTGTTATATTTCTAAAAATAAACTAAAATTATTATTTAAATTAAATTATATAACAAAATATAACATGTTTTATCGGACATATGTTTTAAATTTTTATATTTCTAAAATATAAACTAAAATTATTATTTAAATTAAATTATTTAAATTATTATTTAAATAAACTAAATATAACAACATGTTTTTATACTTCATGTTTATAACATGTTTCAGTTTATAACAATTTATTATTATATGCTTAAAATTAATTTCAGTTTACTTTTAAATACATACTATAGTTTATTTATTCAAGGGTTAATATCTATTTTGCCCCCTGCCATATAGGGCGCTTTTGAAAAACTTCCTGCAAAAAAAAAGTTGCATGGATTCCCTCAACGTTTTGAAAAAGTTTGTTTCTAAACCTTAGTCAGACCACATCACTAAAAATGATGATGTGGTAGCGTTTTTTATTTAGTTTAATTTAAAGGATATGCCACATGTGTAAAATGGCTCACGGGAAGACCAAATTTCCCTCTTGAAAAACAATCTGAATGTTAACCTAGTTTGCCATTTCTTCTTCCGTTTGCCATTAGGAACAACCCTCTGAGTTAAGTATGCATTTTAGTTCTTTTTAGGTGAGAGTGTACGACCTCCCTCATGCTCGGATGCGAAACAATGGCGAAAACTAAGCAACATCATCGGCTCCTTTGAATAACGAGTTCCAGGAAGCTCATAGGAATGGAAGATTCCTCAAAATCAAAATCTTAATAGATCGAAGGAACCTCTTAAAGAGAGATGGTGATAACTTTTAAAGAAAAGAAGATCGGGTCAATTCAAATATGAGACTAACCATTTTCGGTTTGTGTGTGGTAGAATGGGGCATCAAATGAAAGATTGTGAAGCGGTGGAGGGCACGAGAAGGTTTGAAGAACTTGAAGAACAAAATTTGGCATTTGGTCAATGATTGTGTGCGTCACCGTTAACCAAATTTATGGATGAAGTGGAGAAGAAAGACTCGAGTTCAATATGTGCGATCGAGAGCTCTTTGTCTTATCTAGTGAGTCGATCACGATGCTAAAGTGAAGGAGAAAGCGCTAAAATCAAAGTTATGCAAAATTATGGTATCAATGTCATACCCCAAAATTTTCCCTCATACTCTCAAGACATTTCATACATCCATACTCAGGATTCCTCGAGGTTGATCGAACAAATCCTCTCAGGCAATCAACCCAAACTAGGGTTTCGCAGTTCTCAGATCCAGATGGACTTCCAACATCTCCAATGTTCATCATACCTCCTCATATGCTTCAAAGATTCTCCATGACAAGTTTTAAGCCTCACAGGTCAAATTTCCTCAGACAATTGCTCAGATGGTTGAAAATCGGTTGTATTGGACAAAAAGTCAAGCGTGGTCAACATCTGATCAAACTTCATGATTTTTGGTCAACATTCTCATTTTGAAGTTACATTCATCATTTGATCAAGGGTTGATCATGATTCATCAAGAAAACTCAAGATTTGCACAAAAGTCAAACTTTCCAAATTAGGGTTTCTTGGGGAAAAGTCAACTGAACTTTGACTGAGCATAACTTCTTCATACTTCCTCAGAAATTTTTCCACCACCTCTCATTTTGAAGGAAGTTCAATTCTCTACAACTTCATGTCTCACAAGAATGTTCAAAAATGCTTCATTTGGAAGGTATGGATCAAAACATTCTGACGGTCATTTTCAAAGTCAACAAAAGTCAACTTTTGTTTTGAAGATTTATTGAGCATGGACTCAATTGAGATGAAACCAAAGAGGTTGGTTAGAGGACACTTCGAGCTTTCTAAAAGTCCAAGAACATTCAAAAATGTGGAAAATTGAGCAAATACACCTTGCACAAGTTGGGCATTTTGAAGAAGTGCCTGAAGATACTTGTGAAAATCCAAAATTTTGCAAATGGGCCTAGTTTTTCATTCAAACTTGTTCCTTAGACAATTTGGAACATCAAGCCCAATGCCACAATTTTAGCTTTATTTTTCTATTTAATTTTGATTTTATTCATTTAAATACAAATTAAATTAAAAATAAGGTATAAAATCAAAATTAAATGCAAGATTAATTTTTCTCTCATGCTTGAGGTCCAAGTAACTCACAGTGGCAAATTTCAAAATTTGCATAGATTTGCAAAATTTGATTGAAATTTGATCAAAAAGGAAGATTTGATTCGTACAAAATCAAATATTTTTACGATGATTGATCATTATTTGCTCTTGAATTGGACCTAAATCCATCCATTATAAATATCAATGTATACAATATGAGAAAAACGGAAAAATTGCCTCAAGAACCCTAACCTAAAGTTAAAAAAAGCGTGCTTCTGAGTCACTTTAGCGACCTTGGTTCTAGCTTGTTTCAATCGATTTTGAGCATTCCATCACATTCCTTGGTGTCTTTAGAATCGATCCGGACCTTTACATCATTCAAAACATCAAGAATCAAGCAATCGGTTTGGTTTGTTCTTATTTTTTCAAAATCAAATTACATTTATCATGCATTTTAACATGTTTTGATGTTTGATTTGTGTTTAGTTTGAAGTTTGCAAGCTATCTAGACAATCGAATTGCATTTTCATGGCACGAATCGAAATATACCATGTTTAGGGTTTTTGGTTGAATTAGGGACTCTAAAATAGGATAAATTGGATGAAAGCGATACCACCATCGTGCTCGAATGAAATTTCTAATCGAACCATGGCTTTAGATTTCATTTATATTGCTTGTCTTTGGATTTTGATGTTTGTAGGGCCTTAGCCTCGAGGTTTGGCAGGCATGAAACTTCGAGAAATTCAAGCGAAGAATATGATGTTCTTGGCGTGAATTTGAATTCAATGGCAAGTTATGTATAAAGCGGCCGTTTCGTTTACTAAACACAAAAGACACGTTGGCGTAGTGGTTAAGGCGTGGGGATGGGAAGATGCTTACAATGGTCACAGGTTCGAACCTGGTCAGGACCATATTATTTTTCTCTTTTACAAAACTAACTCTATTTTTCATATTTTCTATTTTTTCTTTAATATTTTCCATCCAATTTATTTTATCTTTAATATTTTTTATCATGCATCTAAAAAACACCAAAAATATTTATTTTTTGCATAATCATCAGAAAAATACTTATTTAATTTTTAAAATTAAAATTATTATTTTTGCATGCATATTTAATTTAATTGCTAATTAATTGTTTAAATGACTTTTAATTGTTTTTAAATTATCAAATCAATTCCAAAAATTCCCAAAAATTTATCTTATCATATTAATGTCATTACTAACACAAAAACCTTTTCTCATTCAAAAATACTTATTTTTACTAACATTTTCCTCTTATGCAATTTTCTTCGTTTTCGATTTTGCATCATTCACATTACCGTTTGGACGATTTTATTGCTTTTTCTTTTCCAATTATGTAATTGCCTATGGGATGTAATAGTTTAATTAGGACTTTTATTTTCCGCATTCTCAATTATGTATACGCCCCAGCCATGTAATAGCGTGGGACTTTATCTTCAGCACTTTACATTTCATGATTTACTTCTACATAAAATAGCTAGTAATTAGGCGTGTATGGCAAGATAAAATTGGACATAGATCTCATAACTCAAGATAAAATACACGAAATCAACCACGCTTTTTTGAAATGCCTTAGGGTAATTCTCTCTAGTTGCCTTTCACGATTACAAATGGTCGAGTTCCTCGTGGGGTATTCTATTTGTGCCCAACAAATCATCATAGTGATACAAGATCATAGACCCACGATGTCGCCTCGGATACATCACTGAGGATTATTCCCATGATGATACGAGTGTCCTTCCAAGATGTCATGGTCACATCCAGCGAATAGGGTTACCTACCAACTAATGGTATGGATAGGCTATTCTAAAGGCGATAAAACAACAACGAAGCGACCAATTACGGGTAGGTAATAAGATTTTTAGTTGCTTGCTCGATCAAATACTTTTCACTTCACATTTTGTCATAGTTCAAACTCTTTTCAAAGCGAAACATTTCCAGAACACTTTGTATACATTCTACATGAATCATTACAAAGTCAAAGAAATGCCTTTTCAAAACATTTTGTCAAACACCAGAAAGCACTTAAAAATGATCTAAGAGCACTAAGAGCGAAGATAACTACGGATGGAAAAGTGCTAATACCTTCCCTTTTCATAACCTTTTCCCTCCGAGAATCTAACGAAGGTCTTTTTACGTACTTTTACCTTCCCAATTGGATAAAAGAAAAGTGGTGGCGACTCTTGCTATCGCACATTTGCGATACAAAATCTCAAAGTCGGTTCAAGTATTCAATCAATAAGCCATAGAACAAGGCAATGAGAACCCGGAGTTGCAAAATTTAAATATGTGGATGTTGAATCGGTAGCGAGAATCGCTTGGAGTGGTGACTGCATCTTGAACATGGCTAGCAACAAGGAAACAATGATGCGGGGTCAGGAGGAAGAAATAGATTAGGAGAAAGAACACAAAGAACACTAAAGGAGTCGTGGTGGTTGCCTGAGACCAAAAGCGGAAGAAGAAGAAGAAGAAATGGCAAACTAGGTTAACATTCAAATTGTTTTCAAGAGCGACTTGTCTTTCCATGAGCCATTTTACACATGGCATATCCTTTAAATTAAACTAAATAAAAAGCATCATCACATCATCATTTTTAGTGATGTGGCGACCAAGTCTAAAACAAACTTTTCAAAATGTTGAGGGAATCCATGCAACTTTTTTTTTTGCGAGGTTTTTTCAAAGTGCTATATGACAAGGGACAAAATAGGTATTAGCCCTTTATTCAAATATAAACTATAAGTTATATTTAAATTAATTTCAATTTATTTCTATAAATTATTTTAAAACAATTGTACATCAAAACACATTTTAATATTATATATTAAAATACAAATAAATAAAATACTAATAAATTAAAATAATTTTAATAGTTATTATTATTAAAATTATTAAAAGGAAAATAATAAGTTAGTATAATGATGTTAGTATATTGATGTTAATATTTACTACATGTATTGATATTGATAGTGGCTAATATAATATTCATGTGGACATTAAATGAATATATTGTTTTGACATAGTGGTAAGATTGTTGGTGATTGAGTCTTAGTGCACGTGATTGAACCCAGTGTGAGGCATAGTTTTTAAATTTTAATAATTTAATAATAGTAAAATAAATAAAATAAATATTATGTGGAATTAAATATAATTAAAAATAAAAGTACATAATTCCACATCATCATATCATCATTAAAAAACAAAAATGCTCAATCAACACCAAATAAGCATGAGGCGTGTGTCATTTCACTATAAGGTCTAAAGCGATAGAATCTTGAAATGATAAGGCGAGTTTTAACAAAAAAAAAAAATTCTGAGAATCAAAGTCAGTATATATGAGGAGGATAAAGTGATATTAAAAGAAAATGACAAAAACAATGTTTAGAATGATCTACATAAGCGTAGTAAAATAGAGTGACTACGGATGTACATATGCTAAGATGTGTTCCGACATATAAATCCGAAAAATATTTTTCGATTTTCCAGAGAGGTGGAAAAAGAAATTCCAAAAAAAATGTCATCATTTATAACATAGGTTCCACACACTTTAGCAATGTAATCTGTTTTGGTTTCAAAATTCCATTTCAAAAACTTTGTCAAGGGAGCCCAAGTTTTTACAAAACGAAACCTATAAGCACGACTATGACACACGCAACCCAATCAATTAGTAAGAAAATGGTGCAATGGCCACGTTAGCCAGTGTTACTCGTATCACCCTCACTCCTTCCCTCTTCTTCTTATCATTATTCCAAACACTTCTTCACTCACACTCACAGATTCAACCATTTCAACACCCAAGATTTTCTCTCTCTCCAAAACACCGCATCAACAACGTCGTTTACGCTACTTCAGTACCTCTGCTAAGGCAACAATGGCTTCTGATACAATCACTGCCCTTATGGCTCTTGAAATCACCCATCACTGCTGATGTCGTCTCCGGCGCTTCCAAGAGGCTTGGTGGAACCGCAGTTGATGGTAGTGGTCGTCTCATTTGGCTTGAGTCGCGTCCGACTGAATCAGGGTAAGTTTCTCTGACCCTTTGTGTTGTTTAGCTTAAAAATAAGTGCTTTTGGATGAGATGGAACTGGAAAAGGATGAAAAATGTAATCTTTTGGAGTTTTTTAGGTGACCCTTTTGGTTTTTTTTAGGCTTTGAATGGTTAAACAACTTAATTAAGCATTTATGGCATAAGCACTTATCAGGCTTTGACTGGTTTAACAACTTAATTAAGCTCTTATGGTATAACCACTTATCAGGCTTTGACAGGATTAACAACTTAATTAAGCTCTTATGGTATAATCACTTATCAGGCTTTGACAGGATTAACAACTTAATTAAGCACTTATGGTATAAGCATTTATCATCCTCATGTTTGAGTTATTTCTGCAAAAATAGTCAATCTGTTTTGATGTTTTGATATAAGCTATTCTTGAAGAGTTTATGAAAATAAGCTGAAAACAATTGATTTTCAGTGAATAGATTATGTAAAATTGATTCCGATTAAAAGTGAGTTCAATGTAAAGTGATTTATGTTTGGATAATTTTATGCAAAATTGAATTGAGCAGTAAATTTCAATGTAAAAGTTTCGGTTAAACTCAAAAGCTACAAATTCTAGTTTCAAGTAGAATTAATTCTGGAGGCAGAATCAGTTCTATTTTAGAAGAACCAAACACCTCAAAATCATTCCAAAATCAATTATACACCTTTAGAATTATTTTTGCCTCTTCCAAAAGCTAAACCAAACATTCATGAGCTCTTTGAGAGAAATGTTTATGCCACTAGATAAACTCAATTAAGTCGATAAAGACTGTCCTAATTCACAATTTGTTTTTTGTTTCAGACGGGCAGTTCTTGTACTTGAGCCGCAAAAATCCAGGGGTGAAGCTGTAGATATTACTCAAAGGAATTTGGAGTGAGAACATTAGCTCAGGAATATGGTGGTGGTGCTTTCACTGTTTCAGGAGATGTTGTCTTTTGCAAATTACAAGGATCAGAGATTATACAAACAATCCATCTCTTCTCCTGGTGAGCAAGCATCAGTTTTCACTCCCCAATACTCATATTTTTCTAAATATATGTCTTTATTGTTGTTGACATGAATTAACACTTATTATTGCCCCCCTTTCATATGTGCATATTTGGATTCACGGCGAGTTTAGTGGAATCTCGGTGGCATTGACACACAATGATTTTATAAAAGCTACCAACAAAATCACAGTGCTACCATGATTTTGTCAAACTCGCCGTCTTTGCAAACATGCATGGTAGTTTCATTCTGCCATCAAATTATGTTTTCTTTATAGTCAATTGTATTTGCTTACATATTGATTTGGTGTTGTGTGATTTTCAATAATGTGTGTGAAGCAAGCAATTTTGTTAACTTGTGTCTGTTTGATCATAGCAGATGTGTCTCCTGTACCTCTCCTCCGGATTATGGCGGACCGACTGTAAGCTATGCAGATGGAGTATTGGATACCCTTTAACCGATTTATTGCTGTAAGGAAGGTAAGCATTTAAGAACAAGTTCTTCTTTGAGGCCTATGTTAGAATGCTCCCATTGTGAGTTTACTTCTTAACTCATTCAATTATTTGGTCACTAACGTACAATCATGTTGCTAGATCGTAGGAAAGCAGTCAAAATCCACCTCGACTATTGTATCCATAGCACTTGGCAACAAGGATGTTCAGGGTAATAATTTCCATCTTATAGGTTTTCAAAAGTTATGTTTTCACTGTCTTAATGCTTGTTTTCATTATAAGGTATTGCAATCAATATCATGTCTAACTGTATTGCGCAACTTTCAGAACCAGAAGTACTTGTTGGTGGGAGTGATTTCTATGCTTTCCCACGTCTAGATCCTAAAAGTGAGAGAATAGCATGGATACAATGGAGCCACCCCAACATGCCATGGGATAAATCAGAACTTTGGGTTGGTTACATTTCTGAAAATGGGTGAGCTGAACTCTTTGCCTCAAGTTCCATATAATAATTCATGTCATAGTTTCTTATTATATGTAGATGCCATGTTTCAACTTGAAGCTTAATCATCTCATGTTTCCATGCAGAGAGATCTACAAGAGTGTCTGTGTGGCAGATGCGATCCTTCAGTTGTAGAGTCTCCAATTGAGCCCAAGTGGTCTTCAGATGGTACTTAACTTAACATTTTTTTGTAACAACAAACTATTTGCGGATTCCGCTATCCGATATTTCTCATATTGGTTTTTTGGCGATCTGCTATTTTCCGCTATGTTCTTGTTTATACACATTTTTATTTTAACTATGCAGGAGAACTTTTTTTCATTACGGATAGGGAAAGTGGTTTCTGGAATCTCCATAAATGGGTAATTTTCTTTCAGACCATTCCTGCATGCATGAATATATAATATTAACTTTTGTTCTTCTGTATCGATAATGTTCATTAATACCGTGTAATTTTACGTTCATATGGAAATTATGCATTTGCAATATCCGTTGTAAAATTTTCTAACTTCTTCAACTTGTTACAGATCGAGTCAGAAAATAAGGTCGTGCCTATTCATTCTTTGGATGCTGAGTTTGCAAGGCCACTATGGATTTTCGGTATGAATTCTTATGAATTTGTGCAAAGTCCTAAACAGAAAAAACTAATTGCTTGCAGTTACAGGTGATTAGATTGATTCTAAGTCTGCTACTTATCTGTCTCTTTTTCATCTTTTCTCTTCGCAATCTGGTATAATCAATTCGATGATTTGGTTGTGTATGCAGGCAGAAGGAAATCGTATCTCGGTATTATCGATGATGTGCGGGCTCAAAACTAACCGTGCTTGATATCCCTTTCACAGATATAGATAACATTGTAATTTTAAAAACTGTTTCCTCACTTTTTGGATTCTAAATCAAATCTTCACACGATGATAATCTTAACTTTGCAATCGTGCCGTTGCAGACTTCTGGTACCGATTGCCTATTCGTGGAAGGAGCATCTGCAGTTCATCCATCGTCAGTCGCCAAGGTGACTTTTTTTTTACTTAAGCCTTTGTTTGGATAAACTACTTAATTAAGCACTTATTATATAAGTTAAAAACTGTTTTCATATAAGTTATAAGCTATTTTAATAAGCTATTGCTGTTAGATAAATTCAAATAAATCAATTCAGCCACTGATAGCTTTCTTGCTTTTTCAGGTGACATTAGATGACAATAAATCGAAAGTAGCCGACTTCAATATTATTTGGTCCTCTTCACGGATAGTTTAAAATATAGTTCGTACATCAGTAAACCCGAGTTGATTGAATTCCCAACCGAAGTTCCTGGGCAAAATGCTTATGCATACTTTTATCCACCATCGAATCCTACATACCGAGCCGTTGAAGGAGAAAAGCCTCCATTGCTATTGAAGAGCCATGGTAAATTGCATTCTAGTTCGTTGGTTTAAGAAAACTGTGTACCAATAACTCTGAATATTATGGGTCTTACGAGCGGCAAGATGATGCTCCTGTTTTATTTGAATATTTCAGGAGGACCAACGGCTGAAACACATGGAGTTTTAAATTTGAGCATTCAGTACTGGACTAGTCGGGGTTGGGCGTTCGCCGATGTTAATTACGGTGGCAGCACTGGTTTGTTTCTCACCCTTTTTTCCGAGGCGGTTTGTTTCTCACCTTGCCTTGCCTACAAAGTAATGTTCTGAATTGAATACTGCATTATTATTTTGAAGGTTATGGAAGAGAGTACAGGGACCGGCTTTTAGGACTCTGGGGAATAGTCGATGTCGATGACTGTTGTAGTTGTGCTACATATTTGGTAATTATCCTTGTATTCTCGTATTTATACAAATAGCCTTATAAGTTATAACAACCTTGAGTCCTCAACTAACTTTACTTTAACTATTCTATTACCTAGGCGGACAACGGAAAAGTCGACAGGGCGGCTGTGTATAACAGGGGCTCTGCGGTGGATATACTACCTTAGCCGCACTTGCTTTTAAAGATACTTTTAAGGCGGAGCATCTTTGTATGGTGTAAGTTCATCTTCGGACTCTTCAATGGAGAATTCAGATTAAATTGTCGTCCTTACAGTGAAATTAATATGCCAATCGGTTTCTTGAACAGGTAGCTGACTTGAAGTCATTGGTAGAAGAAACTCATAAATTTGAATCTCACTACATCACTAATCTAGTTGGTAAGTCATGACGATGATCGCTCGAGACAACTCTTATTTCTTTGTTTCATTTGGACTTATTGCATCATGTTGCTTTATCTTTTAACCGATTGCAGGAGTTGATGAGAAGGTGTGGTTCGATAGATCCCCAATCAATCACGTTGATAAATTTTCTTGTCCGATTATTTTATTCCAAGGATTGGAAGACAAGGTTAGTAACACGTAACAATGCAAGTAAACCTTGAATGCAAGTAATCGACAAATTTCAGTTTGTTAAATAAGGTCTACGTTACAGGTTGTGCCGCCAAGTCAAGCTCGCTTAATTTACGGGGCTTTGAAGAAAAAGGTGTGCGGTTGTGATTGTTGAGTATGAAGGAGAACAACACGGTTTCGAAAGGTAACATACATATATGTTGATTTAATTCCTATCAGAAATAAAGGAAAGAATGACTATATGTACTAAACCATGGGTTTGATGTAGGCGGAGAACATTAAGTATACACTCGAACAACAAATGGTTTTCTTTGCGAGTGATTGGTGGCTTCAATGTTGCTGATAACATCATTCCCGTCAAAATTGACAACCGACTGAGAGGTATTAATCTTGGCTTTTTTTATACATATCTTAAAACAATTGCTAAGAAATCTTTGTTCACGAAATCCTGATACTGTAAATTCAGGAAGTTCGGTTTGAAACTGTTGCACTGATGATGGCGTTTGTAGCGATTCTGCGAAGAGTGTGCTGCAGAGTTTCTAGTACATTTTCTCAAATCTTGTTATGATTATGATTATGATATTTTGAACCTGTTATGATTATAGACAAAGTAATGAATCAAAAACCTTGAAGGTTTGAAATATTATGCTTACAAAGTTGCAATAAATAGCAATGCTCTCTATTTGTTTTCTCTTATGTATGAATGTTAATTGGTACCAAATAGTAAAATATAATTAATCATATTTGGAAGATAAATCTCCAATTCTTCCAAAAGTGTTTCAAATTGAAATATCAAAAGACTGTGAGGAGGCTTGGATCTCTAATTGGTCCGTCATGATCCGAATGATCCAATTATCTTGTTGGAGCTCTGAAATATCAAATATGAATCAAATCATCATGTGAAAAGAATCCATTCAAGTCATTTCACATATCAACAACATTCTTCATAAAAATAATAGATTGAGCTATGTATTTGGAAACATGATTCATGATCTATGAATGCACGAGCATGTTAGGCCAATTCCATGCACGCAAAATATGATCAAAAGAATCAACAAGAATGGTGATATTCCCTCTAAGAGCACAAGGCATTAACCATGCCCAAAAATGATAGTTGATGCTAGTTGGAACCAATAATCATCGGAGTAACTATGACAGGAAGGTCCGTCATTCGGATGAACAAAAAATGTAATGAATTGATCGATAATTGGATCAACGAGGGATGCGTGATAATTGGATCAACAGGGATACGTGGGAGGCTTGGTGGTGGAAACACGGTTGGATCATAGTAAAATTGGATCGAAAGGCTCTGTGATAGGAAGGTCCGTCATTTGGATGAACAAAAAATGTAATGAATTGATTGATAATTGATCAACGAGAGATACGCGAGGAGGCTTAGTGGTGGAAACACGGTTAGATCATAGTAAAATTGGATTGAAAGGTTGTAAAATTGGATTGAAAGGTTGTGACAGAAGGTCCGTCATTCAGATGAACAAAAAATGTAATTAATTGATCAATAATTGGATCAACGAGAGATGCGTGAGGAGGCTTGGTGGTGAAAACACGGTTAGATCATAGCAAATTGGATCGAAATACTCTATGACAGGAAGGTCCATCATTCGGATGAACAAAAAATATAATAAATTTATCGATAATTGGGTCAACGAGAGATACGAGGGCACCTGAGGAAACGAGGAGGCTTGGTGGTGGAAACATGGTTAGATCATAGAAAAATTGGATCGAAAGGCTATGATATCATGTTAATAATTACAAGTTGTAATTAGTTTCATAACAAAATACTGATTGAAGTGTAAAATGATTAATTAGATTGAATGTTGATCCGGTTTGGACCTAAAGAATCTTGAGAATAGATTTAACTTTAGTGGATTTCTTAATCTACTCCATAGGGTGGGCGCTACCATGAAAACTTGAAAATGCCCAAAAATCGGAAGTTTATTTTCAGTTCGCACTACTTTACGAAATATTTGAGTGCAAATGGAAGTATATCTCGGTTCCTTCAGGAAGTATATCAGGTTACGGGCATGATTAGTAGAAAAACTAAACTATAAGCAATTACTTAAGTTACATTTATAATTCAAATTAAAGACACCGATTTTAAATCGAATAAAAGCCCAAAATGTTATCCAAAATGCATTTCATAATAATAGTATTCAAAATGGATCCAGAGTCAATACAGTAAAAAACTAAAGTCAAAATACAATTAAAATAAACTACTACATATGGCGGGCGTCTGTCACCCTCGGCGTCCTCTGTTGTCTCTTGAACCGGGCACTAAGCCTCGCCATGATGGCCTCTAAAACCTCTTGACATCGGATCGGTCGGGAAGCAACCATCATCGATGTCATCCTTAGCTCAGCAATATGACGACACTGGCAAACACGTTCGGGCATGATCCTCCTGCTCCTCCTCTAGGATCTCTGATGAGCCGACTGGGTTGGTCCCCGGAGCCTCGTATCATGTATGAATGAAATCTGAAGAACTACAACATGTAGCGTAGCGTAACTCCAATAAATGCAGCCACGATACTCACGGCCTCTCAGTGCGAGATGATTCTCAAAATCATCAAAATCTCATCCATCTCCCTTGTCTTCACCATCGTGAGATAAAGCGGGATGTGGGAATGGTGCAGTATACTCGAACTAGCATCATTCGCTTGGCATATAAGCGTGACCTTTCGAGTACCATGAAACCCAACCAACCTAAATAGAAACCTAAACCTCATGGTATCGTTTCACGGTGGTCGATGTAGACCTTTGAAGTGGATATCCTCATGCACTTCTCGGTCCGGATAAACCCGATCACGACAATGTCGCTGGTTGCCTCTGCGGCTGTATGCACATACATAAGACATACGCTCGATATAACCCTCAATAAATTACCATCCAAAATGCGGGGAGAAGTGTTGTAGGATTCATCCACGAAATATCAAAATTAAATCATTAATTTAAATCAATTAACTAAAAAGGAAGCTAAGAAAATATTTTATATCGTGTAAGAGCAGGTTGTCGATTATACGCCTCGTCTTCCACTTAGTCGCCTCATTCACTTGGTATACAAGTAAACCAAGCGACCCCAGTTCCACCCACCACCACTCTAAATCGGGAAAGAACCTAAGGTACATGATGTCAAGGTAGGTGGCAAGTGTCCCATCATTTTCAATATCTCATTCAACACTATACAAACATTCAACTAATTCAACTATTGAATAATTTATACAACATCTCTATTACATCCCATTGTACATAGTTTCATACAAAACCACATTAAAAAAGTAATACAATAACACATGTCATGAGAATAAGACTCTAGAAATCTAAAAACCCTATTATTTACCCATAAATAAGTAAAGTGTCATGATTAAGATACTCACTTGCAAAAATCTAAATATATCTCAATTATATTCTTCTTTGTCTTATTCCTCTATTAAATTGAGGGAGTGTTTTCAGGTCTCACCTGTATCATTTTTAGAAGTGTTGTTATCATCTAAACCATTTGAAAACCACTTGACAATATTACATAGACATCATTGATATTACATAAATATTTGTATAATGGTTTTATTATTTAACACCACTTTTCACTTTTTATCCTCTACATCATATTCTCTCTTCCACTTAATAATTCAATCTTCATTCAATTTTAATCACTACAATGATTTTATTTAATAAAATTCAACACTCTACCTCACCATTTTTATTTCATATTCTTATTTTCTTTTATGTTTTTTGTTTAATAAAGTCAATTTTTTTGTGTCCAAATCAAATGAATCGAATATCTTTTTATAGATAAAAACAATGATGAATTTTAGTAAAAATAAAAATAAATACAAAATTAATTTACTATAAAACAATTAAACCCAAATAATTAAGATGGGATAAAAATTTAAACATTCAAAACAACCAATAAGATTTTGCAAAATATTTTATGTAACCTCACTTTCTCCTCATTCAACATGTTGAATGTTTCAACACCAATTATTTCACCTCACTTTCAACACTCAATTCAATATCTCTGCAACAATTCAACTATTTAATAATTTTTAACATCCTGGTTGCATAGTCTAATGATTATGGAAGATGACATCTTAACAATAAATAATTAATCACAAGTTTCATCAGTCAAATGTATTAAGTTATAGTTAAAAGTGTTAGGACAATGTCGAATCAAACAAAAGAATTTGAAGGTGTAAAGTGGTGATCTTGAAGTTGTGAATTTGAAGATGTGAAAGTGTGAAAGCTCGCCTAGTATTGCGCTGCGTTTATTTTATTTTATATGCTTAAATAGTGTTTTATTCATTGTAAGTTGCATGTTTTTGTTTTTCGTCACTATATCTTTTTTATATAAAGTTTTTAAATGTTGAATTTCATTGATTTTAGTCCCTAAAGTTAAAATTTTCCTGCGAATATCCTTTGAATTATTTTGCAATTTTAACTTTGAGACTAAAACAAAATAAAACATTCAAAAATTATTTCAAGAAAAAGATACATATACGAAAATAAAAATCTTGTGACTTATAAAGACCAAACTATTTGAACCCATTTTATCGATTAATTGAAAATAAAACAAAAATAAATCTTAAGGTAATAAAATAACTCACATGTGGATATACAACATTCAAATAATCTTTCTTTAGAAGCGTAATCTCATCCTTCTCTCTAGAAGGGGGACTTTCCATTTGAAATTCGATGGTGGTGACCTTCATAATCATGAAGGCAGTGGAGGGAGAAAAGAAGAGGAGCACGGAATTGGGTCCCATGGATGTGTTTCGGCCGATGGGGTTTAGTGTCGGTTTCGTCTTTCTATTTTGTAACTTTTCTTGATAGATGCAAGGCAAGAGATCTCTTTGATCTTTTCGGTTGTCTAGGGAAGGTGGTGGAAGTGGCTATAGCTCCCAGGAAGAACAACATGGGGCAGAGATTCGGTTTCGCGAGATTCATCGAAGTAGAAGATATATGAGGATCACGGAGGTCACTTTGGATAATGTTATCATTAGCGGTGGCAAGATTATAGCACTCCTAGATTTGAGAGAAAAACATATTGGAGGAGAAAAGAAATAGTGAAGGTGGAGCTCGGCCTTTCCAGAGGCGTGTTGTGGCAGCGAGGTTGGGCTTTCACCCAGGTTTCGATGTAGGTTCAGAAATGAGGAGATGATGTTCTACTTACTGCAGGCGGTGTCCAACATTGTTAATCCATGAGAGTCGAAATAGTAGGTTCGTTGATAATCACCTTCGTACGACGTGATAGGTTCGTGAAAGCCTTTGGGTCGGGGTTCATATTCAGGGATCGACATATAAAATTTATACTAGTTTTAAAATGAATGGTTACTTCGGGTCAAAGTTATCATCTTGGTGCGATGCTTTTCTTGTTAGAGGAAGCAGAGGAAGGTTTTATTGAAGGGTTGATTGGGGAGGGCGAGGTTTGATGGAAGAAGTACTTTATGGAGGTGAAGAGATGGACCGAATGTGTTGTCGACGAAGAAGGCGATGTGGATTAAAATCTTTAGGGTTCCTTACTGACATATGGAATGCCAAAACATTCATTTCATTAGGCGGAATCTTTTGACTCTCTTTGTACATTTGGATGCGAATCGGTAATGGTATCAATTTTAGCGTGGCCAAAATGTTGGTGAGGATGGACATTTCATTCGTCTTACAAGACTCAAAGTAAACATTTCTATGGACAGATAAAACCATGTCGATCATAGAGAGGATTTATATGGAGG
>CM038794.1:99488273-99627190 GCA_021764765.1 Vicia sativa | reverse complement strand
TGCGGAAATTAAAATGCGGAAATGTAAAATGCGGACAGATAAATCCTACGCTATTACAGGGCTTTGGGGCAGATACATAATTTAAACTTGCGGAAAATAAAAACCCTAATTAAATTATTACATCCCATGAGCAATTACATTATTGGAAAAAAGAAAACGGTAAAAAGAAATCGTCCAAAACGAGATAACCTGTGAAAAGATAAGAAATCGGAAAATACGATGAAATCGAATAAGAGAAAAATGTTAGTAAAAATGCAAATTTTTTAATGAGAAAAATATTTCATGCTGGAAATAACATAAATATGCTAAAATAATTTTTTGGGATTTTTTGGAAAAGATTTAATAATTAAAAACTAATTAAAAGTGATTTAAATGGTAAATTATGAATAAAATTAAATATGCATGCAAAATAATATTTTTTAATTTTATAAATTAAATAAACATTTTATGAAAATAAATGCAAAAGAAAAATATTTTTTGATGATTTTTAATGCATGAATAAAAATTATGAAAAGAATTAAAAATGCATGAAATATATTAAATAAATAAGAAAAATATGAAAAGTTTGAAAAAGGGAAAAAAAAACCAAATGGTCCTGGGGGGAATCGAACCCAGGACCATGCTTCCACAATGCTAATGCCTTGACCATCTGAACCAACGCGCCCACGTGTTTGAAGATTGGAGCGAATGGATTACAAGCACGCGTCGTCTCCTGGTTGCATCAAACTCGCGCCAGACTTCATCTTCCCCGATTTGAATTTTTGAAAACTCAGCGTCGGCCTTGGCTCGACGCTACAACCCTGGCAAAATCAAACATCATACACAAGTAATATAAATAAATTCTAAGACCATGGTTCGATTCCAGACATCATCCCGAATGCAATGGTAACAGTCTCGTGGTCTAATTTTTCCATTTAAGCAAAGCCCTAAATCGTGGTCAAGAACCCTAGTTATGGCAGATCACGTTTCAGGCTATGGAAATGCAATTAACCTGCCCAGATCGCTTGCAAACTTTGTTCTAAGCATGAAACAAACATCAAAACTCGTTAATAATGCATGAATAATGAAACACGATTTTGAAAAAAAGATGAACAAACCGATTCGTGATTTCTTAATTCTGGATGCTTTTGGATGATGTAAGGGTCTGGATCGACTCCGAGGTATCAAGGAATGCAATGGACACCTCAAAACCAATTGAAATTTGGAACTAGGGCTGCAGTTTGCTTGAAGGTCACGGATTTCTTGAGCTTCAATAGGGTTTCTCAGCAGTTTTCTACCCTAATTCGTGTGGCATGTGTTAAGTATATAGTAGATGAATTTGGAGTTGATTTGAGGAAGAATCAATCACTAATCAATGCAAATCAAATTTGATTTTGTACAAAATCAAATTTTCATTTTGATCAATTTTCAATCAAATCTTGCCATATCAATCCAAATTTCGAAATTTCTGGCTTTATTGAGTTTCTTGGATCTCAAGGAAGAGAAAAATCAAGTTTGCATTTAATTTTGATTTTATACTTTATTTTTGAATTTAATTTGTATTTAAATGAATAAATTCCAAATTAAATAGAAAAATAAAATAAAAATTGTGGCATTGGGCTTGGATATTCCTAATTGCATAAGGAACAAGTTTGGATGAAGAAAAGTAAGCCCATTTGCAAAAATTTTGATTTTAGAAGCATTCTCTTTGTGCACTTCTTCAAAATTGCCCAACATGTGAATGGTGTATCTTGCTCAATTTTCCACATTTTTGAGTGTTCTTGGACTTTTGGAAGCTCTAAGAGTCCTCTAACCAACCTTTTGGTCTCATCTCAATTGGAGTTTCCATGCTCAATATATCTTCAAAACAAAATGTTGACTTTTTGTTGACTTTGAAAAGGACACATAATGTTTTGATCCATACCTTCAAATGAAGCATTTTTTGAACATTCTTGTGAGACATGAAGTTGTAGAGAATTGAATTTCCTTCAAAACAAGAGGTGGTGGAAAATTTTTTGAGAAAGTATGAAGAAGTTATGCTCAGTCAAAGTTCAGTTGACTTTTCTCAGAGAAACCCTAATTTAGAAAGTTTGACTTTTGAGCAAATCTTGAGTTTTCTTGATGAATCATGATCAACCCTTGATCAAATGATGAATGTAACTTCAAAATAAGGATGTTGACCAAAAATCATGAAGTTTGACTGTATGTTGACCACAGTTGACTTCCAATACAACTGATTTTCAACCATCTGAGTAATTGTCTGAGGAAACTTGACTATTGAGGCTTGAAACTTGACATGGAGAACATTTGAAGCATATGAGGAGGCATGATGAACATTGGAGATGTTGGAAATCCACTTTGATCTGAGAATCACCAAACCCTAGTTTGGGTTGATTGTCTAGGAGAGGGTTTGTCTGATCAACCTTTAAGGAGTCCTTGAGTATGGATGTATGGGATATCTTGAGAAGATGGAGGGAAAATTTTGGGGTATGACACCAAGCAAACACATCAACATATTCTTTGAGAAGATCCATCAATTTTCTCTTGACATAGTCATCGAGTAGAGCTCTGATGCTCAATTCTTTTCTGTTTTCCTCAAAACCCAAGTTGATTGTTTCTAAAGGCTCTTCGTGAGGCTGAATGATTCTTTCCTCATGCTTAAGTAATCGGGAAATCTCGTCTGTTTTTTATAGAAAAAAGGAATTTGAAGATGTTTGTTTTTATTGGGTTTTTTAGGATTACCATTTCCAGAAAAAAGGAAAAAAATGAAAATCAAACACAAAATG
The DNA here is from genome assembly GCA_021764765.1 of Vicia sativa. Lineage (NCBI taxonomy): Eukaryota > Viridiplantae > Streptophyta > Magnoliopsida > Fabales > Fabaceae > Vicia > Vicia sativa. The sequence goes on along the minus strand of CM038794.1, from coordinate 99,624,425 downwards.
TGAGAATTAAAACAACGCTTTATTTATGATTCACATATGAAACAAGGCCCTAAACACAAACTCTTTTGTCTTGGGAAAGACAAATAGAAAATTATTTAAAAGCTAGCCCTATAAAACACCTCTCTACCTTGGGCGGGGTGAGAGTTCAAAATAAAAGCGAGATAACTACTTAGAACGGTGAACAATAGTATGAACCTCAACGACTTTCCAATAGCGACGAACTCCTTGGTAGACTATGTATTCTGGCAGTTTTCCCTTAGGATCATTTTCAGTGATGACGTTGACCGTTGGTCGAGCAGAATTTTAAGACTCTGGTTTGTTAACCTTGTCTTTTGTACTGATGAGGCGATCTTCCTCCGCTTGTTTGACAGGTCGAGAAGTATAAAATGAAGTACATGTGTCTTCAGGCGACATGTATTCTGGACTTTCAGGATGTACTTCCCAATCTTATGGATGAAGAGACTCGTTACCAGAGACACTTTCCAAGTCATTTTCAGGATCATCTTCCCAATCGTCTCTAAAAATTGCGTTTATCTGGGAATAAACAAATTCAGGTTCAACAACCTCGACATTTGTATTGAAGCAAAGATCATCAGTCATAATCTCAAATGGATGATTAGATTGAGAGGGCATGTATGCCTCTTCTGGTTGACTAAAATATTCAAGAGGATCTTCCCATCTAGTTGGTTGGATATCTTCAATTCTAATTCTTGAACTTTCAGGAGCGATATATCTTACCATGAAGTCAAATTTTCCACTTGGCTTCCCCAAGGTATCCCAAACCTTAAGTGGGATAGGTAGAATTTCTTCTTTATCATCTTGCAGGAACATGCCTTCAAATTTGTCTGAAGGAGGATAGAACACTGTATACAGTTCTTCCTGAGATATGTATCCAAAGTCATTGAGGAAAGTCTGCCATTCTTCAGAACCAGAGAGATTTTCTTCAGTTTCTTCATTAATAAGGACGTTGACCTCTTGAGGAACAGGGTAAAGGAAACCTCCGCTATGGAATACTTCTTTGATTATACGAAGATTTTCATCCTCCTCATTGGCTTTTGAGATTACTGGAGTAAATCTGAGTCCCGTTTTGGTCCCGCTGTTGATAAGAATCACAACTTGCCCCCAACCAGCGGTAGTACCGTCTTTCACTATCTGTGCTGCTTCTTTGTAAGAGGAGATAGATAATATGTTTCTTTTGGTAGATTCATCTTCTAACGAGAGGCCTTGGAACTGCATTCCTTCTACATCGTCATCATAGATGAAAGAGAAAGTGGATAAGTGGCTTACCAACAAGGCTTGCTCCCCACTTATGGTTACCAATTTTCCGTTTATTACGAATTTCAATTTTTGGTAGAGCGTAGATGTTACTGCTCCAGCTTCATGTATCCATGGTCGACCTAACAAACAACTGTAAGCGGCTTGAACGTCCATAACCTAGAAGGTGACTTGAAAAGTATGCGGACCAATTATCATTGGAAGGTCAATTTCTCCAATAATAGGTTTTCTTGATCCATCAAAGGCTTTGACTATTACACCACTGAATTTCATAGGTGTTTCTTTGTAAGACAAACGAGCGAGAGTCGTTTTTGGAAATACATTTAAGGATGATCCAATGTCCACTACCAAGTTGGACAAAGAGTCTAATTGGCAGTTCATAGAGATATGTAGAGTGAAATTGTGATCTCTACCCTCTTCAGGGAGTTCTTCATCACTGAAGCTCAGATTGTTGCAAGCTGTTATATTGGCTACGATTCCACCAAATTGATTGGTAGTCACATCGTGATCTATGAAGGCTTGATCCAAAACTCTATTCAGGGCCTCTCGATGGGCTTCAAAATTTAAAAGCAAAGAGAATATTGAGATTTTGGAAGGAGTTTGCATCAGTTGATCCACAACTTTGTACTCACTCTTCTTGATCAGCTTTAAAATTTCATCAAAGTATGGATTGATATTGGTCATATCATATGGTCCAATGTTTAAGTCTGGATTATCAACGAAAATTCCTATAGGATTCACAACGGGTGCATCAACAAGACTTTTCCTTGCTATAGGAGTGATAGGTTGCTTCGGTGGTAACGGGGTATGCACGCGCCCACTCCGAGTTACTCAACTTACTTCGACGATGTTAACTACAGATGAAAGAGTAGGTATGGGTATTTCCTTCCTATTTTCCATCATCGTGGCATTTTATTGATAGGGAACTGCTTTGTCAGAGTCATAACGAACCGGTCTAGGTAGGCAGGTGATCAAAGGAGAAACAGGAACCTTTGGATTGTTGTGTTTGACCTTTATGCGCTCAGGCATGTTGAAATGAGGAATGATAACATTTACTTCAGGAGTTACCAAATTGATATCTGAGACTAAAAGCTCATGTGGATAACACCCTATCATATTTACATCATTATCATTTCTATCTCTGAAAATTTGAATGTCACCAATGTCAATTAACTGTTGAAGATCTACTTTTATAGTAGAAGATCCACGAGAGTCTTCAAAACAAATTCTACAAGATTTGTAGTCATGTCGAGCAAAACCTCCCATTATGCATAATGTGGCGTGCAACTGTATTAGATCTGCTCTTACCAAGTTTATGTCGGTGACTTGGTATCATCCTGAGTATCTAGCTATTAAGCTCACAGCGTGCCCTCCATGATTAGGTAGCGAATTCACTTGCAAATTTGGATTCATATTTCTGAAAGAAAGAAGGTTAGCCTTAACCAGTCTTTGAACTTCAGCTTTCAAGGCTATACAGTGCTCGAGATTATGACCAGGTGCCCCTTGATGAAAAGGGCAAGACACATCTGTTTTGTACCACCAAGGTAATTTATCGGGTTCTGGAGGTGGCACTCTTGTTTGAACAAGATTTCTCTCAATCAAGGCAAGATATAATTCCGTGTAAGACATCGGAATTGGATCAAACTGCAAAATTCTAGGAGCACGATTTTGATTATTGTTAAATGGTTGAGCCTGTTGTCGAGGCTACTGACTCTGATGAAATTGTGGGGTATTTCCCGTGTTTGAAGTTGTACTAACAACTGGTGCAACAACGGCTACTTGTTATCGGTGATTAACATTTCTCCTAGGTCTCCCTTGGGATACCATTCCAACGTCTTGTTCTTTCTTCTTTGGGAAACTTGTTCCAATTCTCTTGGTTCCACTTGAAGATCCAACTTCTCTAGTTAAGCGTCCTGCTCGGACTCCTTATTCTAATTGCATCCCCATGTTTATCATTTTGGTAAAATCACTTGGAGCACTGGCGATCATGCTTTCGTAGTAGAAAAGACCCAGAGTATTCAATAAGATCTTGGTAATCTCTTTCTCTTCCAATGGTGGATTGACTTGGGCAGCAATTTCCCTCCATCGTTAGGCATACTCTTTGAAAGTCTCTTTTTTCCTTTTGAGACATTGATCTAAGTTGATCTCGATCTGGAGCCATGTCCAAGTTGAATTTATATTGTTGAACAAAAGCTTCTCCTAGGTCGTTGAAAGTTCGCACTATCCAACCCCATATACCACCTTAGAGCGGTGCCAGTAAGTCTGTCTTGGAAATAGTGAATGAGCAATTGATGATTATCATTATGAGTAGACATCTTCCTAGAATACATCGTAAGGTGACTTTGCGAGCAAGAGTTGCCTTTGTATTTCTCAAATTCAAGGACTTTGAACTTGGCTGGTATTCTCACTATGGGAACCAGACAGAGATCGTGGGCATTTTTCCCAAACAAATCCTTCCCACTGATTGTTTTGATATCTAATTGTATTTTGTTAAATTGTTCTTGGAGATCTTCCATACGGCCATGAGAATTCATGTTGTCGACAAGATCATGATAAAACTTGTTGTTTGCAATAACATGAACCACAGAAGCTGAATTCGTCATAATCGGTTGAGAAACCGACATAGTGACTTAAGGAAAGGTTACTCCGGGCTATGGAGTAAATGCTGAATTCTTCAAAGTAGGAACCTCAGTTCTGGTTGCCGGTACTTCAGAAGTATTTTGACGAAAACCTACGCCGAAATTGAAAGGCATTCCTCAAGGGTAACCCCCTGGCATAGTGAAAAGCGGATTACTAACTACGACAACAAAAACTAGAGTAGTTGTGATTTCTAATATCATCGTCGCTTAAACTTGACTGTTAGGTGTCAATTGTTGATTCTACGCAGCTACCAACGAGCTTACCAAAGCAGTAAGTCTTTCCACTTCCCCTTGAAGTGTGGTTACTATACCACAAAGCTCAATATTCTCTTGTTCAAAATCTTCCATTGCTTTCTTTCTATTTGCGCGAGTATTGTATTTGCGAGTCGATTGTGAGCGTAGTCGAGAAACTCTAAGACGCAACAGCTTGATGATCTCTCTGGAGAAAATTCCAAAATATAAGACTTTAAATAACACACTCGAAATGTACAAAATGATGCATGATTATGGATGCAAAGAGAAAAGAATTTCCAAAGAATTTATACTAAAAGAGAAATTTCTTGCAAACATTTGGATGGAAAACTCTTGTTTTATTAATATTCGAAAGAAGATTACATCAAGTTTTTTTGGAGCATATCTCTTACAACAATAAAGTAAATGATAAATAAAAGCTAAACTATAAAGATTAAGCATCTTCGTCTAATGAAGACCCAAATGCTTGATGTAGCTTCAACTTCAGGATCTCTTTACCATAGTAAGCTTTCAATTCAGCTTTCTCGGCTTTTAGCTTGTTAATGACTTTTTTCCACTCGTCTGGAGCAGGATTTGCATTCGTCAATTTTTCAAGCTTTCTATTTCTTTCTTTTATGTATTTCTTGACCGCGTTATCCTTTCGAAAAATCTTCTCATCTTTTCTCCATAAGCCATCCATCTTGAAAGTAGAGCGTTTTTTCATGATCTTTGACCTACTTCTTAAGCTTTACATTCTCAAAGTCAGTCTTAAGACATTTGTCTTCCAAAGCTTCTTTCTCTAGCCTTATCTTAGCCAACGCTTCTTGGTATTCTCCCATAGTCTCAATAGGAATGGTGGTCAATTTGGATACCACTGGGAAAATGGGTTCCTCATAAGTGTAAGGCATTCAGAATTCCTTCGCTCTTTTCGTTACCCCAAGAAGTGTAGATTTCCATGGCTACACAATCCTTGACATCACCTTTTCTTTCCTTCGAATATGGTGCCAAGCTCTTATCATTCTGGATTTCAAACCTTGAGAATCTTCCCCTTCATGATAAAAGTAACCCTCTACTGTAAAACCAAGGGGTTTATTGGAGTTTGCATACCCAAGTTGACGTCTTGCCAAGAATGGGTTGTATTTAATTCCTCCTTTTCTACCAATGAGAGGTACGTTGGCAAACTCTCCACAACTTTCAATGATTTCCATATCATTATAGGCCAAGGTATACCAATGAATATCGTCATTAGTAAGATACATGAGTCTTCGAGACCAATGCCAACCGCTTTTGTTTTCTTGGAAGATCGTAGACTTAGGCAAGTGGAAGATCGTAGACTTAGGCAAGAAGCTCTATAGAGTTTTTCTGTATTATCAGCAGAAATTCTAAAACCATATCTCTTGGTATATCTTCTTCTTACATTCATGCCTCTAACCTAAAATGTTTGCAAAGAAAAATCTCTAAATTCTTTGGAAATGGAAAGAAAAATGAGAAAATGAGGTTTTTGAATGAATGCATGAATGCCACAAAAATACAAACATGGTTAATGGTTATACACAAGTTCAAGCGTTTGAAGTCACGAGCATGAGGTCAACGATAAGAACCAAACGTGGGTAAGTTCTAAGGGCTTATTCACCTGCAAAACATGTTCTACTGATAATACAGGTTCAACGCTTCTCTTTGAAATATTATCGAATTGGCTAACTACTTGTAGTCCAATAATATTTTTCAAGAAAAACTCGCCTGATCGTAGTCTCGTATGACAATTAATCCAAGTTTACACCGAATAGTTTACTACATCCTAAATGGCGGGATGGGTTATGTATTCTACACCACTCGCGTTGGTTCCCTTGAAAGCAAAATGTCTTGCAATTAAATTGCTAAACACAATTACCCCCAAGAAAACCTCCACTGAAAGAGGGATCTCAAATTAACTTATTAAGGAATGTGACTCCTTGTAAGTTAATGGGACTATACCTCCACCTAATTATTAGAATGTTTCTTAAATCCGGGTTAGGATTTTTTCCATCAGATGAAATCACGAGTAATGGAACCAAACACACAATAAAGAAAAACAAACATGTGCACAAATGAAGCTTAACCCCTTTTTTTCTTTTTTAGAAACAAATAAAAGCTTGGTGACTCCCTAACAGAGTCGACATTTTTTTGTTCGCGGTAAAAAGTGACGAACGAGGGAATCGAACCGAAATTCGAATCTCAGGCTCAAAACGATTTACTCTTTTGATTTTTTTGTTTTAAAAGATGCCGCGAGCACCAAGCTTTATTGTTTCTAAACAAGAAAATAGATGGAAAAGGGGAAAACTGAAATACCCTAAAATATGATATGCGACTAGCGTGAACTAGACGCAACGCATCGGGGAGAGACCAGGGTAAGGGGGTTGGCTATATAAAGGGAAGGTATTAGCATCCTATATATCTATAGTTTTCTATAGGAACTTTTTTATGCATATTTTTGTATGATTGTGTTATTTATTTGCTACGCTATTTCGAGAGAGTTTCTCCTTTGAGATTTAAGAAAGGTAGGTTAGGCAGGAACCTAAGTTTTGTTATAATTATTATGCTCGCAAAGATCATTGGGATCCTCTGCATACATATCCCCTAGTGGGAATCAGAGCATCTGTAGCTCGGATCTAAGGGAACTAAGGTTTGTTTGGTTTGAGGGATAAAGAAGTATGCTCACCAAGGGTGAGACCTTGTGCCTATGTATTCTCAAAGGGAGGTTGACAAAGTTAGAGCAATCGTAGTTCCCACTTATGCTAGTGGAAGCAAAGGGTGATTTTATTAAGAGACAAAGACAAATGTCATCTTAATGAAAAATATATCTAATCTATTTCATCACATACATTTTTGAAAAGTTGATTGATTAAATCTTTCATTGTAAGCATTAGGTGTTTTGCTTGAGTGTACAAGCGTTACCACTTACAAGTTAAGAAAGATGTTTGAAAAATGTTTGAATCTTTCATTGTAAGCATTGAGCGTTTTTCTTGAGTATACAAGCGTTGCGACATACAAGTAAAAGATGTTTTGTTTGAAAAAGTGTTTGATTTGAAAATTGTTTGATTTGAAAAAAGTTTGATTTGTATGTGATGCTATAGATGAGATACTTCTTCCATAGAGATGATACATGTCTAAATCTCTAGGAGAAATTGATTATTGATTAGGGGGATGCTTTTAAGAAGCGTGTGGGTCCTTGTATTGTAAGCCCAATAGGAGGCATTCCGAGGGTCATCGAGGGTCCTTGTAAGAAGCTCAAGAGGAAGCTATAGGGTATGGCTATCTTGGCTTTAAGAGTGATTTCACTGGGAAACCATCCTCTTAGGATTCAAGAGTAACTTCACCTGGAAATCATACTCTTAGTGTTCTATCCTAGTGAAGGTGATTCTTTGTATTGGAAGCCCAATAGGATGCTGTTAGAGATTTCCAGGTCTCTTTCTTGTATGATGCCCAAGATAAGGCTAAACTCAACGAGGGAGTTCTTTTGTACGAAGTCCAAGAGGAGGCGAACTCAACAGGGGAGTTCTTTTGTACGAAGCCCAAGAGGAGGCTAAATCAACAGGTGAGTTATCCTGTACAAAGCCCAAGAGGATGTTATGGGGAACCTAGTTGTTATACCAGTTGTTACGTTACAAATAAACATGAACAAGTATATATGACAAAGTGTGTATGTGTGCACATTTACAGGAGTTTATGAAGGAAATATATAAACAAGTGTATAAAACAAGCAAATAAAGAAAGTGTAACTTGAATATATACAAAGTAGTGTGAAAGAAAATATATAAACAAGTGTTTAAAACAAGCGAATAGGCTAGTATACTTGGATATATACAAAGGAGTTGGGACTTACACCTTAAGGGAGGCCCATTGGTTTAAGAGCAGTTTCATCGGGAATAATGCTCCTCTTAATACCAGTGGAATCGGTGTATAAACAAGCGGATAAAAATTAGCGGAATGAAGCTAATTGTACTTGAATATTTACAAAGATGATTAAGTATGCACAAGGAATTGAATATGTACACAAAAGGGTGGATATGTACAAGGAAATAAATATGTACATAGGAGGGTTGATATGTACAAGGAAATGAATATGTACATAAAAAGGGTTGGAACTTACACCGCGAGGGAGGCCCATTATCAATTTGATTTTGAATTCGAAAGAATTTCGAAGAAAAACCTAGTTCGATTTGTATTTTCAAAGATTAATCGAATCGATCATGGAAAAGAGGTGTGTAAGTTTAAAAAGTTTTGAAAGTATTGAAATGATTTTGAAAAGTGAAAGATATTCACAAGAATTTTTGAAAAAGATTAGTTTTGAAAATTAGAAAGAAAACATTTTGAAAAGTATTAAAATACTTTAAAACGTCTCATTTTTAACCTAATAAAAATATATCGAAAAGAAAATATTTTTGGATTTTTTTTACATAATCATAAAATAGGTATATTAAATGACAAGTGTGCAAAAAATCATCTCAAAATGAGAAGTTTTGATTGGTTTTTGAAAATGTTGAAGTTTGATAAAAAAAATGAAGAAAACAAGTGATAATTAGTTGGTTTTGGTCTTGGAAGGGTTCGAACCCATGACCTGACTTTGAAAGGTGAAAAGAAATACCACTGGGCCACATACGTGGCTTATTAATATCACGCTTCCATAAAAATATATTTGAAATCAAGTTTGGAAAAATCAGTTTGAAAACAAGTTGAAAAATGTGAAGTTTGGAAATGTTAAAAAATAAAAAGGTCCCAGGGGGATTCGAACCCTAGACCTTAGGCATGGCAAGGACATGAAAAACACGTTGACTACCACTGGGGTGGCTATACATCCGTTTATTTATTTCACTTCAATTAATAATATTATAAACGAATTATTTGAATTAAAAAAAAATAGAAAAACACGTGTATTGTTCTTCTTCAACCTTCATCCTTCTTTGATTCATATCTCTCTCAATTCTTGATGAAATTAAAAGATGTAAAATTGAAACTTGCTCGTTTTGAGCCCGGGAACATGATGGTGGTTTTAATTTCATTTATTTTTAGCTTAAGATGATTAATTTCTGAGGAAACCAAATGAACCCTAATTCTAACAAATCAACATGAAATCGTATATGGACTATGATTTGTGCAATTGATTGAGGGTTTTTACTCAGTGATTTATGCACGAGTGAAATAGAAGTTTGGATGTTAAGGCTCAATATGTGCATACATTAAATTTTAAAATAATTTCTGAGTTTGGCTTAGTTTTGGAATGGTTTAAGGATTCTAACAACTTTCTAATAATGTTTAGAAAGCATTTGAAACCTAAGATTGCTCAGAAATTGCAAGGTTTGAAATTTGCAAATTCTCCCACTTAGAAAACTTGAAACTTGAAAAACAAGAAAGAAAGAAGTAAAGCATAGTTTATGATGCTTTGGTGTGATTTGAAGTGAAGTAGAGACCTCTATTTATAGGCCAAGAATTCTTAATAGCAATGGCAAGGATTGGCTTGAAAATTGACAACTTGCCTTAAAGGGTAAGAAAGGAAATGTTGCATTTAATGCACATGGTTAACTTCTTTAACCATGGTTAAAGTTTCTCACTTGATCTAATCCTCTATCAATCATTGCAATCAGATTTTTATCTCTCAAATCCTATCTATTTTGATGACAAGGCTTCTAGAAGGAAGAATTTGCAAAAAAATGACCTATAAACTTGAAAAATGACTTTTAAAATATGGTAATGGAGCTTTAAGTTTCAATTTCAAAACCCTAGATACACAAAGTGTTTTTGAAAGTTCTTGGACATTTTTGAAAGCTTGTAACAAGATATAAAACTTTCATGTTTTGAGTGTTTCTTTAATCAAAGTGGATCTAGGTGGAAAATGGCCATGAAAGTGATGAAAAACCATGTTTTTAACACTTAAAATTTTTTCTAAGTGTTAGAAAAATTTCAAATCTTGACTTTTTGTTGACTTTTTCACACATTTTGATTTTTTATGATTATGATGGATAATTTGAAATGATTTCATGATTGAAAAAGTTTAGATTTCAAAAAGTTGACCAAAAGTCAAAGTTTGACTTTTCTATATAGTTGAATTTTCATCAGATGATTCAAAATTTCTCTGATGATCAATCATGATATTTGGAATGTTTTGAACAAAGAAATTAGGTAAATATGTGGCATTGATGATTTCAAGATCAATATCCAAGCAATTAGGTCATTCATTGAGCAAAAAGTCAATGATACACCATCCTCGATCAAAACCCTAATTGGTCGATTCAAGATAGATCTTGAGGAAATGATGGGAATTTGAAAATTAAATGTTGATCATTGATGAAGATAGATCTTGAGGAAATGATGGGAATTTGAAAATCAAATGTTGATAATTGATGAAGATAGATCAATTGAGGTGAGTAGAGACTCAAACCCTAATTGATAATATCTTGAACAGATGAAAATTTTGATAAAAACCCTAATTTGGCTCAAGAAGCACACACACGATCTATCTTGTGCTGGAATTGTTAGTGATGCACTGATGCATATGTGGTGATATGAAATGGTATCTTAGGTCAAAAATTGGGCTATGACAATGACGCCTTCTTCGGCTTCTGACATTGTGTACTTATATGTCCCTCTTCTCCACAGTTAAAGCATATCACCTCTTTGTGTTGATAATCAGTTAGTTCGTGCCCAACTTTACCACAACAGAAATATCTCTTCGCCCCCTCAGTACATACATTACTTCGATGACCGGGATTTTCACACCTGAAACACACAATATCAGCAAGAGCACCTCTTCCACTTGGCCTTCTACCATCAACAACTTTCTATTTTCCCTTGTCGGTCGGGGCATTATAAGGTTTTCCATGATATTGCTACTATTCACCAGGTCAGAAGGTTATAAATCCTCTAGTATCCAATGGCCTTCTTGATCTCAGAACGCTATCCATTCTCAAACTTCACGGACTTAGAAAATTTCGTTGTCGCTTCAGAGTAATGGGGGTAGATTCCAACTCTACGAACTTGGCATCATATTTAGTCACCGATATATCTCCTTGTTTCAGTTTCAAATATTCAATTCCATTATTTCCACGACAATCCTCTAGGTAATACTTCACCAGGAATTCCCTTCGAAACACAACCCAGGTAATAGCTTCACCCATACCTTCCAGTGTCTGGTGAGTAGCAACCCACCAATCATCAGCCTCTCTTGCCAGCATATGCGTACCAAAAACGCACCTTCTGTGCATCCAAACATTTCATAACCCAAAAGATCCTCTCAATGTCTTTGAGCCACTTTAAACATAGATGGATGGTTCCTTTGGAAAGTTTCCAAAGCACGAGTTCCATCATTCCCACCATCGTTAGGTTGATTCTACATTGCCTGAGCCAAAGCATGCAATGCATTAGCAAGTGCACCATTTTCTCTTTCATCCATTGCTCTCTTCTACATCATAACATCAAACAACGGTTAAAACAAAACACATCAACAGTATTCCACTGCCACACTACACTAAAGACTCAATAACTTGGCCGGATGGACCAACCAAGCTCTAATACCAATTGTAACACCCTATTTCCCCAACAAATAATTTAATAAAAATCAGAGTAAATTAAATTCTAAATCAAACACCAACAAATAGGATGCTACATTATTCAACAAATCAAAAACCTTCTCGAGTATAACTAAGTAGATACATAACACCACTTCGGTTAAATCCACAACATTTTCAACATACTCTCAATGTCAACTTTATTATCATCTCAAACAATTTAGTTCAAAAATGAAACAACACATAACCAAATGAAAGAGTTCATATTACTCCAAAAAAATCTTCAAAACTAAATAATTCAATAGCAAAACAAGCATTCAATCCTCCCGGTGTCACGTATCCGAGCATTGGCACCAACTCTAAATAAGAAGAGTAACCTCTTCTAGACTTCGCAACTTGGGCTACTCCTGGTTATCTACATGTTATCCGCATAGAGGCAACATTCAAACAGAAGGGGTGAGATATCATAATATTATAATAAGTCATATGATTATGAATAAAGAACAAGTATAGCATGTAAGATTCCAAGCTTGCCAATCATCAAATATTCAACTCAATAATTCTACAATTTAACAATTCAATCAATGTCATGCAATTGACTCTGATTCAGAAATGCATGTGGTACCATCAGGGCATAAGCCCTCTCCAAAATGAAAATTATGGGCAACAACATAAGCCAAATCCAGGCTATCATCATACGGCCAAATCTGGACCAACAACATAAGCCAAATTCGACTATTAAGGATGCAAGTATGCGACATTGATATGAGACAACAAAATTATACAATACAGTGTCAACAATATGCCACTTCTAGGCCAACAACAAAATCATAATACTGCAGCAACACCTGCAATTTATTCATACTTTATGTATATCACAATAATAAAATTCAACCGCAACGTTTTACGTTACAACACATACAACATACACTTTCATCACAAATTATTCCCATAAAATATTAGGCCACTTTCATCAAATAGGTTTCATGTTATAAAAAATATTTTTAGTTTTCCAACGGTCCCAACGGTGCGTCAAATGGACACCCGAGGCGAAAGTTATCAATTTTAAAAGTTCGGAAAATCTGGAAGTTTCAGTAATGTAACCAGTTACCTCCCAATGGTAACCGGTTACTTCACTCCTTATGCACAACTGTTAGGTAATTTTTAACTGAGGTAACTGGTACCTCCTAACGGTTACCGGCTACTTCACTAAGACAGTAACCAATATTTCAAATCTTTGATCGATGTAACCGGTTACCTCCTAATGGGAATCGATTACTTTACTAAACCAGAAACCACTAAATTCCAATTTTTGATGAGGTAATCGGTTACCTCATAATGGTAACCAGTTACTTTGCTGAACCAGAGCCAAAAACCAGAATTTTTCTGCTACGATTTTGCATATTTTTTCACCCAAAATCAGATTTATAAACACACAAAAACATGCCAAATTTTGTGATTATCAACCCACATCAAACATACCAATTCTAACACAATCATCATACCAATTTCATCATTCAAAGTCATATTTTAACAATCAATTTAACAATCAATTCAGTAATTCATCTACACCTAAACCTAACATTCGAACCTTCATCTACCCATAGTTATATCACTTATTATAGAGTTAGAACTCCACCGTTACCTTTGGATTGAAGGTTCTCTAAGGTTTTTCACCAATTTCTCTTGTCCTAGCCTCCTTTGCTCTTCCTCTCTTATCACTTCTATGCTTCTCTTCTTTGTTTCTACGTACCATTTTTCTTTCTCCTTTTCAAATCCTATTTTATTCCACTAGTAACCCTTGAACCCTTATTTCTTAATTCCAACTTTGCCCTTCATTAATCTAATAATTATTTAATAATAATAACAATAATAAATTTAATATTATAATATAATAATACCAGTAAATATATTTATACCTTACACCCCCATGTTTCTACGATATTAGCCACACCCCCTAACACTTCATCCTTTATAATTTTTAAACCATCTAATCCCCAACAAAATGCATTAAACCATATTGAAGCAACTCGTTTTTCAAAAATCATTTAATTTTCAAGAAAAACAATGAAATTGCCACCTAATTTTATTTGTTCTAAAAGAAGAACGGAAAATATAGATAAAACCCACAAAAATTGGATAAGATGGTCTACGAAATTAAGAGATGCGGGTCCGGGAGTCGGTTATGCAAGGGGAAGGTATTAGCACCCCTCACATCCATCGTACTCGATGGTACCCATTTAGTTCAAAGTGTGTTTGTGTGTTAGTGTGAAATTTTACGATCTTCTAAGTTTGAAATGAGAAAGAAAGGGAGAAGAAATGTTTTTATTATTTTTGCTCGCCTTTGATCGTAAGACTTAGTGCCTACGTACTCCCTCGTGCAATGGGAAAGTCAGAGCGCCGTAGTTCGGCTAGAAAATGATTGTTTGTTGATTGATTTTAAATGAAAAGACAAGTCGTCATTTTGAAAGGAGGGGACTCGTCTAACGTCCACAAGGTGTGATAAAGAATAAAGGACTATGCACCAATATGAGGGAGGGTATGAGAACGCCTCTAGTACTCAAGTGGAGAAGTCGAAAACCTTGGGAATAGAGGAAGAAGCATCTCAATTATAAATGAATCATGTCTAATCTTGAAAAGGGTTTAAAGGTAAAAGGTGCTCGAACGCACAAAAGATATTGAATGAGTTGGGATTTATTTTAAGTTGGGGATGACAAGTATCAAAACATTACGCTATCATCTAATGATTCAAATACTAGAAATTGGCGAGTGAGCTCAACCAATCATCTCTCATCCCAAAAATTTATTATGAAATTGGTGTTTCGAGTGAGATAAAATATTTAAATTATTGGGCTATCATCCAACAATCTAAAGACTTTAAATTTGATTAAATCGTCGGGCTATCATCCAACAATTTAAACGAATGTCACTCCACTATTTTAATACGGACAGAAGTATTTAGTCTATTGGGCTATCATCCAACAACCTAAAGACTTCCAATTCAATTAAATCGTCGGGATATCATCCAACAATTTAATTGAATACCGCTCTAGTATTTTGACATGGATAGAAGTTTTATCTTATTGGGCTATCATCCAACAATCTAAAGACTTCAAATTTGTTTAAAATATTAGGCTACCATCTAACAATTTAAACAAATTTCATCCAAGTTTATTATGAAAATCATTTTTGAAAACACAACTCGACATTGGATCGAGGTTTGAGAAGAAGACTCGACGTTGGATCGAGTTTTTATTGAAAGTGTTTTAAATGCTTGGTGAATGGAGAAAGAATCAGGTTATGATCAATCAAGCCAAAAGACTTGATCAATCTCGAGAGAATAGCCAAGTCTATTCCCTACCATTGAACCCTTATGGAGATGAGAAGAGGATCTAAATAATTGTAAATAACAAATAAAATCGACAAAGCCCATACAAGGTGGCCAACCTAAGTATAAAACAATTAAATTATGTGTACTAGCAAAGTGGACTAGTCTACTATAACGACTAATTGGAACAATTAATCGAAATAGACTCACTGTAAGAAGGTCCAGGATCAAACGTACATGTGTGCATGTGTGGTCATCGCGACACTTCTAAGCTTTGTCGACTTACGGGTTTAAAATGATTTACAACTATTAGTTTAAAAATGATTTTTTTTTGTTTTGTGTAAGTGACAATTAAATTAAATAATACAGTAAAGACAGTTAAATATTTATTACAAGTTTTTGGGGAGAGGGATACATTAATTATAAATGGGGATTAAACAGTAAAATAATATAGAAAGCAGTAAATTATTTACAATGCAACAAGGGGATTGTGATACATTATTTCAAATGGGGATAAATTGAAATTAAAGAGAAAACGATAAATTAATTATATCTTAACATAATACAAACTAAAATTAATACGGAGAAACTTAAATATCGATTATTGTACTTTATTTTATTAATTGGAATAGGTTATAGAAACTAATTCTAAGAAGTTGCTACGCGAAAAATATTACTATAATATAATTCGAATCTTATTTATGAATAAATAAATAAAGTATAATAATAAAAGTAATATGTATATAGTATATATTTACAATACATAACATAAGAAATAAAAATAATATGTATAATTATATTTACAATATTAAATATAAAAATAAAATACTGAATATTTGTATGTTCATAAAATTAAAATACCAAATACTAAATAGTAGAATAACTATAATAAAAATGCAATTGGAGAGAAGTTATATGGATGCTAAGAATAAATGATGTTTGAACGATCCTTGAATGCTTTCACAAGTAGCAAACTAATTAGTAGCATAAGTGAAACTTGCATCAAATCAATGGATAATTGAATATTTCCCTCGATCAAAGAATTACATACATGAAGTGAAACAAAGACATGACTCAATTGGAAATTAAAAGGTGTGAAGTCTCATGAATTATCAACTAGTAACTTTAAGTCTCATGAAAAGCTTCTAAGCTTAAAAACAAAATTCACATTCTAATTATCAACACCAATCAACAATTATGAGTAATTTCATGGAATGTAAAAGTGAATTAAAAACGAGCTAAACAAGAAATTAAAATCAAGGTTTTGGCACTCGGATAACTTCTGGACAACATTGCACATGAATCAAAAGTATTGGAAACTCATCTCAAATAAATTTTAATCAAAAGAGAAAGTTAAATTAATAGGAAACATTCAGTGATATTCAATCAAGACCAAATTCATGGATGCTAAAAAATGCAGTAAGAATTAGCTCAGAGTTAACATTTAATTCATTCAAATTAACTCAACCAAAAAAAGAAAACATCAACCAAAATATCTTTCCACTCATCAAAATTTACCAACCAACTTATCATGAACATGATACTATCCAAAGAGCAACATCATCAATTTTGACACGCAAAATATAGTATTGACAATAAAAATAACATTCCAATTTGACAGTGTTCGCGTTAAAAGGTGACGCGCCTGAGGATGCGAACGTGAGTTCGGATCTTCTGGTACGCAACGATTTAAATCTTTTGATTTGTTTATAAAGATGCCGCGAGCATCAAGCTTTATTATTTTCAACACAAGAAAGATGATTTAATGATTATGAAAAGGGAAAGTCAAATACCCTCAATTGATATTGGTATGCGTAACGACTAGCGCAAACTAGACACAACGCATTGGGGAGATTCTGAGTAAGGGGATTGTTATATAAAGGAATAGATGGAGCACCCTAAATATATGTAGTTATCTACTTTATATAAGAATACGTTTGATATGTTTGTGTGTTTTAATTGCTATTTCTATGATTGGGAAAGTTTCTCCTTTGGGTTTTAAAAATAGATTATGTGGGACTCTAGGTTTTGTTATTATTGTGCTCGCAAAGATCTTTGGATCTTCGCATACATATCCCTAGTGGGAATCGAGCATTTGTAGCTCGGATCTGTGGTTCTATGGTTTGTTTGGTCCGAGAGAGATAGAAATTTGCTCGGCAAGGATGAGACCTTGTGCCTACGTATTCTCAAAAGGATGTTGAGAAAGTCGAGCAATCGTAGTTCCCACTTATGCTAGTGGAAAGCAACGGATGTTAGTAAGAGACAGATAAATGTCATCTTAATGAAAATGTATCTAATCTATTTCATCACATACATTTTGAAAAGTTTGATTGATTAAAATCTTCGTCGTAAGTATTAGGTGTTTGCTTGAGTGTACAAGCGTTACCACTTACATGTTTAAGAAAGATGTTTGAAAAAGGTGATTGAATCTTTTAACTGTAAGTATTAGGTGTTTTGCTTTAGTGTACAAGCGTTACCACTTACAATTAAGAGATGTTTTTGTTTGAAAAGAGTTTGAAAAGTTTGAAAAGTTTTGAAAAGTTTTTGACTGTATGTGATGTAATGGATGAGATACTTCTTCCATAGAGATGATAGATGTCTAAATCTCGAGGAGAAATTGATTGGATTAAGGGATGCTTTTAAGAAGCCCGTGGGTCCTTGTATTGTAAGCCCAAGAGGAGGCATTAGGGTCATCGAGGTCATCGAAGGTCCTTGTATGAAGCTCAAGAGGAAGCTATAGGGTATGGCTGGCTTTGGCTTGAAAGGGATTTCATCATCCTTTTCAATAAGAGCAATTTCACCGGAAATTTTACTGGGAATTTGAAAGTGATTTCCGGAAACCATCCTCCTTCGGGGAGGGGTTTCTTTGTATTGTAAGCCCAAGAGAAGGCTAAACTATCTTTGTATGATGCCCAAGATAAACTCAAAGATTCTTTTAGAAGCCCAAGAGAGGCTAACTAAGTGTTGTCTGATGGATTGTCTTGTATGAAGCCCAAGCGGAGGCTAAACTCAACTGGGGATGAGTTATCTTGTATGAAGCCCAAGCGGAGGCTATACTGTGGGAACCTATTGATTAGTCTAATTGTTATGTTATTATTAGACGATTGTATAAACAGGTGTGTGTGTGATATGTATTCACAAGAGTTTATGAAGGAAATATAAACAATGCATGATGTTTATTTACAGCAGTTTATGAAATATAAACAAGTGTCTGTGAAACGAACATTTAAAACGAGCGCAACTTGATTATTTACAAGTTTGAATTGTGTACAAGGAAATGAATATGTACACGGACGAGTATTTATGTACAAAGAAAAATGGATGTACATAGGAGGGTTGGGACTTACACCATAAGGGAGGCCCATTGATTTGAAAGCGCTTCAGGAATGATGCTCCTTTCAATGTCAATGGTATTCAGTGTAAAATGTACAGATGAAACGGAAATGATTGATTGAAGTTTTATCTGTAAAAGGTATCTGTATTATGTACAGATAAAAAGTTTGATATGTACAAGGAAAAGATTGTGTATGTACATAAAGAATGTTTGGTTTGTGTATACAAGTGAAGTGAAACAAACGATCAAGTTTATGCGTACTTGAGTATAAAAAGAAGTATCTGTATTATGTACAGATAAAATTTGTATGTGTTTGGAAAGTTTTTGATATGTACAAAGAAATATCATGTACATAAAAGAATGTTATGGGGCTTACACCATGATGGAGGCCCATTGATTTGAAAGCAGTTTCACAGGGAATAATTCTTCTCCTTTCAATATCAATGGTATCGGTGTATAAACAAACGAATGAAAACAAATGAAAGAAATTTGTTTTATGTTTGAATATTAACAATGATGATTTGAGTATGTACAAGTAAAATTAAATATGTACATAAAGGATTGGGACTTACACCATAAGGGTGGCCCATGATCGATTGAGAAATTCGAGAGAAGACGAAATCAGTTTTATCGTTTTAAATCGGATTGATCATGGTAAAAGATGCACGTTTGATGAAATGTTTTGAAAAATGATTTGAAAATGTTTTGAAATGTGAGGTTCATTTATGAAAAGTTTTGAAAAAAATCGAAGTCGAAAACTTGAAAAATTCACCTTTAAGGAGGTTTGAAAAGTGTTCGTAACGTCGTTTTGGCTCGATTAAAATTTAATCGGATGAAAGTTTTTCTGAAAATTTTGCACTATCACAAAATAGATGTATTTATTGACAAGTGTTTAAAAATCATCTCAAAATGAGAAGTTTTGATTGGTCAAAAAATTGTGAAAGTTTGATAAAAACATGAAAATGGAAAGTTTGTAAAAAGAATGGTCTTGGTGGGTTTGAACCCATGACCATGAGGTGGGAACGCGTGTCATAAATACTTAAAGGCAAGCATACAACCACTGGGCCAAACGCTGAGTTGTTTAGTGGATTAAAACACGCATTGAAATAAGATTGGCTTATTTGAATTTTTAAAATGAAGAACACCAAGAACACGCGCTCGGGTTCGTGTTTTGATTTCTTGCAAATCCGATCCAAAATCTTCGTTTCTCCATGAAATTGAGTGATGTAAAATCAATCTTGCTCGATTCTGAACAACGAACACGATGGCGTTTGTTAATTTCATTTATTTTAATCTATCATGTTTTACTTTCGGAAAACGAAGAACCCTAAAACTAAGAAATCAAATTAAATTACGTGTTGTTGATGATTGTTTGATTTTGTTGAGGGTTAATGATCGTGTTAGGTGCAGAAAGAGAATGGCCAAGAGCTTTTGTCAAAAGAATCAAAGAATCATGCTAACCAAGTTCGTGTTCATACCTGGGAAAATGAGAATCGAATTCTGGGCAAACGTGTTTCCAGTTGTTGTTTCTTGATCATGTGAGCTCCAACGACCTATAAGGAAGCTATGAGGATGGTCTGCACCTCTTGGATCAAGCTGAATCGTTCTACACAAGTCGACCTGCACAAGCTTGAAATGGAAACTGGAAAATGATGTAAATCGTGTTACAGTTAGATGTTCTTGATCTGGATCATGTACATGAGGTATGGTGATGATGTTTGAGTGATTAGAACATCAATTGCTCCAGCCAAAATCCAATTTCGAATGCTTAGGCAGTTTGTACAAGTTCATGAGCATGAAAGTTGAAAACTGGTTTTTAGTGTTTCTTAGATTGATTTTAGATTTCAAACATGTTCCATATTGATCATTAGATGTATTAGACACCAAAGAATATCATAGTTCTTGCTAAATTTGAAAATTGCAATGTTTGGCAATTTGAACTATGATACTTGAATTTGAAGAAAGTGGAAGGAAAGCATGGATTTTGCAATGTTTTTGGTGTGGATTGAGGCTTGAAATATGAGCTATTTATAGGCAAATAGGCTCTGAAATGTTAGGCAAAGAAGTACAAGCCACTTGTGATTCAAAGAAAGCTTAAGGGGCAAGAAATACAATTTACCAAAAAAGGAAACTTCCTTTTTTCACCATGTGCCCAATTTTTACAATTTGATCCAATCCTCTCAATTTTCACCTCTCATTGATATTTATCAGTTCATCCATCCACTTGGCAAGGTTAGAAATCTTCTAGATGAAGAAAACATAAAATGACCTATAATTTGATGCTATGATCTTTGAAAATCAAGTTTCATGGAGCCTTATGTTTCAATTTCAAAAGTGTATCTAGACTCCATGGATTTGAGAGTTCTTGGACATTTTGGAAAGATTTTTCCATGATCTACAACTTTCATGTTTTGAGTTTTTTCAAATTCCAATTGGAACTTGGTGAAAAAATGGCTTGAAGTTTGGAAAAAGTAAGAAATTTCAACACTTAGAAAAGTTTCTAAGTATAAAACTTTGACTTTTGTTGACTTTTCAAATTCTTTGATTTTTATGATCATGATGGATCATTTGAAGTATTTTGATGTTGGAAAAAGTTTTGTTTTGAAAATTTGACCAAAAGTCAAAGTTTGACTTTTCTCGAGATGAAATTTCATCGATGTTTCGAAACGATCGATGAATTCGTGAACCTCTGTGATGTTTTGAATCCGTAAATTAGGTCAAGATGTTGTATCTAAGATATAATGACCAATCTCTATCCAAAAAGTTATTTCTTGTTCAAAAGTCGAGAATTCTCATGCCCGATCAAAACCCTAATTGGTCGATCCTCGATCGATCCGTGAGAAAATTTGATATCTGAGGATTGAAGGTTGATGATTTGATCAAGATAGATCAAATAAGATGAGAAAATCTCAAACCCTAATTGGTTAGCTCTTGAATCAGATGAAAATCTGATGAAACCCTAATTTTGACCTGTGAATGCTACACCCGATTAATGTTGTTTGAACTGTTAGTTGTGCAATGATGCAAATGTAAGGTGGTATATTAGGTCAAAATTTGGGGTATGACAGACAGCAACAACACCATAATTCAATCTTAACACAAATGGCAAGGCAATGGCACCAAACAACGGAAACGGGACAATACTATGACATACTTTTTGCCCAAAGACGACGGAATGATACAGATATCAAGCTACTGTCTATTAGATTACCAACCTAGCAAAGAAAACCTTTCTAAACTTGACTTAGACACTTAGACAGATTCAAGTATCCACAACAAGACTTTATCATTCATTTTAAACTCAATGCAAGATCAACAGTCCGGAAAACTATATCGAACTCAAACTTTATTCCATAGAACAATGGCAGTGTATCTCTAATCTCAGGAAAAAAAACATGAACACAATTATTTCCTTCAACAATCCAAAGCAGTTTAGGCAGCATAACACACAGACTAAATATGGAATTAAACTTACAGAATGAAGCTGAGAATTGATGAGTCGATGACGCCGCAAAAATTGAACATAAACGGTGATGAGAGTATGTTGCTAGAAGAAGAAACAGGCGGCGAGTTGTTAACAGTGGTTGTTGCTGAAGGTGGAGCTGGCACGGATGTTGAAAGGAGGAACAAAGGGAGTTGTTCAGGGCAAGGAATGAGAGATTCTGGTGAGAGGGGTTAAGAGACGAGGGACGATGTGAGGAGGACTAGAGGGTGGTGTTACAAAGGAGTGATAGCGGGGAAGATTGACGGCGGATTGAAGGCTACGGTGAAGGGTTGTGAGAGGTAGCTGACAGAACGAAACGGAGGAGTACGAGGAGAGGGAGACAATGGCGAGGTTACGGCGAAGGAACAAGGGTGTGGCAAGGTTGAAGAAGAGATGGAAAGAGTGAGCTTACGGTGAGATGCGTTTGGTTTGTAGTTGCGTGAACGAAGGCTGTAGGTGGTGTCGGTACGGTACAGCTAAGGAAGCAACGGCTGGGCGGCTGGGAGAGTGAAGGGACGGGTTTGGCCGGAGATGAAGGCTGATGGTTCAGAGAAGGAACGATGAAGACAAGGAGTTTCTATTTCTATTTTTCCAGATTTCCCGCCTCTGAAAGTGTTTTCAATTTGGCCTCCTCTTTCAACAGTTACATAACATTCCTATATATACTATAAAATTAGGTTTTCATCATTTTTTTTTCAAATGCCAATAATACCCTTAATTATAAATTGGACTATAAAGCCCAAAAGAGCAAAAATTAACTTATTCAAAAACATTTTTCTTTTGATTCTTGGAGATAAAAATTGAACACCTAAAATTGTCAAAAGTGATAAAAGTTCGAACAATAAATTATTCGAAAAAATAATATGAGCATATTAACATAAACTACGGGTCTCGCAGATTAAAGTAAAATTATTAGAATGTTCAAAATCGAAATAAAATGATGATAAAGAATATCCAGCTTTAAAACGCTTACAGTTAAAAATGAGACTTCGAAATGTACCGAAAAATTAGGGAAAACGCATTTTTATGATTTGCGTGATACGTGAATTTATAAAACAGTGAGTAAAAGATGAAAACTTGAAATATTTTCCCCTCTAATTTTCGCACAGTGTCGAATCGCTTTTAACAGTCTATTTATAAAATCGAAACATCGATATCATCGACATATAAATAATTTTAAAACAATACAATAAACAGGCAAAGAGGTAAAAATAAATGAAGTGAGATAACAAGTATTTTATAACTAAAAATAATGCGAATATCGATTTAAACTGACTTTTGATCAGTTTAAATACGACGAAATGATGCATATGCAATGATTGAATGACTGTGTATTTTTTTTAATATAAATACAATGAAAGTAAGTAAAAGTAAAGAAAATAGCATGGTAAAATTTGGGGTGCAACACATATCATACAATAAAAATTCATATAAATACACCGCATTGTCTAATTATTTTAATTAAAATAAATTCTAATTAAATCGGGTCGTTACAAACGTCTTCTTTCCACTTTCCTATTGGGGAGATGACGATCACACTTGATGACATTGCTTGCTTGCTCCACCAACCTATCAGTGGGAGGTTAATTAACCATAACAAGTGTCATACCCCAATTTTTGACCTAAGATACCATCTCATATCATCCACATATGCATAATTGCATCATTGACAAATTACAAAACAAGATAGCTTGTGTGTTTGCTTCTTGTGTTAAACCAGGGTTTTAAATCAAAAATCACTCATCAGTGCAAGATGTGACAAATTAGAGTTTGGTTCTCCATTCATCTCAAATGATATATCTTCATAAACAATCAACATTTGATCCAAATTCTAGCCATTTCATCAAGCTCAAGGCTTTGGATTGATTAAATTAGGGTTTTGATTAAGGATGGTGCATCATTGACTATTGGCTCAGTGCATGACCTAATAGCTTAGAACATGATCTCAAGATCACAAACACAATAGCTTGACCTAATTTCTTGGCTCAATACATCTCCAATACCATGGTTGATTGATAGTGGAAGATTTGAATCATAGGATAAAAAGTCAACTGTCCAAACAAGTCAAATTTTGACTTTTTTGGTCAACTTTGGAATTCAAAATTTCTAATCATAAAGGCATTTCAAATTATTCAACTTGGTCATCAAGAATCAAAAATATGAAAAAAGTCAACAAAAAGTCATGATTTGAAATTTTTCTAAACAGTTGGAAAAAATTTCAAGTGTTTTTACAACTTTTTTCACCATTTTCATGGTCATTTTTCACCAAGATCCAAATTGATTCAAGAAAAATGTTCAACATAAAAGTTTTAGATCTTGTTACAAGCTTTACAAAATGTCCAAGAACATGAAAAAATATTGTGTGGAGCTAGGGTTTTGGAATTTGACATTATAGGTATTTAAACTTGCATTTTAGGCCATTTTTGCAAAGTTTTTCAAGCAATTATGTACAAATAAGATAAGATCTTGTCTTATTCTCTTCCAAAAGCCAAGTTGCATTCAAAATATCCAAATATCATAATTGAAGAAGAGATAAGAACACTTGAGTGATTTAACCATGGTTAGGCCTTTTTAACCTTATGCATTAATGGGAAAGATTCCATTCTTATCTCCTAAGGCCAATTTGCAAAAAAATATCAATTGTTTGCCTTAATCTCAAACTTCTTGGCCTATAAATAGAGGTAATTTCTTAATTCAAAATCACACAAAAACAATTACAACACTTATTTTCTCACTTCTTTCTTAAGTTGCAAGTTTCTAAGTTTCAAAGGAGTTGGAATCCCAACTTCCAACCCTTGATAGTTCTGACCAAACCAATGCTTCAAACACTTGCTAAAAACCATTTGTAAGTTGTTTTAATCATTCATACATCACAAAAACATCCAAAACTAAAAAACACTCTCTAACTTCCATTAGTGCACATATTGAGCCTTAACAAGCAAACTCTCAACTGGCTTATGCGTTTTCCTCTTTTATCATCCAAACACTTCACATACATCATATAGAAGTGATATAAATAATAAAATCACTTCCATAACACCAGGATCATCATCTCCATATTCATTTTGGCCAAACTGCAGTTGGATTCGAGCAGGGAGTTCCAAGAAGTTTCCAAGCAAGTTGAGCACATCACACCTTCCATAGGGTCAAGTGAAGCTGTTCAGATCATCAAACAACTTTTGGAAACACTCTAACTTAAAATTTGACTCCCACTTGAAGGAGGTAAGCCTTAAAACTCAAACTCCATAATCCATGCGTGATAAACGTTCAAATGAGTTACCAACATGTTTCTGCACTTATGTAGAATGTTTTCCCTCAATCAATTGCATCATATTGTGTCTGTATGGAATTTCATGTTGAATTGTGCAAAATTAGGGTTTATTTGTATTTGAGTATTTTTCTTGGTCTTACACTGAAAATAAATAAAATTTAATGGTACCAATCGATTCCTTGTGAAAATCGAGCAACTTTCATGTTTGGATCTTTCCATTTGGTTGAGAAATGAGGAAGTTGTGAATCAAAGAAGATGGAGGTTGAAGATGACGCCATTTTCAAATATTTCTTAATTTTATTTAATAATATATACATTTGTTTTCATTTAAATTAATGGATGCATCCCCACCCCAGTGGTAGAACGCGCGCCTTTAAGTCTCTCAATGCCTAGGTCTGGGGTTTGAATCCCCCTAGCCCCAGACTTTTTGTTTTATTTTTCAAAACATTTTCAAACATTGGTTTTTCTATTTTATTCACTTGATGCATTTACATAACAAGCCACGCGCATGGCCCAGTGGTATTTCTTTTGATCTGCAAGCTTAAGGGCGTGTGTTCAACACTCATCAAGCCCAAAACTAATTTTTTACCACTATTTTTCATAAGTTTTTTAACAAACTTCAACATTTTCAAAAACCAATCAAAACTTCTCATTTTGAGATGATTTTTTGCACACTTATCATTTAGTATGTCTATTTTGTGATTATGTCAAAAACCCCAAAAAATATTTTCATCTGATATATTTTTATTAGGTTAAAAAGTAGTACTTTTTAAGTGTTTTTTAATGCTTTTAAATGTTTCTTCTTGATTTTTTCTTTAACCTAATATCTTTCAAATACTCATAGCCTCCTCTTGGGATTTATACAAGGAACATCAATGTCCCTTAGAAAGCCTCCTGTTGGGCTCATAATATGAGGACCCTCGATGTCCCTCGGATAGCCTCCTCTTGGGCTTCATACAAGGACCCATGAGCTTCTTAAAAGCACACCCCCAAATAAAACACTTCCCCTTAGAGATGAGACATGAATCATCTCTATGGAAAGAGTATCTCCTCTATAGCATCACAAGTGGCACACTTGTATACTCAAGTTAACACTCATTTCTTACAATGAAAGATTCAACAAAACATCTTTCTCATTCTAAGAACTTTAAGTGGTATACTTGTATACTCAAGTTAACGCCCATTTCTTACAATGAAAGATTTAACATTCGATCTTCAAATGTTTGTGATGAAATAGATTAGATACATTTTTCATTAAGATGACACTTGTCGCTGTCTCTTAAAAAATATTATTTCCACTAGCATATAAGTGGGAACTACGATTGCTCTGACTTTCTCAACCTACTTTTGAGAATACGTAGGCACAAGGTCTTATCCTTGGCGTGCATACTTCTTTCCACCTCAAACCATACAAACCCAAGTTTCCCTTAGCCCCGAGCTACAATTTCTCTAATTCCCTCTAAGGGATATGTATGCAGAAGATTGCGATAATCTTTGCGAGCATAATCATAAAAAACCCACTTAGGTTCTCACTCAAATTACATTCTTAATCCCCAAAAAAGAAACTTTCCCAATAGCATAGCAAATAAAATATAAGGACAAAAAAGGATCCTATAGAGTACTATAGATGCATAGGGTGTTAATACCTTCTCTTTGTATAACCAACCCCCGTACCCAAGATTAGGGGTGTAGTCGGTTCGGTTTGGACCGGTTTTTGGTTAAAAAAATTATTCAGACCGATGATATCTCTATCGGTTTGGTTTGGTTTGGTTTTTAATGTTTTTTAAAAATGGAACCAAACCAAACTAACCGGTTTGGTTCGGTTTGGTTGATCGGTTTTCAACATATTTTTTAAAATATTATATTCATCGGTGTATTATTTTCTATCATGTTTTTTGTTTTATTATACTTTTCAAACAACTTACAAGTTGTTTTTCATCTATATGAAGTATTAACATAATTTTCATACGTCATGAAATAAGTTCACTATATAATAGGTTGGGAAGAGATTTGAAAGATTAACAAATAAAGGATAAAAATAAAACAAAATGTTTCAGTACACATGATTAATATGTTTCACACATCAAACACACATAAAAACTATTTTGTAACAAGACTAGAAGAAAATTCGTTGAAGAAGAAACATAAAAGATAATAAAAAGAAGAAAACTAACAAAGAGAACTTGAACACAAATAAGGAAACCATATCCTATAAGAATGACGACGGCGAGAGAAACAGTGTTGACACACAACCATAGTAGTAGTTTGACGAGAGTAAGTTTTTATGGCTTATGGTTTCTATTTTTTATGTTTGGAGTTTGGTTTTGCCTACATATTTTATTCAAAGAAAGAAACTGTAAAAAAAAGTGTTTGATCAATACAAATTTTGATCTTTAATAATGAGCTAAATAAAAGATAAAGTAGGTATCTATAGTCATCGGTTCGGTTCATCGGTTCCTAAAAACTAAAACCGAGAACCAAACCAAACCATCTCGATTTTAATTGGTTTGGTTCGATTTTTGAACCGAACCAAAAACATTTGGTTTTTCTTCGGTTTTGTTAGGTTTGGATTATCGGTTTAATTGGTTTTTTTTATCCGCTTACATCCCTACCCAAGATCTCTCTCCCCGTGCTTTGCATTTAGTTTCATACTTCTCACATTGCATACTTTTTTAGGGTTATGCAACTTTTCCCTTTTCCTTTTATTGGAAATAATAAAGTTTGGTGGTGCTGACCTTTTAAATAATTTTTTTTGAGACAGAGAGCCGAATCCCTATTTGGCTCCCTCGTTCTCCGATTTTCACCGCGACAACAAGGTACCACGAGTTGAGGTGATTGAGTGAATGTTCGAGTATCTAAGAACTGATTCATTTAAGGAAACTTAAGAGTGCAAAACAACTAATTAGTCACATGCAAAATTCTCCACTTTGAAAAACTTATATGAAGAGCACTTAGTTGTAGCCGCAGGGGCCGAGGATGAGGATGACGAGGTTTTTGTTCAGTACAACTGAGATTGTGCTTTACGGTGTTACATCATGTTCTTGGTTGGCACGTCCCTCTCTTAGGACAAAAGTGAAACCTATGTAGATGTGACATACCTTCGGTATTTTATAGATTTGAGTACAGTTCATGAATGGAACTAGGGACCCACCATTTTTGTATACCTCGACCAGAAGCTGAATGGAGCTTCAAACTGGACGACGAGGCAGCTCACTGGCTCTTGCACACTCCTCACGGTACATTTTATTCCAACTATTACATTTAATTAGTTTTTTTAAAATTTGTACTTAAATATTCTCTGATTTGTGTTTCAGAGTTGGATAATCTCTCACTTCCACCACGTTCATGGATTTGAGCTTGATCTGACTTATACTGACGATATGCCGAGGGCTGCAAAGTATATCCTCCATAGAGGGAATCATAAAATGTCGTCTTACCAGGTGTATCTTGATCGTACTAATCATGATGACATCAAATGGACGTCGTTTGAGGATCACATGGATGTTGTCCCTTTCTACCATATCTCATTATACTCTAGGTGGCTAGCACGTGGGTCGAATATTATAGTCAGGTATCTTCTGGAGTGATGTATCAGGAAGTTTGGCTTTGTGCAGGTGATACCGAGATCTCTGTTTCAACCTGCTCCCGACACCATTATCCGTTGGTGTAGCGGCAAAAAGTGCGAGTATAAGCCATTGAATTGACTTAACTCAAAAAATAACAAAAGAGTCGCCACCGTGCTTTTATTTTATCCAAAGGACTAGAAAAAAAAGAGCGAATAAAATCCTATACAAAATATCAGAGATCTGGGACCGGGGGTTAGTTATGCAAAGGGAAGGTGTTAGGCACCCAAAGCATCTACGGTATTCCACAGGAACCTTTTTGAAAATTTGTATATGTGTGCAAAAAAAATGTTTGTACAAAAATGGATGGTGGGGGAAGAAAAGAAATATTTTTTATAATTTTGGTTTGATAGAACTTCCAATGAGTTCCAGGCCTACATACCAACAATGTGCAATATTGAAATCAAAACCAAGTAGTTCGGCTAGAAAAGACCAAATTTGTGTGTTGGTTGATTTAAGAAAATGTTAGTTTAGAAAAGCCACAAAGATCTCAAAAAGTTTGAATGAGGTTAGGTGTTTTTTACTCTTATGAAAAGAAAAGTCAAAGTATTATTAAATGGATTTGAAATTTTATTAAGAAAAGAAGTTTGAAAACTCATGAACCTAAGTCCAAGTTTTTTATGAAAGTGGTTCGAGTTTTGGAAAAACAAGAATCCTTTGAAAACAAAGAAGGGAGATTTTGAAAATTAAAGAATGGAGAGGAGATGAAGAGGCTAACCTATGTGCATAAAGTAAAAGGTAAGGGTAAAGAAATATCTAACTGGGTGAGAAGACTAGTACTTGACATCAAGAGGCAATATCATATCCCATCCTTTGGATTACCACATAAGCAACAAATAACCGGACAAAAAAACCAAGCTTCAGATAAGTCAATGCTTTTAGGTGAACTCTTGTCTAAGAAAAACGGGCAGAGTAGCAGCTGTATTCGAGGAAATCTACTCTTAATCAAGTATAACGGAATAACCTGCATACAAAGATAATAGCCAGACAAGACAGAATAACACCAAGGGCGGATAAATCTCCAAGTTGAGGTATGGGTCCTAATCTTAAGTCTAAAGATCAAGCTCCGAGCATAGGGATAGTAACCAAGTCCAATTAAAAGTTTTTATGTTTAAGTTGAATTATTAAGTGTTTTGGAAAGGGAAAAATAAAGCTCAAGTGAACAAATTCAAAATAACAAGAAAATAAAATGCTCAAGTGAGCAAAGGAAAAATGACATAGAAAATAAAATGCTCAAGTGAGCAAAGAAAAAATGGCATGAAATGTAAATGCTGAAATTAAAGTGCATAAAAATAAAGACCATAAAAATAAAAGCGGAAAATAAAAGGCAATTAATAAATGTTAGCAAGATGACCATCTTGAAACATGTCAAGTATATCATCGAATTGTTAATTGTTAGTCGTCAGCAAGGTGACCATCTTGAAACTTACGCATGAAGACTTGACAGCAGCTTGATAGAATTAACGCGATCACACAACAAGTTTCAATTGTTTTTTGTCAAGTACATCACCGGTTTTGGAATTATCATATCACTTGATCAAAGATGATTGAGAGTTTCAAATGGACAAGGTTAGTGGAAACTTGTCAGAAGCTTGATTAGAAATCAATGAGACCACGCGACAAGCACCGCAAGTATTGAATCAAAATCAAAGCTCAAGTCATCTTTTGGGGCTTATGTTAGAACATGAAAGTTCATGCCACCAATTGATCACTTTCTGATTCGGGACAAAAAAAAAGATGAAGAATAAGCAATGTAGCGCTATTTTAAGCAATTGCCAAGTGACTTATGTAGAAGCCACCCTACAATGAGATCGGTCAATAGTGATGTATGTGTTGAAAAAGAAAACGAGGATAATAATATGTAGATCATCTTCTAGTGTTTGTCAACACATGTAAAATAATAACGAATGATAGATCAACTTGGATTATCTTCTCTAATTTCTTCCATCTTTAAGTTCAATCACTCATCTTGGTGGATTAAGGCACAAAATATATTGTTGACTCAAAGCACCAAGAATTAATTGTACAATTAATCCTTTGATAGATTTGAATCACCAATACATTTCTCCAACCTCATCAACACCCAAAGTCCATTGAAATTAAAGAGAAATTAGGTGTACAAGACTACAACCCAAGGCAATCATCAACAGAATGGAGTAGAAGAAGAGTAAAGATTCAAAATAAGTCAAAAAACAAGTGAAAATCACAATTTACACACTATGCAATCGATTGCAGCATGATGCAAATCGATTGCTGTTGGCTGAAGATTTTGATATATATGATTCGAAATGGAGTCATTGAGCTCGAAATGAAACGAGATTAGTGTTCGTGAGAATAAAAGTGAATGTCATAGTTCGGGATGGAAGAAATGGATCTTCGAATGGACATGTCAAAGTTCGAAGCTTCGAATGGCAGTTATAAAGATATATTTAAAAGAAGCCTCGAAGTGCTAACTAGACTGTGTCTGTGTGATGAGTTTGAAGTGAAGAATGTTAAAGCATTTGAAATTCAAACGCGAGCGGGATGATTGGAATTCAAATATACATGCGCTGGAATGGTTCGAAGACGCGTGGAAGCTAGAGAAGCGCAGTGTTCTGCATGTTCTGAACGTGGCAGAATCTCATAAGTCAGACCGTTATGGTCGAAGTAGTATAAATAGAAGTCTTAGTGTTAGGATTTCGTGTGTCATATCTATTGTACAAAATTCAGTAAACATTCAAAATACCACATGACTAGGGAAATGAATGCTCGAACAATGTATGTATGATAGCACCAAACCTTTATAATTCAGTAAAACTCTTTATCTTTCCAGTTTATCTTTTTTTTTGCATCAATGTCTTTTAAATACTTTTACATTCAAAGTCATTTAACTATTTCCTGCATTTAAACACTTTTCTTCTATTTCGAATCCTTTATGTTTTAAGAAACTCTTTTACATTCATGTCTTTTACATTTCATGCTTTTATATTCATGCTTTTACATTAAAGTCTTTACATTCAAAGTCATTTACATATTTCTTTGCAAATCGAAGTTTTACTTATTCAAGTCAGTTTTATGTTTCTTTACTTGATCATGTCATTAAGTTCTTTAACATTGTAATCGGAATACATTGAACATTTCTAAAACACCCTAAATACAAGTCTTAACAATGAGTATTAGTTTTGTTATTAAATTTATCCAAACGACCAATACCCCATAGGATCAATCTAGTCGATCCTGCAAGTTACCAGAGAAATTGAATAACAATCATTAAGATTATTCGATAGTTTGGAGGACTAGCGGTTGTTTTACCAGAAATCACTGTAAACAAATTGGCACGCCCAGTGGGACCGTCATTGGTCGTTACAGAATTAAAACAAAGATTGTTAAGACATAATTATTATAAAAGTTCTTTCTGAGTGTCAAAGTTCGTTGGTATATGAACCTTATGAGTGGTAGAGTAACTAATAGAAACCAACCCTTACCCAGAAGAAAACGTAATAATAGGATGTCTAATCCAAACAATCAACAAGGGGAACAAAATGCCCCACATGGAACAGGCACGAATGCGTCCGCTTCGACGGGAACGTCAAGCGCGATCCTTTCAAATGCACAGTCTGTTGCATCTTCTACTAGTAATGTGGCCACGAACAGAACAAGTGGCATGTCAACAAACAATTCGATCTTAGGAAATACAGGAACCACTGGTTATCCTGGGGGATTTGTCCCACCATCAGGGACACAAACCCATTTTGCCACCCCACCACCAACTAGACCACCCAGTTTCGATGGTAGTAGACCCAGGAATCCCCCTTATGGGATGCCAACATCTTTTATGGCAGGATTGCAAACTTCGACGTCGAACACGTCACCACAATTAGGTCCGGATCCGGGCTAATCAATTCGGCAACAACCAAGGGTCAGTTGGTTATAGTACATTGCCTATCCTAACCACAGAAAACCAGATGGCTTTTAGGCAATTAATGGATGATAGTAACCATAATATGATAGGAGTATTAGCGCAAACTATGCAAGAGATCTTTGCCCCAATAGTACAAAACATAACTGTGACGAACAGAGAAAACGCAGATAATATGAGTCGAATAGCAGATTTCTTTGCTCCGCCAGAAAGGCGTAGACAGAACCAGACATTGGTTCGAGCGAACGTACCTATCATAGAACAAATTGCGATGACCCACCCTGCACCATAAGAGAGGGATTAATATGGGGGCAAGGGCACAAGGTTAGATGCCCGGTGATTCGAGAGGAACCACAAAGGGATTTATAGAACCGTGGCTGGCCGAAGATTAGATGCCACGTTGATTCGAGAAGAACCACAAAGGGAGTTATGGAACCGGGGCCAGGGTCGAAGGCTAGAGGTCAGTTTCGAGAAGAACAACCTAGAGGAGTTGTCATGGTGGGTCGAAACCAAGATGCTGATGCAGTTGTGCATAGAATTTGAAACGACAATATCTTGGCAGAAAATAATTTAACCACCATGATAGAGAGGATTATGGCCCAAAACGGTCTTAATACAGGGATTAGAAGGCCAAATTATGCCTCTTCTATAGCAGATTCTGTAATGCATACTAATTTACCAATTGGATATAAGATCCCTAAGTTTACAAAGTTTGCTGGGGATACCAATGAATCAACAGTCGAACACATAGCCAGGTATCTGACTGAAGCAGGAGATATAGCAAATAATGAGAACCTTAGGATTAAATACTTCCCAAGTTCCCTCACTAAAAATGCTTTCACATGGTTCACCACGTTGCCTCCTAGATCCATAGATACCTGGAACCTTTTAGAGAGATTGTTCCATGAACAATTCTATATGGGACAATCCAAGATAAGTCTGAAGGAACTAGCCAGTGTTAAGAGGAAGTTTACTGAACCCATAGATGATTACCGAATAGGTTCGACTCTTGAAATCTAGATGCTTCAAGAGTTCAACATGAGTTAGTCGAAATGGCCATGGTGGCTGGACTATTCTATTCGAAAGAAATTAGACACACAATACTTGAGGGACATGGCCCGTTAGCGAGATAGGGTTCGACAAGTCGAAGACTAAAGGCCGAAAAGGCCGGGCTTTTAAAAGTAATAAGAAAGAAATAATTTCTTATGTCGAAACCGAGGAAGTCAAGACTATCCCGAATTCAAGAGGTCGAAATTGATCTCATTGAATTAAAAGGGCTCCACCTTACTCTTGTAAACTATTAGTTCCCACAAAAGGGAAAGAAATTATTGAAAATGAAAAAAGTGATAAATTCCCAAAGAAGGTGTATACCTTCGATGTAACAAAATGTGACGAGATCTTTGATTTGCTTGTCAAAGATGGCCAACTAATTGTTCCATCAAATGTCAAAATACCTCCTTTAGATCAAAGAAAGAAAAGAGGATTTTGTAAATATCATAGTTTCCTAGGCCACAAAACCTCACAGTGTTTTCTTTTCAGGGATTTGATTCAAAATGCAATTAAAGAAGGCAGATTGAGATTTGCTGACAAACCAAAAATGAAAGTTGATGAAGACCCTCTGGATGTTGCAGACACCAACTACTCCGAGCCTTCGTGCATTGGAGAAATCAATATGGTGGAAGCAGATCAAGAGGCCACTCCATTAGAAGAGAAAAATACTGAGAACAAAAACTGTGTGGGAGTCAAAGTCAACAAGGGGGTCACTGAGGACGTCCACAAGCAACCAGAGGCTTCGATCGAAGCAGTACCTTTGGCTATTTCGAAAGAGATCCAGGCTATTGAACGCCAGGAGAACCAAAAGCAAGAGTTGACACAGGCTACTGAAGGCCTGAGAATAAAATTGGAGAGAGTCCAGATCACAAAGCCACCCTGCCCTCAGAAAGAAATCTGGGATACCTTGGGAGAGCCCAGTGGGAAATTCGACCATCTGGTGAAATATTCTGCCCCGGAGAGTTCAAAAATCCGAATCGAAGACGTCAAACCCACAGGATGGGGAGATGATGACATAAAAGGGAAGGATGGAGATGTTAAAATTCCTCAAAAAGAAGTCTGGGATACTTTAGGGGAACCCAGTGGAATATTCGACTACCTGGTGAAATACTCTGCCCCAGAAAGTTCAAAGATCCGAATCGAAGATGTCAAACCATCAGGATGGGGAGATGATGACGAAAAAGGGGAAGATGTAGATGTCAACATGGTGGATATGGAGAGACCTCGTTCTGAGATGGAGGAGATGGAAAGATACTTAGAAAAGGAAAAATATAAAATGGAGGATGGCTATGTTGCAGATACCAGCCTCAAGGATTATCTCATCGTGCCACAAGGAAATGAAATGATACTATGCCCGATGCATCATCCGCAACCACGAATGCTCAGACGAGAGAAAACAAAGGGCTCGAACTGGCAACAACTGGCGCCAGGATAACCAGTTATTCAGGTGCTACCCTAGAGCAGGAGAGAGTTTATTGGGATTTTTAGTGCGTTGTCACAAAGGGGCAACCAAGTGCCTGATATGCCCAAGGTGCTCTGCAACATACGGCCAGAACATGGCTAGAGCTTTCGAAACCGTACCCTTCGCCCCATGCTGGAATCACAAGGAAGTTGGTCAGATGAGTCAACATTTCGAGGGTAACCATACTCAAAGAAAGCCTGACAGCCCCTACCCTAAAGGTGCTCAAAGGGTGACGTTCAAAATCCCTGCTGAAGTGCCAACAGACAAATGGCTGCAAGTCAGAGCTAATAAGGGGAAAGATAAATGGAGAGGCAATGAGCGAAATGCACGCCACGCCATGATATATAGAAGCAATTCAACAACGCAAAGAGAGAAGAATCGAGACTAGAAAAATACAAAGGCAAAAATCCCATGTCAAGATCCCAATGGCGAAGGCAACGAGAATTGAAAGGAGGTGTGGCGTATGAAGGAGCAACTCGATAAAACCAAGGAGAATCAAGCACCAACAAACCAAAACCAAATAATCAACTCAAGACAAACCTCTTAGTAGGAGACTCTTCTCCGAAACACAACAAGATGAATCAAAGGAGTACACTCAAGTCCGTAAGAAGACGAGGATATCCGACGGACAACTTCGAATCGTAGGGGAGTCTTCACTAACATTAATTGCAATGTGGTATCAGATTACCTTGTGAGTTTGGACAGAAACCAAATCGAAGAGTATGAGGAGGATGATACCATAGATCCGATGAAGCACGCACTTTGCGACTACGTAATGGATAACGCGGTCGAAGAGTAGAATGCGTTCTTCGAACACCCAGAGCCAGCCATGAAGAATCATCTGAAGCCATTGTTCATTCGAGCAAAGGATGGAGCCCATGGCGTGAACAAGGTCTTAGTGGATGGAGGCGCTGCAGTTAATTTAATGCCTCACTTTATGCTGAAAAAGTTAGGAATACCAGAAGGTGATGTCAAAACACACAACATGGTCCTATCCAACTATGAAGGGAAAGTAGGTCAGACGTTGGAGGTAGTTCAAGTGGATTTAACCTTCGGATCGAGATGCAGGCCCACCATGTTCATGGTGATCGAAGCCAAAGTCAACTATAACTTGATGTTGGGAAGAGAGTGGATCCATGGCGTAGGGGCAGTTCCTTCGTCATTGCATCAGAGGTTGGTTCTATGGAGAGAAGATGGTATTGTGGAGAATATCGAAGCGGACTAGAGTTACTTTATGACAGCGGTTAACTTAGTCAATAAAAGGAATTATGATAAGTATCTAGCCAGAATAGCCCATTGTACCCCAAGTGATGAGATAAACGAAACCAGGAATGCACACTACTATATGACCCTTCGAAATGATGGCATGTACTGGGATAGGAAGATAATTAAAGGAGACGAAGGAGTCGAAGGCACTTCGCAAAGATGGCCAACAGGCTGGGAATTCAACAACCTGGCCCATGATTAAGTCTTCCTTCTTCGAAAGGATTTCGGCCTATATGGCTGCGAACGAATGGAAAGCGGCCTTAGAGGCTGAAGTGAACAAAATAGATGGGGATGGTTCGAAAGACTCACCCTGTGAAGAACACGAAATAGATCAAAGGCTAGATGCCATCTATGACAAGGAACCCCTAGGCTTGAGAAGGACCCTAGACTCAAAGCCAAAATGTTAGCACGGGATCCACTCGAAGAGGTAAATTTGGGGGATCACAATACAAAAAGAATAACTTACATAAGCGCAAAACTCAACCCAAGCTTCAAGCAAGAGGTGATCGAAGTCCTTAAGAGAAACAAAGATTGCTTCGCGTGGGATTATGACGAAATGCCTGGTTTGAAGAGAGAGTTAGTCGAGCACAGACTTCCAATTAAGGATGGCAAGAAGCCCGTCAAACAAACTCCTAGAAGATTCGGCCGATTCTCACAAAGATCAAAGCTGAGGTCGAAAGGTTGCTGCGTTGCAAATTCATCAGAACCACAAGGTATGTCGAATGGTTAGCAAATATATTACCTGTTATTAAGAAAAATGGATCTCTGAGAATTTGCATAGATTTTAGGGATTTAAACACTGCCACCCCTAAAGATGAATATTCCATGCCTGTGGCAGAAATGTTAATAGACTCTGATGCAGGATTCGAATACCTAAGTATGCTAGATGGATACTCTGGGTATAACCAGATTTTTATTGCTGAAGAAGATGTTGCTAAGACAGTATTCCGTTGCCCAGGAGCCTTAGGCACCTACGAATGGGTAGTGATGCCTTTTGGTTTAAAAAATGCTGCGGCAACTTACCAAAGAGCTATGAATTCAATTTTCCATAATTTTATTGAGACATTTATGCAGGTGTATATTGATGATATAGTCATCAAATCTATATCTACAGAAACCCATTTGCATCATTTGAGCCAATCATTCGAAAGAATGAGAAAACATGGCTTAAAATGAACCCCTTAAATGTGCATTTTTGTGCAATGGAGATTTCCTTGGCTTTGTGGTTCATAAAAAGGGAATCAAAATCAACCAGAATAAGACCAAAGTCATCATGGAGACGAAAGCACCCACATCAAAAAGGGAACTGCAATCTTTGCTAGGAAGATTAACTTTCTCGAGGTTCATTTCGAATCTAAGTGGAAGAACCTAAGCTTTCTCTCCGCTTCGCTTGAAGCAAGCCAAGCTTCGAGTGGGACGAAGCACATCGAGGCATTTGACAAGATCAAAGATATCTCTCCCTCCTATCTTGTTCCACCTTCATGGGAAAGCCCATGAGATTGTACATATCCGCCTCGGGTTAGTATAGGTAGTATGTTAGCACAAGAAGATAGCAATGGCATCGAAAGAGCCATATACTATTTAAGTAGGTATTGAATGATGCGAAACTAGATATAGCAATATAGAAAAGCTATGTCTTTGTTTATACTTTTCTTGTATGAAACTTAAGTATTATATAAAGCCTGTTGATGTTTATGTTTCATCTCATTTCGATGTTATCAAACACATGCTTTCAAAACCAATA
This sequence comes from Vicia sativa, assembly GCA_021764765.1. Taxonomy (NCBI): domain Eukaryota; kingdom Viridiplantae; phylum Streptophyta; class Magnoliopsida; order Fabales; family Fabaceae; genus Vicia; species Vicia sativa. Next base: position 99,586,279 of record CM038794.1, on the reverse strand, counting down.
ATGCATAGCAGAGTTGGTAAATGGGTTTTAGCCTTAATAGAATATTCTTTGACTTTCATGCCCTTAAGAGCTGTGAAAGGTCAAGTAATTTCTGATTTCATTGTGGACCATTCACTGGTCGAAAAGCCTGTCGTAGGTTACGTTGAAACGCAACCTTGGAAATTATACTTTGATGGTTCGACCCATAAGGAGGGTAGTGGTGTTGGAGTTCTCATAATTTCTCCTGAACGAATTCCAACAAAATTCAAGTATAAGTTAGATGCTCCTCGTTGCTCGAACAACGCTGCGCTTATTGTTGGACTTGAAGCTTTGTTGAATTGGGGCAGAGTCGAAATTAAAGGTGACTCAGAGTTGGTGGTCAAGCAAATAACAAAGGAATACAAATGCATAAAGGAAAATCTGATGACATACTTTGTCATAGTTAACAGGCACTTAAAAAATTCGAATACATGGACATTCAACACATACCAAGAATAAAAAATCAAGAAGCAAATGACCTAGCACAGTTGGCTTCAGGGTATAAAGTTTCTGCCAAAAACTTTGAGGATTTGGTCGAAATAAGAGGTAGGGTCATGGCTACTAGACTCACACCTTCAGATTTAGAAAATGTTAAATTAGGTTGTGGTGATAAAGATAGATTCGAAGTATTGGCCATAGACACCTTATCAGATGCAGATTGGCGAAGTCCACTAGTGAGTTATTTAAAAAATCCAACATTTAATGTTGATAGGAAAATAAAATATAGAGCATTATCATATGTCTTTATGGGAAATGAATTGTTCAAAAAGACCCAAGAAGGCGACATCGAAATGCCCGAGAAAGTGAGGCATACTTAGCATTGTCAGAAGTCCACAATGGGACATGTGGGGCACATCAAGCAGGCCATAAAATAAAATGGTTGCTATTTCGATATGGTATGTATTGGCCTAGCATGCTCAAAGATTGTATAGATTTTGCTAAAGGGTGTGAAGAATGCCAGAAACATGCAGGGATTCAACATGCTCCTGCAAGTGAGTTGCATTCGATCATTAAACCATGGCCCTTTAGAGGATGGGCATTAGATTTAATAGGAGAAATCAATCCTGCTTCGTCTAAAGGACAGAAATATATCTTGGTAGGAATAGATTATTTCACTAAGTGGATTGAAGCAATACCATTAATAGTTGTTGATCAAGAGGCTATTATTGAGTTCATACAGAAACAGATTATCTATAGGTTCGGATTGCCAGAGAGCATAACCACAGATCAAGGTTCTGTATTTACTGGTAGGAAGATGCAAGATTTTGCCCAAGAGATGGGGTTTAGATTACTAACATCAACACCATATTATGCTCAAGCAAATGGTCAGGTCGAAGCAGCCAATAAAGTGATAATAGGTTTAATTAAGAAACATGTTGGTAAAAAGCCAAGGAATTGGCATAAGACTTTAGACCAAATACTATGGGCCTGTAGAACATCTCCTAAAGAAGCTACTAACACCACGCCTTTTCAACTAACATTTGGTCTTGATGCAGTTCTACCAGTAGAAATTCATCTACAATCAGTTCGAATTCAAAGACAAAACGAAATCCCGTCTGCATTATATTGGGAGATGATGATGAATGAGTTAGTTGAGTTGGACGAAGTTAAATTGCATGCATTGGAAATCCTAATGAGGCAAAAGGAAAGAGTAGCTAGGGCATATAACAAAAGGGTAAAAGGTAAAGCATTCACTATTAATGACTTAGTCTGGAAAGTCATATTGCCCATGGATAAGAAAAATAAAGCTTTAGGTAAATGGTCACCTCATTGGGAAGGACCTTTTCGAATAATAAAAACATTTTCAAACAATGCATATGAAATTGAAGAGTTGAATGATGATAAACGAATCTTAAAGGTTAATGGGAAATATTTAAAGAAATATAAGACACGCCTGCAGGAGATTCGAATAATAACAATATAATCAAAGCAGTATAAAGAAATGCCAAAATGGTCATATAAATTGCAAAAATGGCGTTGTTTGGGTGTTCTGCATCAAATTTAATCAAAATCCAAACTAATTAGACAAACAGAGATTTAAAATAGGCATTGTTTCTTAATCACAAAGGTACTTGAAAGGATTCAAGCCTTTGGAGTGAAGCGCCTTGCTTCCAGTAGCAACTTCACCTTTAAGTTGCTCACCGCCCATTCTGCAAGTCCTTTGTTGAGGAGTTCTTCGAATTGAGTGCCAGCAGTGTTGGTGTCATATGCCAATTGTTGTTGTTGGGCCTCCTTGAATTTTTGTTGGAGCTCTTGAATCTGCTTTTCCTAGAGAAGAATGGACTGAGCTCGAATCTCATAATCAGTCTTGGCTTGCTTTATGTGCATGGCTTGATCTTCAGCTTCTTTAGATAGCTTCGACGCATGTTCATAAGCAGCATCCATAGCAGTTCGCTTCTCTTGGACTTTATTAGTAGCAAATTGTCACGAAGGAGACACCCAATCACGTTGTCAAAGAAGGCTTGAAGGTCGAATAGGATGGTGACGGTAAAGCGGTGGCAAGGTTTACTTGAGTAAGAAGTTCTTTCATAGTATAGCAAGTTGTACTGTCTTTCTTAAGCACTTCGAACAAATCCACATCAAGGATTGTTTTCCTAATTTTGTTGAGAAGCTGACTATCATCTGAAGGTAATGGAGCATTGGTCGAACTAGTACCACCTAGCAATAGGAGTGTCCCTCTGAGCTAACATAGCCTTCATATACCCAATTGGGTCATTTCGTTTCAAGAGGGCTAAATCCTCTTCAGTTGTTTGAGGTTGAGAGGACTCAGGAAGTTCCATGCGCAAGGGAGTCACATCTGTCTCGACTTCCATTGGCTCATTAGTAGGGGCACCATCACCTTCATTCTTTTCTTGCTCATCGTCTTCTTCGTCACCAACCAAATCCACCACTTCGATGTCATTGTCTTCACTACTGTGAGCATCAGACTCCGTTCCTTCGCTCGAACCGCCTTGAGCCTTTTCTTCTCCTGCTTCCTCAGAACCTTCCTCACTAGATTCTTCGCTCTCTTGAGAAGGGTCAGCCTTTTCCTCTTCAGCTTGGGTGACTTTTTCACTCTCTTGAGGGATTTCGAGAGGAGATTTTGGATGAGAAGTTTCTGGAGGAACTTCTGCAGCATCTTCAGGCACTGCTTCGTTTGTTTCCTTGAGAGGGGGAGAAGTGCCTTGGTCATCTGGTTGCTCTGGAGCCCCAATCGGAACCGCCATGTTGGAGGATCCTTTGTTCTGCACCAGATTACTAGAATCCCCATGAGGAGAAGAATGGATTGGAGCAGCTGTTTTTGATGGAGGAGTCGAAGTGGTAGGAATTGGATTCGAATCGTCCTACACAAACGAAGAAAGATTAAAAACTTGCACTAAGGTACGAATAACTATTTTTGTTAAAAATTCGAATTCAATTTACCTGTGGATTATCTGAAGAGAGATTGCTATCTATATGTTCCAACATTACGTTGGAGGTCGAAGGTGGATTTTTGGATTTTGGTAAGGGAGCAACATCCCTGGAATCGAGTCCAGAAACATTAGTGTCCTTAGAAACATCTTTCTTCTGCTTCTTTTTCGAAGCCATTGGTGAATTTTCCCCAACCTTGGGATTCTTCCCATTGGTACTAGGCTTTCGCTTCTTTGGAGTGGTTGGTGGGAGTTTACTAGTCTAAAATGGTTTAAACATAAGTTAGACTTCAATCATAAATTGTAGTCCATTCGAAACATCAGGACTAATTAATTACCTTTGGAGTTGGAGCCATTGTTGGAGTTGGAGCGATTGTTGTTGCTGGTGTTGTAGTTGCAGGAGTAATTGTTGGAATTGCTTGAGGCGCGGTATCATCAGTTTCGATGGTTTGTTGAGAACTACTTCCTTCCTTAGTCTTCGACGCAACAGTCTTTATCCTGATGGCTGAAAATCGAAACAATTAAGACGAAATGTTAAAAATAAAGAAAGTAAGAAATATTTGGGGATTTCCCAAGCATTCGCACTTGCGCCTTGATTAGATATAATCGACATGGCAGAAAGGTCATAGCGAAGGTGTCCTGGGAAATTATGGAGCCAATGACGAGCCCATGTCACAGTCTCAGATGGCTTTAGTTTCTTTTGAGATTTGTATTTGAACATCTCTTTGCAAGTCAACCACCAAGGGTATGGGGGAAACCAAGCCAGAGCCAGTTCTGAGGTAGGTAATTTTGGAAATTTAGGTGGATGCATTTCGAGTTCCAACCTATACCTATCCTCAGGTGACAACCCTGAAGGAAGTTTGAACTTAGAAACTTTTTCTTTAAATTTTTCCTTCAAGGTTTCGGACGCTCGATACACAGTGGTTTGCAAGCGCGTAGGATCATAAGTTGTTTCGAAGTAATTCTGAAAAGCCCTAATCTCTTGGGCGTGAGTGAACATACCTTTCTTTCTGTGTACCTGCACATCGAACGCATCAGTTAGTTTGTTTTGAATGGTGAGGGTATCGAACATATAAGACTGGTAGAATTTAGTCCACCATTCCGAAAACCTTTCTTTGAAATGTGTTGGCTCAAAAGGTATTAATTCAAACTGAGCGAAGTCTTGGTATTGTTCCTGTTGCAGCTTAGCTTCTCTGGCCTTGAAGGTTCGACCAGAAGTGATAGCACTATGGATTTGGAAAAGAGGCTCAGGGATTAACTGACATAAACCAAATTGTCTGGAAACAAAATTAGGTTGATAGGCAAAAAGGAAGATTTGATTCTTGGACGGAGTGATCCTTGAGGAGATTAATCTTGGGAGTAAAAGGCTTTCCAAATGTCTTGAATCTCTTTGCTTTTAGCACCTCGAAGGGACATGGTGAACCATGATGGTCCATGAGTCCTCGAAGCAAAAGGTGCCATAGTTTCTTCAAATTTATGCCTTTTAGAGAAAAGCATGATGTACTGTGAGAAGAGGATTTTGAAGTCAGCTTTATCATCATTAGGAGTAAGTCTTCTCACCTTGTACAACAATTTGATCCGCTATCTCGGATCTTGTTCAACGATGGTGTCAAGAAGGACAATGAGGATTCAAATATGGCATTAAGCCATAATTGGAGTAACCAGAAGGGGCCAGCTAGCAAGATGTTTTTGGGAGTGTGGGATTTCAAACTCGAAACAGCTGATCTCAAGCTTTCATAGAGATCAACAAGTAATTCACTCAAGCACACTCTTATTCTCATGTAAATCCCTAGCTAGAGGAATAAACCCTCACACCAGAAAAACGCTACAAAACACATATCTTGATAACCACAGAGTAAGAAAGGCAATATGCTCCACATCTGACACAGTATTTCCTTCAGTGTGATAATGACTAATAAATTTAGAGAAACTGGCCAATTTAACATCAAAGTCAATGATACTTGAGTGTTCTTCAGTATCAGGAATGTAAGTCTCTCCTACTGGTGACAAACCAGTGATGGCTGCTATGTCGAAGAATGTGGGTGTTATCATTCCTCCAGGAAGGTGAAAGGTGTTGTAAGTACTATCCCAAAAATACAAGGATGCAAATAACAAGGGATGGCTATAAGTGAAGCCTGGTTTCGATAACTTGATCAAATTATAGATTCCTAGCTCCTCCCACTGATGGGATTTCTTAGCTTCTACCTTAGTAAGCCAGTTCTGGTAAGCTATATCAGGGGTAGGGCAGGATCGAAATGGTTTAAAGTTGCTTTTAACATAATCCAAGACAAAAGGATCCTTTGGGGGAACGTTTGGGGTTTCTATGGTTTTTGAAGCGGAAGATTCACTCATATTCTCAGTTCCTAACCTAGGGATATCCATCTTATTAAACAAAGGTTTAAAGTTATAACAGACAGGAAAGATTTTTCTGGTATCTTTCAAGATTTCAAAGACTGTAAGAGGGCCCATTAGAGCAAACCTCTTTCCAGCAACATTAGTTGGAATTAGTACCTGAGAGGCGTATAGCAGTTCCTGTTCCTTGAAGATTGCTTGAGGGATAAGTACATATTGACCTTGATGAGTACTGACCTTACTTTCCATAATCGTTCATGCGTTCTTACTTTTCTTCTTGGAGATTTTCTTCATCTGGGATGATGTTGTTGTAGACATTGTTGAAGATTGTTGGAAAACTTAGGGTTTTTTCAGCGAGAATAGAAGAAGAAGGAGTTCAGAATGTGAAAAAAAATAAAAGACTAAGTTGTTTAGTTTTTATAGTGAGGAAGTTGAAACACTTACCAACTAAAGCTAGGATACGTGGGGATCGTGGGTTGGATCTGGAAAGAGGTGGCGTAAAGTTAGTATTGGTAATAAGCGTGATTAATGATAATCATTGTTTTAGTAACCGCACCATGCTGTGATGACTGTTTTGAGACGGTTCAGAAGTCCAAGCGCGTCTTGATGGACGTGGTAGAAGTCATACACAGTAAAGTATCATGATTACTCAAAAGTCACATCAAAATCTTGTGAATATGTTTAAAATAAGTATTTCTCAAAAGAGGTTCGAAATACATATTTTAAAGGGGCATTTTGTTGGCTGGAGATTTTGATATATATGATTCGAAATGGAGTCATTGAGCTCGAAATGAAACGAGATTAGTGTTCGTGAGAATAAAAGTGAATGTCATAGTTCGGGATGGAAGAAATGGATCTTCGAATGGACATGTCAAAGTTCGAAGCTTCGAATGGCAGTTATAAAGATATATTTAAAAGAAGCCTCGAAGTGCTAACTAGACTGTGTCTGTGTGATGAGTTTGAAGTGAAGAATGTTAAAGCATTTGAAATTCAAACGCGAGCGGGATGATTGGAATTCAAATATACATGCGCTGGAATGGTTCGAAGACGCGTGGAAGCTAGAGAAGCGCAGTGTTCTGCATGTTCTGAACGTGGCAGAATCTCATAAGTCAGACCGTTATGGTCGAAGTAGTATAAATAGAAGTCTTAGTGTTAGGATTTCGTGTGTCATATCTATTGTACAAAATTCAGTAAACATTCAAAATACCACATGACTAGGGAAATGAATGCTCGAACAATGTATGTATGATAGCACCAAACCTTTATAATTCAGTAAAACTCTTTATCTTTCCAGTTTATCTTTTTTTTTGCATCAATGTCTTTTAAATACTTTTACATTCAAAGTCATTTAACTATTTCCTGCATTTAAACACTTTTCTTCTATTTCGAATCCTTTATGTTTTAAGAAACTCTTTTACATTCATGTCTTTTACATTTCATGCTTTTATATTCATGCTTTTACATTAAAGTCTTTACATTCAAAGTCATTTACATATTTCTTTGCAAATCGAAGTTTTACTTATTCAAGTCAGTTTTATGTTTCTTTACTTGATCATGTCATTAAGTTCTTTAACATTGTAATCGGAATACATTGAACATTTCTAAAACACCCTAAATACAAGTCTTAACAATGAATATTAGTTTTGTTATTAAATTTATCCAAACGACCAATACCCCATAGGATCAATCTAGTTGATCCTGCAAGTTACCAGAGAAATTGAATAACAGTCATTAAGATTATTCGATAGTTTGGAGGACTAGCGGTTGTTTTACCAAAAATCACTGTAAACAATTGCACACTGTTATTTTTTCAAATTTTTTTAAAATGTGGCCCGTGCAATCGATTGCAGTACAGGTGCAATCGGTTGCACATTGTAAAAACCAGAAAACCACTTTCAAAAATGGTTAATCCTTGTTAAAAACTTTTCACAAACACCTTGTGATCCTTGATTCACTTGAGCACGAAAATTCCAATTGATTTTTGAGAATTTAACACCAAAGGAACTAAAAACAAGTTTGCTCAATGAATCAAACAACAATAATTATCAAGAGATCACATAATCAAAGATGAAGATCAACACTCATCAGTTGTAGATCTTGAGAGAAATTTGCAAGAGTAACACTTCAAATTGCTTCACTTCAACTTCAAAAATCAGAATCACAAGCCTAGATCTAAAGAATTGATGAAGAAAAAGAGAGTGGATGGAGGTTTAGCTCAAAGAATTGGAGAATTCCAATGAAGAATTCACCAATCATTTTGGAGAAGAAAGAGCTTTAAATGAGTTGGGAGAATTGGGGAAAATGAGATAATGAGGAGAAATTTTGACAAGGTATATTTCGCTATGAAAGCTTGAGATTTGAATGAGAGGAGGCTTTTATTTATAAGGTTTTGGTTTGGGAATGAGTGGTGGTTTAGAAATTAGAATTAGACTTGAAAATTTATTTTGGAGCCAAAATTGAATCAATTAGTAATTAATTTCGAAATTAAAAGAAAATAAAAAAAGAAATTAGAGCCCAAGCCCACAAACTTGAAAATTGCCCAATTTTTCAAAATTTGTGCAGTGCAATCGATTGCACTAAGTGTTTTTTTGAGGATTTGTTGAAAATAGACAGGGAGCAATCGATTGCTCCAAAGTGCAAATCGATTGCACCCTTTTTATTTTTGAAATTTTGGTTTTAAATCAAGTTTTGGGAAAAAACATCGGAAAAACTTACGTTCGCCTAATGTCTTGGATTAATACCTACAAACATACAAGATTTAAAGACAAAAGCAAATATATTTTTTTGTATTTTAATCAGAGGTTAGTAGATGAAATAAATGTAGACCAATTATGCATGCAAAACACAGTTAGGGTGCTTGGTGATTCCTTGAGAGAAAACTTAGGAATAGGACAATCATAAGAGCTCAACCTTGTTTGTGATCTTAATGCATTGATAATGAGATGATGAGGGATCTTAGGGGCAAAAATTGGGGTACAACAGCTGACAACTCTATGACATCTTTCAGGATTATGAGAATTATTTTGCACCACAAGAGTATCGGATGATGCCAGCATCCCAGAGTTGACATTGTGTAGAGGGATACATGACATGGTTCTTTAACGTGTCACTCCATATCATGACACTGGATGGTCCAGGACGTCCACCTAGGCCAGCTCATGAGGAGCTCTTGGAGAACCAGCAGGTCGAGGATGACCATGCCACTAATCTCTTACCGATCTGTCAGCGGATACACATTCTTGGGCAGAAGGCTTTGGAGTCCAGGATCATTGAGAGGGGAAATCTAAGGCGGTGGCCATCGTAGAGAGAATGATTAAAGGCATCCAGTGCAACACAATATAGGAGGTTGAGGAGTTCATATGGGATTAATATTAGACGTACGTAGTAGCAGTAGTCTATGTTATGTTTTGTTTTTTTACTGATGTAGTATTTTGCATTTACGCACTTTTTGAACAACTTATGCATTATATTATGTTTCCTTATTTCTAAACATCTAATCTCTAATTTTTATGTTCGTATGTTATGTTCATTTCATTTTTCATCCAAATCGCATCATTTTATGTTTGTTCGTTTGTCCGTTTATTAGGTAGTGGTAATGATGGTGTTTTAAAAAAGGGTTAATACCACTTTACCCCCTGCCATATAGGCGACTTTTGATTTTGCCCCTGTAAATTTTGTTTTGTAAAACTGCCCTTATCATTTCAAGATTCTACCGCTTTAGACCTTATAGTGAAATGACACACGCCTCATGCTTATTTGGCGTGCTGGGCATTTGTTTTGTTTTTTTAATGGCAATATGATGATGTGGAATTATATACTTTTATTTTTAATTATATTTAATTTCACATAATACTTATTTTACTATTATTAAATTATTAAAATTCAAAAAACCTAAAAATTATGCCTCACATGGGATTCAAACACAGGCACTAAGAGTCAGTCACCAACAGTCTTATCACTAAACCAAGACAGTATATTTGTTTAATGTCCACATGAATATTATATTAGCCACTATCAATATCAATACATGTAGTAAATATTAACATCAATATACTAACTTATTATTATTTTTCTGTTTTAATAATTTTAATATTAACAACTATTAAAATTATTTTAATTTATTTGTATTTTAATATATAATATTAAAATGTATTTTGATGTACAATTGTTTTTAAAATAATTTATAAAAATAAATTGAAATTAATTTAAATATAACCTATAGTATATATTTGAATAAATAAACTATAGTATGTATTTAAAAATAAACTGAAATTAATTTTAAACTTATAATAATAAATTGTTATATTTCTAAAAATAAACTAAAATTAATTTTTAATTATAATAATAAATTGTTATATTTCTAAAAATAAACTAAAATTAATTTTAATATATAATAATAAATTGTTATATTTCTAAAATAAACTAAAATTAATTTTAATATATAATAATAAAGTTTTATATTTCTAAAAATAAACTAAAATTAATTTTAATATATAATAATAAATTGTTATATTTCTAAAAATAAACTAAAATTATTATTTAAATTAAATTATATAACAAAATATAACATGTTTTTATCGGAACATATGTTTTAAATTTTTATATTTCTAAAAATAAACTAAAATTATTATTTAAATTAAATTATTTAAATCAAATTATTTAAATTATTATTTAAATAAACTAAATATAACAACATGTTTTTATACTTCATGTTTATAACATGTTTCAGTTTATAACAATTTATTATTATATGCTTAAAATTAATTTCAATTTACTTTTAAATACATACTATAGTTTATTTATTCAAGGGTTAATATCTATTTTGCCCCCTGCCATATAGGGCGCTTTTGAAAAACTTCCTGCAAAAAAAAAAGTTGCATGGATTCCCTCAACGTTTTGAAAATGTTTGTTTCTAAACCTTGGTCAGACCACATCACTAAAAATGATGATGTGGCAGCGTTTTTTATTTAGTTTAATTTAAAGGATATGCCACATGTGTAAAATGGCTCACGGGAAGACCAAATTTCCCTCTTGAAAAACAATCTGAATGTTAACCTAGTTTGTCATTTCTTCTTCCGTTTGCCATTAGGAACAACCCTCTGAGTTAAGTATGCATTTTAGTTCTTTTTAGGTGAGAGTGTACGACCTCCCACTCATGCTCGAGATCCAAACAATGGCGAGAAAACTAGTAACATCATCTCCTTTGAATAACGATTCCAAGGAAGCTCATAGGAATGGAAGATTCCTCAAAATCAAAATCTTAATAGATCTGAAGGAACCTCTTAAAAGAGAGATGGTGATAACTTTTAAAGAAAAGAAGATCCGGGTGCAATTCAAATATGAGAGACTAACCATTTTCAGTTTTGTGTGTGGTAGAATGGGGCATCAAATGAAAGATTGTGAAGCGGTGGAGGGCCTGAACGAAGAAGGATTTGAAGAACTTGAAGAACAATATTTGGCATTTGGTCAATGATTGTGTGCGTCACCGTTAACCAAATTTATGGATGAAGTGGAGAAGAAAGACTCAAGTTCTAATATGTGCAGTCGAGAGCTCTTTAATGTCTTATCTAGTGAGAGTCGCTGCGATGCTAAAGTGAAGGAGAAAAGCGCTAAAATCAAAGTTATGCAAAATTCTGGTATCAATAAGCCATAGAACAAGACAGCAGAACCAGACGAAGTTGCAAAATTCAAATCTGTGGATGTTGAATCGGTAGCAGAATCGCTTGGAGTGGTGACTCTGTCTTCAGAACATGGATAGCAACAAGGAAACAATGATGCAGGGGGAGTCCAGAGGAAGAAATAGATTAGGAGAAAGAACACAAAGAGCACTAAAGGAGCTGGTGGTGGTTTGCACAGACCAAAACGGAAGAAGAAGAAGAAATGGCAAACTAGGTTAACATTCAAATTGTTTTTCAAGAGGGCAACTTGGTCTTCCCATGAGCCATTTTACACATGTGGCATATCCTTTAAATTAAACTAAATAAAAAACGCTGCTACATCATCATTTTTAGTGATGTGGCCTGACCAAGGTTTAAAAACAAACTTTTTCAAAACGTTGAGGGAATCCATGCAACTTTTTTTTTTTTGCAGGGGTTTTTTTCAAAAGTGCCCTATATGACAAGGGGCAAAATAGGTATTAGCCCTTTATTCAAATATATACTATAAGTTAAATTTAAATTAATTTCAATTTATTTCTATAAATTATTTTAAAAACAATTGTACATCAAAACACATTTTAATATTATATATTAAAATACAAATAAATTAAAATAATTTTAATAGTTATTATTATTAAAATTATTAAAACAGAAAAATAATAATAAGTTAATATAATGATGTTAGTATATTGATGTTAATATTTACTACATGTATTGATATTGGTAGTGGCTAATATAATATTCATGTGGACATTAAATGAATATATTGTCTTGACATAGTGGTAAGATTGTTGGTGATTGAGTCTTAGTGCCTGTGTTTGAATCCCATGTAAGGCATAGTTTTTTAAATTTTAATAATTTAATAATAGTAAAATAAATAAAATAAATATTATGTGGAATTAAATATGATTAAAAATAAAAGTACATAATTCCACATCATCATATCGCCATTAAAAAAACAAAAAAATGCCCAGTCAACACGCTAAATAAGCATGAGGCGTGTGTCATTTCACCATAAGGTCTAAAGCGATAGAATCTTGAAATGATAAGGGCAGTTTTACAAAAAAAAATAATTTACAGGGGCAAAATCAAAAGTCGTATATATGACACGTGGTAAAATAGAGGCGACTCTGAATGTACATATGCTAAGATGTGTTCCAATATATAAATCCGAAAAGTATTTTCCGATTTTTCAGAGAGGTGGAAAAAGAAATTCCAAAAAAAATGTCATCATTTATAACATAGGTTCCACACACTTTAGCAATGTAATCTGTTTTGGGATTTCAAAAAACTTTGTCAAGGGAGCCCAAGTTTTTACAAAACGAAACCTATAAGCACGACTATGACACACGCAACCCAATCAAATAGTAAGAAAATGGTGCAATGGCCACGTTAGCCAGTGTTACTCGTATCACCCTCACTCGCTTCCCCTCTTCTTCTTATCATTATTCCAAACACTTCTTCACTCACACTCACAGATTCAACCATTTCAACACCCCAAGATTTTCTCTCTCTTCCAAAACACCGCATCAACAACGTCGTTTACGCTACTTCAGTACCTCTGCTAAGGCAACAATGGCTTCTGATACAATCACTGCCCCTTATGGCTCTTGGAAATCACCCATCACTGCTGATGTCGTCTCCGGCGCTTCCAAGAGGCTTGGTGGAACCGCGGTTGATGGTAGTGGTCGTCTCATTTGGCTTGAGTCGCGTCCGACTGAATCAGGGTAAGTTTCGTTGACCCTTTGTGTTGTTAAGTGCTTTTGGATGAGATGGAACTGGAAAAGGATGAAAAATGTAATCTTTTGGAGTTTTTTAGGTGGCCCTTTTTTAGTTTTTTTTAGGCTTTGAATGGTTAAACAACTTAGTTAAGCATTTATGGCATAAGCACTTATCAGGCTTTGACTGGTTTAACAACTTAATTAAGCACTTATGGTATAATCACTTATCAGGCTTTGACAGGATTAACAACTTAATTAAGCTCTTATGGTATAACCACTTATCAGGCTTTGACAGGATTAACAACTTAATTAAGCTCTTATGGTATAATCACTTATCAGGCTTTGACAGGATTAACAACTTAATTAAGCACTTATGGTATAAGCATTTATCATCCTCATGTTTGAGTTATTTCTGCAAAAATAGTCAATCTGTTTTGATGTTTTGATATAAGCTATTCTTGAAGAGTTTATGAAAATAAGCTGAAAACAATTGATTTTCAGTGAATAGATTATGTAAAATTGATTCCGATTAAAAGTGAGTTCAATGTAAAGTGATTTATGTTTGGATAATTTTATGCAAAATTGAATTGAGCAGTAAATTTCAATGTAAAAGTTTCGGTTAAACTCAAAAGCTACAAATTCTAGTTTCAAGTAGAATTAATTCTGGAGGCAGAATCAGTTCTATTTTAGAAGAACCAAACACCTCAAAATCATTCCAAAATCAATTATACACCTTTAGAATTATTTTTGCCTCTTCCAAAAGCTAAACCAAACACTCATGAGCTCTTTGAGAGAAATGTTTATGCCACTAGATAAACTCAATTAAGTCGATAAAGACTGTCCTAATTCACAATTTGTTTTTTGTTTCAGACGGGCAGTTCTTGTACTTGAGCCGCAAAATCCAGGGGGTGAAGCTGTAGATATTACTCCAAAGGAATTTGGAGTGAGAACATTGGCTCAGGAATATGGTGGTGGTGCTTTCACTGTTTCAGGAGATGTTGTCTTTTTTGCAAATTACAAGGATCAGAGATTATACAAACAATCCATCTCTTCTCCTGGTGAGCAAGCATCAGTTTTCACTCCCCAATACTCATATTTTTCTAAATATATGTCTTTATTGTTGTTGACATGAATTAACACTTATTATTGCCCCCCTTTCATATGTGCATATTTGGATTCACGGCGAGTTTAGTGGAATCTCGGTGGCATTGACACACAATGATTTTAGCAAAAGCTACCAACAAAATCACAGTGCTACCATGATTTTGTCAAACTCGCCGTCTTTGCAAACATGCATGGTAGTTTCATTCTGCCATCAAATTATGTTTTCTTTATAGTCAATTGTATTTGCTTACATATTGATTTGGTGTTGTGTGATTTTCAATAATGTGTGTGAAGCAAGCAATTTCGTTAACTTGTGTCTGTTTGATCATAGCAGATGTGTCTCCTGTACCTCTCACTCCGGATTATGGCGGACCGACTGTAAGCTATGCAGATGGAGTATTGGATACCCGCTTTAACCGATTTATTGCTGTAAGGGAAGGTAAGCATTTAAGAACAAGTTCTTCTTTGAGGCCTATCTTAGAATGCTCCCATTGTGAGTTTACTTCTTAACTCATTCAATTATTTGGTCACTAACGTACAATCATGTTGCTAGATCGTAGGGAAAGCAGTCAAAATCCACCTACGACTATTGTATCCATAGCACTTGGCAACAAGGATGTTCAGGGTAATAACTTCCATCTTATAGGTTCTCAAAAGTTATGTTTTCACTGTCTTAATGCTTGTTTTCATTATAAGGTATTGCAATCAATATCATGTCTAACTGTATTGCGCAACTTTCAGAACCAAAAGTACTTGTTGGTGGGAGTGATTTCTATGCTTTCCCACGTCTAGATCCTAAAAGTGAGAGAATAGCATGGATACAATGGAGCCACCCCAACATGCCATGGGATAAATCAGAACTTTGGGTTGGTTACATTTCTGAAAATGGGTGAGCTGAACTCTTTGCCTCAAGTTCCATATAATAATTTATGTCATAGTTTCTTATTATATGTAAATATTTGCCATGTTTCAACTTGAAGCTTAATCATCTCATGTTTCCATGCAGAGAGATCTACAAGAGTGTCTGTGTAGCCGGGTACGATCCTTCAGTTGTAGAGTCTCCAATTGAGCCCAAGTGGTCTTCAGATGGTACTTAACTTAACATTTTTTTGTAACAACAAACTATTTGCGGATTCCGCTATTTGCCTGCTACGCTATCCGATATTTCTCATATTGGTTTTTTGGCGATCTGCTATTTTCCGCTATGTTCTTGTTTATACACATTTTTATTTTAACTATGCAGGAGAACTTTTTTTCATTACGGATAGGGAAAGTGGTTTCTGGAATCTCCATAAATGGGTAATTTTCTTTCAGACCATTCCTGCATGCATGAATATATAATATTAACTTTTGTTCTTCTGTATCAATAATGTTCATTAGTACCGTGTAATTTTACGTTCATATGGAAATTATGCATTTGCAATATCTGTTGTAAAATTTTCTAACTTCTTCAACTTGTTACAGATCGAGTCAGAAAATAAGGTCGTGCCTATTCATTCTTTGGATGCTGAGTTTGCAAGGCCACTATGGATTTTCGGTATGAATTCTTATGAATTTGTGCAAAGTCCTAAACAGAAAAAACTAATTGCTTGCAGTTACAGGTGATTAGATTGATTCTAAGTCTGCTACTTATCTGTCTCTTTTTCATCTTTTCTCTTACGCAATCTGGTATAATCAATTCGATGATTTGGTTGTGTATGCAGGCAGAAGGGGAAATCGTATCTCGGTATTATCGATGATGTGCGGGCTCAAAACTAACCGTGCTTGATATCCCTTTCACAGATATAGATAACATTGTAATTTTAAAAACTGTTTCCTCACTTTTTGGATTCTAAATCAAATCTTCACACGATGATAATCTTAACTTTGCAATCGTGCCGTTGCAGACTTCTGGTACCGATTGCCTATTCGTGGAAGGAGCATCTGCAGTTCATCCATCGTCAGTCGCCAAGGTGACTTTTTTTTTACTTAAGCCTTTGTTTGGATAAACTACTTAATTAAGCACTTATTATATAAGTTAAAAACTGTTTTCATATAAGTTATAAGCTATTTTAATAAGCTATTGCTGTTAGATAAATTCAAATAAATCAATTCAGCCACTGATAGCTTTCTTGCTTTTTCAGGTGACATTAGATGACAATAAATCGAAAGTAGCCGACTTCAATATTATTTGGTCCTCTTCACCGGATAGTTTAAAATATAGTTCGTACATCAGTAAACCCGAGTTGATTGAATTCCCAACCGAAGTTCCTGGGCAAAATGCTTATGCATACTTTTATCCACCATCGAATCCTACATACCAAGCCGTTGAAGGAGAAAAGCCTCCATTGCTATTGAAGAGCCATGGTAAATCGCATTCTAGTTCGTTGGTTTAAGAAAACTGTGTACCAATAACTCTGAATATTATGGGTCTTATGAGCGGCAAGATGATGCTCCTGTTTTATTTGAATATTTCAGGAGGACCAACGGCTGAAACACATGGAGTTTTAAATTTGAGCATTCAGTACTGGACTAGTCGGGGTTGGGCGTTCGCCGATGTTAATTACGGTGGCAGCACTGGTTTGTTTCTCACCCTTTTTTCCGAGGCGGTTTGTTTCTCACCTTGCCTTGCCTACAAAGTAATGTTCTGAATTGAATACTGCATTATTATTTTGAAGGTTATGGAAGAGAGTACAGGGACCGACTTTTAGGACTCTGGGGAATAGTCGATGTCGATGACTGTTGTAGTTGTGCTACATATTTGGTAATTATCCTTGTATTCTCGTATTTATACAAATAGCCTTATAAGTTATAACAACCTTGAGTCCTCAACTAACTAATTACTTTAACTATTCTATTACCTAGGCGGACAACGGAAAAGTCGACAGGGAGCGGCTGTGTATAACAGGGGGCTCTGCCGGTGGATATACTACCTTAGCCGCACTTGCTTTTAAAGATACTTTTAAGGCCGGAGCATCTTTGTATGGTGTAAGTTCATCTTCGGACTCTTCAATGGAGAATTCAGATTAAATTGTCGTCCTTACAGTGAAATTAATATGCCAATCGGTTTCTTGAACAGGTAGCTGACTTGAAGTCATTGGTAGAAGAAACTCATAAATTTGAATCTCACTACATCACTAATCTAGTTGGTAAGTCAACGACGATGATCGCTCGAGACAACTCTTATTTCTTTGTTTCATTTGGACTTATGGCATCATGTTGCTTTATCTTTTAACCGATTGCAGGAGTTGATGAGAAGGTGTGGTTCGATAGATCCCCAATCAATCACGTTGATAAATTTTCTTGTCCGATTATTTTATTCCAAGGATTGGAAGACAAGGTTAGTAACACGTAACAATGCAAGTAAACCTTGAATGCAAGTAATCGACAAATTTCAGTTTGTTAAATAAGGTCTACACGTTACAGGTTGTGCCGCCAAGTCAAGCTCGCTTAATTTACGGGGCTTTGAAGAAAAAAGGTGTGCCGGTTGTGATTGTTGAGTATGAAGGAGAACAACACGGTTTCCGAAAGGTAACATACATATATGTTGATTTAATTCCTATCGGAAATAAAGGAAAGAATGACTATATGTACTAAACCAATGGGTTTGATGTAGGCGGAGAACATTAAGTATACACTCGAACAACAAATGGTTTTCTTTGCGCGAGTGATTGGTGGCTTCAATGTTGCTGATAACATCATTCCCGTCAAAATTGACAACTTCGACTGAGAGGTATTAATCTTGGCTTTTTTTATACATATCTTAAAACAATTGCTAAGAAATCTTTGTTCACGAAATCCTGGTACTGTAAATTCAGGAAGTTCGGTTTGAAACTGTTGCACTGATGATGGCGTTTGTAGCGATTCTGCGGAGAGTGTGCACTGCAGAGTTTCTAGTACATTTTCTCAAATCTTGTTATGATTATGATTATGATATTTTGAACCTGTTATGATTATAGACAAAGTAATGAATCAAAAACCTTGAAGGTTTGAAATATTATGCTTACAAAGTTGCAATAAATAGCAATGCTCTCTATTTGTTTTCTCTTATGTATGAATGTTAATTGGTACCAAATAGTAAAATATAATTAATCATATTTGGAAGATAAATCTCCAATTCTTCCAAAAGTGTTTTCAAATTGAAATATCAAAAGACTGGGAGGAGGCTTGGATCTCTAATTGGTCCGTCATGATCCGAATGATCCAATTATCTTGTTGGAGCTCTGAAATATCAAATATGAATCAAATCATCATGTGAAAAGTATCCATTCAAGTCATTTCACATATCAACAACACTCTTCATAAAAATAATAGATTGAGCTATGTATTTGGAAACATGATTCATGATCTATGAATGCACGAGCATGTTAGGCCAATTCCATGCACGCAAAATATGATCAAAAGAATCAACAAGAATGGTGATATTCCCTCTAAGAGCACAAGGCATTGACCATGCCCAAAAATGATAGTTGATGCTAGTTGGAACCAATAATCATCGGAGTAACTATGACAGGAAGGTCCGTCATTCGGATGAACAAAAAATGTAATGAATTGATCGATAATTCGATCAACGAGGGATACGTGAGGAGGCTTGGTGGTGGAAACACGGTTGGATCATAGTAAAATTGGATCGAAAGGCTCTGTGGTAGGAAGGTCCATCATTTGGATGAACAAAAAATGTAATGAATTGATTGATAATTGATCAACGAGAGATACGCGAGGAGGCTTAGTGGTGGAAACACGGTTAGATCATAGTAAAATTGGATTGAAAGCCTCTATGATAGGAAGGTCTGTCATTTGGATGAACAAAAAATGTAATTGGATTGAAAGCCTCTATGATAGGAAGGTCTGTCATTTGGATGAACAAAAAATGTAATGAATTTATTGATAATTGGATCAACGAGAGATACGCGAGGAGGCTTGGTGGTGGAAACACGGTTAGATCATAGCAAAATTGGATTTAAAGGTTGTAAAATTGGATTGAAAGGTTGTGACAGGAAGGTCCGTCATTCAGATGAACAAAAAATGTAATTAATTGATCGATAATTGGATCAATGAGAGATACGTGAGGAGGCTTGGTGGTGAAAACACGGTTAGATCATAGCAAATTGGATTGAAATACTCTATGACAGGAAGGTCCATCATTCGGATGAACAAAAAATATAATAAATTTATCGATAATTGGGTCAACGAGAGATACGCGAGGAGGCACACAAGGAGCACGCGAGGAGGCTTGGTGGTGGAAACATGGTTAGATCATAGAAAAATTGGATCGAAAGGCTATGATATCATGTTAATAATTACAAGTTGTAATTAGTTTCATAACAAAATATTGATTGAAGTGTAAAATGATTCGCTTAGATTGAGTGTTGATCCGGTTTGGACCTAAAGAATCTTGAGAATAGATTTAACTTTAGTGGATTTCTTAATCTACTCCATAGGGGTGGGGCGCACCACATGAAAATTTGAAAATGCCCTTCACAAAATCGGAAGTTTATTTTCAGTTTGCACTACTTTCTGAAATATTTGAGTGCAAATCGGAAGTATATCTTCGGTTCCTTACCGGAAGTATACATCCGGTTCTGGGCATGACAGTTAGTAGAAAAATTGAACTATAAGCAATTACTTAAGTTACATTTATAATTCAAATTAAAGACCTGCAATTTTTAAATCGAATAAAAGCCCAAAAATGTTATCCAAAATGCATTTCATAATAATAGTATTCAAAATACAGATCCAGTACAATACGAAGTAAAAAAACTAAAGTCAAAATACAATTAAAATAAACTACTACATATGGCAGAGGCGGCCTGTCACCCTCGAGGCGTCCCTCTCCTGTCTCTTGTAGACCAGGGCACCCTAAGCCTCCGCCATGATGGCCTCTAAAACCTCTCTGACATCGGATCCGTCAGGAAACAACCATCTGTCGATGTCATCCTTAGCAAGCTCATCAATATGACGACACCTAGGCAGCACGTCCGGGGCATGATCCCTCCTCGCTTGCTCCTCCTCTAGGATCTCCTGATGAGCCGACCTGGGTTGGTCCCCTGGAGCCTCTCGTATCATGTAAGAATGGGAAATCCTGAAGAACTACAACATGTAACTGTAAGCGTAACTCCAATCGTCTGGAGCCACGGTACTCCTGGCCTCCTCAGGTACGAGATGATTCTCAAAATCATCAAAAATCTCATCCATCTCCCTTGTCTTCACTGTCGTAGGGGCAGATAAAGCAGGATGCCGAGGAATGGTCTGAGTATACTCGAACTAACGCATCATTCGCTTGGGCATATAAGCAGCAGCCTTTCGAGTACCGCAAGCCAACCAACCTGTAAATAGAGAAACCTCATCAAATGGTATCGTTTCACGGTGGTCGATGTAGGCACTGAAGTGGATATCCTTATGCACTATCCGGTCCATATAAACCCGATACGACAATGTCGCTTGGTTGCCTCTAAGCGGCTCGTATGCACATGCACAAGACATCTGCTCAATATAACCCTCAATAAATGACCATCCAAAAATGCAGGAGAAGTGTTGTAGGATTCATCCCTGAAATATCAAAATTAAACCAGTTAATTTCGAAATCAAAATAACTAAAAAAGGAAGCTAAGAGAAATATTTTATATCGTCATAAGAGACAGACTACCGATTATCTGCCTCGTCTTCCACTTAGTCGCCTCATTCAACTTGGTATACAAGTAAACCAAGCAGACAGCCCCCAGTTCCACCCACTGACCTGCTCTAAATCAGGAAAGAACCTAAGGTACATGATGTCAAGGTAGGTGGCACTGGTGTCCACATCATTTTCAATATTTCATTCAACACTCTATTACAAACATTCAACTAATTCAACTATTGAATAATTTATACAACATCTCTATTACATTCCATTGTACATAGTTTCATACAAAACCACATTAAAAAGTAATACAATAACACATGTCATGAGAATAAGACTCTAGAAATCTAAAAACCCTATTATTTACCCATAAATAAGTAAAGTGTCATGATTAAGATACTCACTTGCAAAAATCTAAATATATCTAAATTATATTCTTCTTTGTCTTATTCCTCTATTAAATTGAGGGAGTGTTTTCAGGTCTCACCTGTATCATTTTTTAGAAGTGTTGTTATCATCTAAACCATTTCAAAACCACTTGACAATATTACATAGACATCATTGATATTACATAAACATTTGTATAATGGTTTTATTATTTAACACCCCACTTTTTCACTTTTTATCCTCTACATCATATTCTCTCTTCCACTTAATAATTCAATATTCATTCAACTTTAATCACTACAATGATTTTATTTAATAAAATTCAACACTCTACCTCACCATTTTTATTTCATATTCTTATTTTCTTTTATGTTTTTTGTTTAATAAAGTCAATTTTTTTGTGTGTCCAAATCAAATGAATCGAATATCTATTTATAGATAAAAACAATGATGAATTTTAGTAAAAATAAAAATAAATACAAAATAAATTTACTATAAAACAATTAAACCCAAATAATTAAGATGGGATAAAAATTTAAACATTCAAAACAACCAATAAGATTTTGCAAAATATTTTATGTAGCCTCACTTTCTCCTCATTCAACATGTTGAATGTTTCAACACCAATTATTTCACCTCACTTTCAACACTCAATTCAATATCACATTGCAACAATTCAACTATTTAATAATTTTTTTAACATCCCGGTTGTACATAGTCTAATGATTATGGACAATGACATCTTAACAATAAATAATTAATCACAAGTTTCATCAGTCAAATGTATTAAGTTATAGTTAAAAGTGTTAGGACAATGTCGAATCAAACAAAAGAATTTGAAGGTGTAAAGTGGTGATCTTGAAGTTGTGAATTTGAAGATGTGAAAGTGTGAAAGCTCGCCTAGTATTGCGCTTTGCGTTTTATTTTATTTTATATGCTTAAATAGTGTTTTATTCATTGTAAGTTGGCATGTTTTTGTTTTTCGTCCCTGTATCTTTTTTTATATAAAGTTCTTAAATGTTGAATTTCATTGATTTTAGTCCCTAAAGTTAAAATTTTCCTGCGAATATCCTTTGAATTATTTTGCGGATTTTAACTTTAGAGACTAAAACCAAAATGATTTAAACATTCAAAAATTATTTCCAAGAAAAAAAGATACATATACGAAAAATAAAAATGCGCCAACTTATAAAGACCAAAAGACTATTTAAGCCCATTTTTATCAGTTAATTGAAAATAAAACAAAAATAAATCTTAAGGTACTAAAATAACTCACATAATGGATATACAACATTCAAATAATCTCTCTTTAGAAGCGGCTAATCTCATCCTTCTCTCTAGAAGGGGCAGGCCTTTCGATTTGAAATTCTGATGAGTGGTGACCTTCATAATCATGAAGACGAGTGGAGGGAGAGAAAGAAGAGGAGCTTCTGGAATTGGGTCCCCCACTGGGATGTGTTTCCGGCCAGTAAGAGGTTTAGTGTCGAGGCGGTTTCGTCTTTCTATTTTGTAACTTTTCTTGATAGATGCAAGGCAAGAGATCTCTTTGATCTTTTCGGTTGTCTAGGGAAGGTGGTGGAAGTGGCTATAGCTCCCAGGAAGAACAACATGGGGCAGAGATTCGATTTCGCGAGATTCATCGAAGTAGAAGATATGAGGATCCTGGAGGTCACTTTGGATAATGTTATCATTAACGGTGGCAAGATTATAGCAAACACTCCTAGATTTCAGAGAAAAAACATATTGGAGGAGAAAAGAAATAGTGAAGGTGGAGCTCGGCCTTTCCAGAGGCGTGTTGTGGCAGCGAGGCAGGGCTTTCACCCAGCTTTCGATGTAGGTTCAGAAATGAGGAGAGGAGCGTTCTCGTACACAGAGGCGGTGTCCAACATTAATTTGCAAGGGGAGTCGAAATAGTAGGTTTCGTTGATAATCAAACCTTCTGTACCTGACCGTGATAGGTTCAGCAAAGCCTTTGTAGGTCAGGTTCATATTCCGGGATCGACATATAAAATTTATACTAGTTTTAAAATGAATGGTTACTACACGGTCAAAGTTCATCATCTGGGTCTGATGCTTTTCTTGTTAGAGGAAACAGAGGAAGGTTTTATTGAAGGGTTGATTGGGGAGGACGAGGTTTGATGGAAGAAGTACTTTATGGAGGTGAAGAGATGAACCGAAGGTGTTGTCGACAGAAGAAGACTGATGTGGATTAAAATCTTTGGGGTTCCTCAACATATGGAATGCCAAAACATTCATTTCATTGGCGGAATCTTTTGACTCTTTTGTCTGTTTGGATGCGAATACGAGTAATGGTATCAATTTTGACGTGGCCAAAATGTTGGTGAGGATGGACATTTCATTCATCTTACAAGACTCCGTAAACATTTTTATGGACGACAAAACCCTTAATCTGATCCTTAGAGAGGATTTATTTGGAGGGCTTCGATTGGATCCAGGTAATGCTAACACTCAAATTACTGTTGTGGACTCCTCTTCTTCTTCCTCCTCTATGGACTCGTTTGAAATTAATTCTAAAAAATCAGTTGAAGCATTTAGTAATGAAAAGGGGGAATTTTTGAGAGACAGTGAAGATCTTTTATCTAGTAGTAGGAAAAGTAGGGAGGAGAGCAATCTCTGGGCAACAGTAAGGAGAAGACGGTTTCGGAAATAGGTGGGTACCATGGGCTGTTTGACAAAAACGTTTTCATATTGTGTGAATGAAGGGCATAAGGCGGAATTGGTTAGAGAGGATATTTTCCTATCTTCGTCGGGTAAAGTGAAGGAGGGGTTTATTTGTTCGATCACCAATAGAAGTAAGGCTCATAATAAGAAACTGCGTATTAAAAACATGAAGGAGTTAGGGGGAATGATGAAGAAAGGGTCTGCGATTTCTTTGAAGAAAATTAAACGGAAGCCTCGTCCTAAGGCATCGGTGGATATGCTCTCTGCTGGATCGATTTTGCTTATTCCGAACAAAACCTATGGTTCGCCCATGCCATCTTGTACGCTCTAGTCTAGTTCTGGAACGGTCCAACCACCTGATTCGTCTCAGACAGGTCCCTTTCAATTTCAGCAGGGAGTCTCGGATCTTTATGGGCATCAGAGTTGGTCGGATTCAGTCGTATGGGGAACATCAGGAGAATATGGACCTTATCAGGAACAATTTCAAACAGTGGGATTTCTTGGATGACAAATGAGGCCTTGGAATTAGAAAGACAATTGAAGCTTTGGGAGTGGTGGGCAACAAAGGCAAGGTGAATTTAGAAAAAAAGTTGGACGATTTGGAGAAATTGGATGAAAAAGAGTTAAGATGGGGAAAGAGATTATCAATAGTTTGAAATGATTATAGGTTCCTTGAATATTATAGGGGGTGGAAATGCTTTAAAAAGGAGTAGAATTAGTTCGATGATCAATAAGGGGGAGGCGAACATTTTCATGATTCAAGAAACGAAACTTACCATCATGCACGAGTATTGGGCTAAACGTTTATGGAAAAAGGAGGAAACTGACTTTTCTTATTCTAATTCGATGGGAGCTTCGGGAGGTTTGATAACTCTTTGGAAAAAAGTGAGATGGAGGCTCTATATAGTTTCAAAGGGGAAGGCTATTTGGGGGTTAAAACAAGATGGAAGAACTTTATTTATTATGTGGTGAATGTATACTCATCTTGCGATCTTCCTAAAAAGAAATTGCTTTGAGAAAAGTAATTGAAGTTGAAGGAGGAGTTTTCGGATGGTGATTGGGTGATTGGAGGAGATTTTAATGCGATTAAGAATCATAGGGAAAGAAGAGGTAGGAATATGAGGGAAAGTAGTTGCGATATGTCGAAATTTTCGAAGCTCATTGAAAGAAGTGGTTTGATTGATCTTCCTTGTAAAGGAAAAAATTCTCTTGGTATAACAGTAATGGAACATGTATGAGTATGATCGATAGGTTTTTGATTTCGGAGGAAGCGGCGAATAGATGGGGGTTGATTGGCCAATTTATCGGGGATAGAGATATCTCAGATCATTGTCCTATTTGGTTGGTGGTGGATAAACCAAATTGGGGGTCAAAACCTTTTAAATTCAACAATGAGTGGTTTTCTTTCAAGTCCTTCATCCCATTCATGGAAAAGGAGTGGTGGAGTTGAAGGTGGAAGGTATAGGCGATTTTGTGCTAAAATAAAAATTTAGGCTTCTTAAAGGGAGATTGAGTTGGTGGAACAAATCGGTGTTTGGGAAAATTGACTTGGAGATGAATGAGAA
This sequence comes from Vicia sativa, assembly GCA_021764765.1. NCBI lineage: Eukaryota > Viridiplantae > Streptophyta > Magnoliopsida > Fabales > Fabaceae > Vicia > Vicia sativa. The sequence continues at coordinate 99,560,806 of CM038794.1, read as the reverse complement.
TGTTAGAGTCTTAAATAATGGTGATGGTAGATTGAAAATTGAACCCGAAGAGTTTCATCCGGAGATCTTGTCTAGTAGGAAGGAGGCGACTAGTAGATTTTGGTTGAACTTGAGAATCAAAGAAAATATGTTAGCTCAGAAATCTAGAATTAAATGGTTGAAGGAAGGGGATTCTAATAGTCGTTTCTTCCATATGGTTATGAAGGAAAGAAGAAGATCTAATCATATTGGGCCTATCAATTCTAACCAAGGTCTCCTTGAGTCGGTTGAAGAAGTTAAAGAGGGAGTTTGGAATCACTTTGCGGCCAAATTCAAAGAAAGAGAAACAGAGGAAGTGGGTTTAGAAGGAATTCATTTTAATAGCTTGAAGGTTGAAGATTGAGTGTTCCTTGATAGTCATTTCCATGAGGATGAAATTAAGGAAGATATTTGGGGTTGTGGGAGTTCTAAAAGCCCGAGGTCGGATGGGTACTATTTTCTTTTCTTTAAAAAGTGTTGGCAAATTCTTAAAGAGGATATCCTTGGCTTTTTTTAGATATTTTCATAATGGTGGAGTTCTTTCTAGTTCGGTTACATCCTCTTTCTTATCTTTAGTCCCTAAATCTCCTAATCCCGTTTCTTTAGACGATTATAGGCCAATTTTCCTTATCGAATATCTTCATAAAGTGATCTCAAAGTTGTTGGCGGATAGGTTGAAAAAAGTTATTTCTTCGATTGTTTCTCCTTGCCAAAGTGTTTTTGTCCCGGGAAGATAATTGTTGGATGGTGTTTTGGTAGCTAATGAGGTGGTTAATTTTGCTATAAAATAAGGAAGAGATTGCCTCCTTTTCAAGTTAGATTTTGAGAAGGCTTATGATAAGGTTAATTGGAATTTTCTTAAATCGATGATGGGAAAAATGGGATTCAGTAATTGTTGGAGGAGATGGATGGAGTTAGTGGTGTTTCAAAGTAAGTTGTCGGTCTTAGTTAATGGGAGTCCAAGGAAGGAATTCTTGGTGGAGAAAGGATTAAGACAAGGTGATCATTTATCTCCTTTTCTTTTTGTGTTAGTGGCGGAAGGCCTTGTGGGGTTGGTTCGGAAATCCCAAGAAATCGGTGATTATGGAGATTTTGTGGTGAATGGTAGGTGTTCGATCGATATTCTTTAATTTTCTGATGATACCTTGTTAATTAGAAAGGGTTCTAGGAAGCAAATTTGGGTGATTAAATTGATTTTGAAGGCGTTCGAGATGGTGTCGGGTCTTGGGATAAATTATCATAAAAGCAAATTAATAGGTATTAATGTGAATATGAGTTTCTTGGAAGTCGCGTCTTATGTTTTAGCTTGCAAGATTGAGGTGAGTAACTTTAATTTTCTTGGAATTCCTATTGGGTCTAATCCGAGAAAGTTGGCTACTTGGTCCCTTCTTATTAATAAAGTTAAGAAGCGGTTATCGGGTTGGAAGAATAGGTTTCTCAATCTCGGGGGTAGAATTACTCTTTTGAAATCCATTCTAGGTTCTTTATCCATTTTCTATATATCTTTTACAAGATGCCTAGAAAGGTGGTCAAGATAATTACTAGCTTACAAGGAGGTTTTTTGTGGGGAAGTTCGGAGGAAAAGAGGAAAATTCATTGGGTGAGTTGGAAGAAAGTTTGTCTTCCAAAGGAGTTGTGTGGTTTGGGGTTAAAATATATTGGGGATTTTAACATGGCTCTTCTAAACAAGTGGCAGTGGAGAATCCTTCAAGGCCAAGATTCTCTTTGGTTTAAGTTATTGAAAGATAGGTGTGGAGACATAGCGATGAAAGTTTTTTGTGGTGGCAATGAGTTCAAAGCTTCTGAATCTCAATCTTTTTGGTGGAAAGATATCTTGTCAATTTCTTATTTCTCTTCTAGTGACCCTATGGTGGAAAGGTGCAAATTTGTGGTGGGTAAGGGATTCTCGATCCCGTTTTGGGAGTCGAAATGGATAGATGATGTGAGTTTAAAAGAAAGTTTCCCAGAGTTATATGCAGAGTCTTGTTTGAAAAGGGTTTCGGTGGCCGAAATGGGAGGGTGGATAAATGGATAGTGGGTTTGGAGTAATTGTGGTATTGATAGAGATAGATTACATACTGTTTTGAGAAATGTGTTATCTAGTTTGAGGTTGAAGTTGGATAATTCTCTCTTGCTTGATTCCATTATTGATAAAGTCATTTGGTTGTCGAAACCGGAAGGGATTTTTTCGGTGTCTTCTTGTTATGCTTACTATGCTAAAATGTGTTATCCGTTTGGGCCGAGGAATAGAGGTGGGGAAGCCTTGGAATTGATTTGGAAGTTTGATGTCCCTTTTAAGATCAAAGTCTTTGGGTGGAGACTTTTTGTGGATAGAATTCCTACGAAAAATCTTTTGGCTAAGAGAGGTATTTCTTTCTCCTTGGATAATTTAAAATGTGTGTTTTGTGGGGTTGTTAATGAAAGTAGAGATCATTTTTTTAATTGTTCAGTAGTGAAAAATATATGGAGGGATATAGCAATATGGATTGATAAACCATGGAGGGATGTAGAGAATTGTTTAGCTAGTTTTTTGAATTGGTATACTTTTTTAGCCATTTTTTTCATATATAAATGAAGTTTTTCCTCATTTCAAAATACATATGTAGAAGTTCCGATTAAACTCTCAATTATTTTTATTTTTGCTCATCAAATAAAATTATTTTGCTAACCCAATGGATGAGTTTCTCAGTCTTTCATTAAATGAGGTACAAATAGAGCTTGAAATTCCTGGCAGCAGATACGTGATGTCACAGAGAATGTTATGACACAGTATCTGACACTATGTTAACACTTCACACAAGAAACGTAAGCGATAAAGAACACAATAAATTGTTCACCCGTTCGGTTCAACAAACCTACATCCGGGGCTACCAAGCCGGGGAGGAAATTCACTATTAGTAGAATTAATTCGGGAATAAACCACCGGTTTATCTCCTTCACTTAAACCTACCCAATGCAACTTCAACCCAAGTCCTACTTAGATCCGAGCACCTACTCACTCCCCTCAATCACGGTGATATCAACACATTGACTAATTGAATTGTGAAGACACACTTCAATAAAATATCTTGATCTTGCTTCAAAGCTTCAATCAAGAGACAAACACTCGTGCTTTAAAGCTTTGAGTGATAAACTACCCTTACAACAAATCCTAGTCCAATGCACTTATCAATTGATAGTTGTTTGGCTCAAGAGAAACTAGAATTACAAATACCAATATAAATCCTAACAAGACACAAAACACAAGTCGCTATCTCTTCAATACATTCAAAGGCGCGACACGGTTGTAAGGTTGAATTCCTTTTATAGAAGCGATCCACGAAACTTCAGTTTTGGCTTCCATAAAGATAGCTAGGGTTCACTTAATTTAATCCTAAAAACATGGTCTTTTCAACAACCAATTTAGGTTTAATTAAGATTAACCTAGCAACCACGTGAGCATGCTTTCTAATAACGGAAAAACAATATTTAGCACTCAACAAACTTCGAAAAATCTCAGAACAAGCAGTTCTTCGAGCAGAATGTCACAATGTCATAACATCATTATGACATCGAGACTATTTAAATTTCCGCCACTTTAGCTTCCAGCTCCGAGTCTTTTAACATCCTTAGCGGTAAGATTTATCTTCAATCTCGAATGTCATGACATTTATCATGACATTGCTAAAACCTAGTTTTACCAAAATTAATGTCAACTTAAAACACTAACAAACTCCCCTTTGGCACATTTTTGGCTAAAACTACTTAACTATCAGTACATATGCGTGAGAAGACAAACTAGTTCTAAGCTTAAATAAACTAGAACCTAGAGATAAGATAAATTCTACCCATACAAAATCCCACAATTCCCACAATTGCCCATATAAGCAATTTAAATAAATACAATTCCCCAGTCCCATACTCATCAACACGTAGTTCTTCTCCCCCTTTTTAGCCATAAAGGGCCAAAGGAAACAATACAATTGCCCCAATCATTTCAAGCAAATAATTAAGGGAGGTACCAACAATTGTCAAGAGTACAATGCTGTCAACAATAAGTTACAATCATCCAAACAAAATTGGGAAAAGGAAACAACACAAGAACAAGAAAATTGACAAAAGCAATGACAGAGGCAGGAGCAACATCTCAAGTGCTTTCTTCTCCAGAAGAAGCACTATGGAAGGAAGCATCTTCAGAACCTTCTTCAGCATCAGTCATCTGAATATCATCATCTTCAGCATCACCAACAACATCACTATCAACTTTCCCTTCATCATCAACCTCTGTGTCCTGCTCTAGTTGAGAGATTAGCTCTTCCAGACTTTGCTTTCTTGCTTCAAGCTCCTTGCAAGTTGCTCTTAGCACGAATGATATTTGCCTTCGAGAATTTTCTTTGACGATTGATGTCTCGAGATGTCATGACAATGTCGGGACATGCTTCCTTGGAGCAGTTTGTAGTGGAATCCAAGGGGGCTCTCTTGGCCGAATCTCGTCACCAAGAATGTCGGATCTTGATCAATTATAATTCCACAGGCGGAGGGAAATGCTATTGGTCCTTTGATAGCATAGTCGGCATGCTTGAGGGTCGATAAAAATGTAGGATCCATAGTCAAATGCGTGAGTACCTACCGTATATGAATCTTCCAAACCATTTGAAATGGTGGATTTGTGATTGGTTGGGACCCGGTTTGCGGCCAATCTTATGCAAGATGGCAAATTTGACACTCAACTTGAGAGTTTTCCTTTAGAGGCCATTGTCTTACTTGATTGGCGGTGATGGTTTGACAAATCTTGTTGGTTTCCTCTAGCTCGGGTGAGTATTATCGAGATCTACCGAGAATCTGATCACATTTGGAGAAAACCCGACTTTCCTCCCTCTCACATACTCTGGTAGTCATGAATTCCTATCCCCATCATTTGAGATTGACAATAAACTCTCTCACCAAAGCTTCATAGTTTGAGAGCTTCTCCATTTTTTTCATCGATCGCCTCCTTAATCGGTCAACAATCTCCTTGCACTCTAAAGCACTCTTGTTCAACTCTTTCTAGTGCAACCTCTTTAAACATACTTCCATCGTCCGGCACTTTCGGGATGATGGAATGAGATATTATCAATTGCCACTTGAGCACCTTGGGAGTTTTCCAAGAGTTGGCTTCTTTCTTGAATGTATGTCGGTGACATTCTCCTCAACATCAAACTCGAGTCATGATCGAGACTCCACGTGTTGAGTCCCTTCCTCTTTTTCACATAGGTGTTCTCTTTGGTCTAGAGTCACCAAGACAGTTTTACTCTACATTTCTCGTAGAGGTTCCAAATAGGATACTTTTCTCTTATGCACATCTTCCACACCTTTTCTTTGGCAGGGCTGTGAGACCCTTTTCCTTCCTTTTCATCATTCTTTTTGCAATGCTTGGATTGACATTGGCAATAAGATCATTGTCCGAACATCTCATCTAAATCAATGACTGGAGGTTCAGTTGAATGATTAGATTCTTGAACTGGTGACTCTTCCAAAATCTTTGTCGGGAATGTAGTCATCGGGACTTTACCAGAGGCACACTGGCGGTGATTCTTCAAGAATACTATCAAAAATATAGTCAGCAGAGGCTTTATCAGAGCAACATTTTGCTGGGGACTCCTCAAGAATACTGTCAAATATCTCATCTTCCTTATCAGCAGAGATTTTATTACAAGCATCATCAACACCGCCTGGACTCTTTATGAAGGTCTTCATTATTCTTGGCGGGGAAGTATCATGATCACCATATGTCTTGACATTCGGTGACATCGGATCAAGCTGCTAAACTAGGGCTAGCAGATGGCGGTTTAGGGAATTGAAACCCGAGAACAGTTGGTCTTCATTGAGGATCACGGTTACCAATCTAGCAATGGCTATATGCACAGTCCTAGACTCCTCTGTGTTTACCATTTCTGAGGGAACAGAAGAGGATGGTACATAAGTCTTACCCATGGGAGATGCTTGAGTTCTTCTTGCATTCCTTGTGCGCAATTTCTTGACCTTTTACGGGTCGAGGCTATTGCAATGGTGTAACCCTCAGTGCTTCAGTTTGCATGGCTTCATTGTTTGCTCTAACTTCAGCCATGGGGAGAGATGGAGATCCTGATTCTTGAGATGATGAGGATGATGAAGACATTTTTCGATGGTTGTTGAGAGGATGAAAGCGAAAAGCAAGGGTTTCAAAGTTTCTTTTGAGAGAAGAAAGGATGGTACTACTTTCAAAAGAAGAAACTATTATATGAGGATGTCTCTTCCTATTCTTGGACTTAAAATAAGGAAGGAAATACCTAAATAACCCTCTAAACAAAGTTGAAATAAAAGTTCCTTTCATCCCTTGTTATAGGCACTAATTTGCTACAACTCCACATATTGACAAGTACCCAACTTGCCCTTGACATTTCAAACTAGCCTCAAGAGCTTTAGTAACAATCGCGATTACAATGTCATGACATCTGTATGACATTGTGGTCGATCAAGATCCGCTTCATCGGATCATCTAAGAACAATTTTACCCACACGTATTCATTCTCAACATTGTATAGGAACACACAATTTTGCTTCTTGCGATCCAAGAAGCAAGATTGTTTCTTAATAAGAAACATCCATCAAGAGAGCCTTTACACAAGCTTTGACCAAACCTTGTTTTCTTGGATAACTTCAAATGTGTAGGAGCGGAGTCCTATTATGATGACCATTCTTTATTCCAAATTTCTTGACACAATTCCTTGCAAACTTGCTCTCGATTCACTTGCATTTGGTTGCCATCTTGTCTCACCATTGTACATCATTTCTCCAAATATTATGTCATTAACATAAATGTGAGTCACCATGATCTTTTCTCCTTTTACAAAGAGAGTTTCATCCAAGACTCTCTCCCGTATCCTTTGTGAAGATACTTGGTTATCCTTTCATGCGGATCCTAGTACTTTGCTTCAGTATTTTAGGAGTACTCAGATGTCTAGACATTGAGCGTGACATTCTGATTCCCTGTCCAGCCTTATGCTTACCACAGATCCTTCCTTTGACTATGAGAGATCTTGGTATCCTTGACTCCCTCTATGGGCCGATCCTTTTCATTCCTCCGAGGTGTGGATGACCGATTCTTGCTGCCACAACCTTACTTCCTCTTCATCTTTGTTGTAGAACACACGGAGAGTGTGTTCTCGATTCCCACATGTAGCGATTGTCCTTTGATCGACTCCTCTCATAATCACTACTGTTCATCGTTGATTACAAGACATTCAACCTTAGTGAAGTTGTTGTGAATCCCATATCACATAGTTGACTTATGCTAATGAGATTTGCATTCGGACCTTTTACTAGCAGCACCCATTTAGGTTTGGAACTCCAATTTGAGTTTCCAACACCTTTGATTTCTCCTTTAGCTCCATCTCCAAAAGTAACAAAGCGGTAGAATGATGCTTAACATCATTGAGAAGATTCTCTCCGGTCATGTGCTTGGAACACCTTATCAAAGTACCAATCTTTCTTGGTAGACACACTAAGAAGTGTTAGCTACGAACAGATCTTCTTCTTCCATTGTTGAGAGTATGATATCCTGTTGGTTTTAGCCTTCACATAAGACCCTTGATTAGGATATCCATGTATCAGGCAAAATATTTTATGTGACCAAACCTTCCACAATAATGACATCTCCATCTTTGAAACTTTTTGTTCATGTTTCTATGATTTTGATGTTGCACCCAATGTTGTGACATCTGTTTTGACATTGGTCTATTAGGTGCATTCTTCCTTTTGTTATTGACAAACTTCTTAGTCTTCACATACCACGAGGCATACCTATTCACGACTTGTGGTATGACATCTTCTTTGTCATTGACTTCCAGGTTTGTTCCATTCACCTTGTTGCAAATCTCTTTGCATTCACATGCCCGAGACACATTTCTGTTTTGGGTTGTGACACCTTTGACATTGTTTTCCTATGTCTCTTATTTTTAATGTCACCAATAGGTTGCTTTTCAGCCACATATCCTAGACCATGATTATTTCCTGCATTTTGTCCAAGTGAATTTCTTCCAACTTATCGATCGGATGTCAACATTTTGATGATTTAGACATCTGATCAAGTTTGGAATTCAAAGATACTAATATCACTATTGAGGTGATTTATAGTAGTGTGTTTTCCTCTTCTCACCTCCAACTTCACATTCTCGACCTTCACTTCTCAATCGACTTTTTCTTCCTCATTTCTTGACATGCTTCTCCATTTTTATACACTTCTGTAGTTTTCAAGAAGCTCTTCAAATGTCACTTCCTCATCACTAGAATCCATATCGAGTTGTACACTCCGTAGAGAGCGTTGACAAGTTTGGCACCTTCTTCCTCGATTCACTTCGAATCACCATCGACCAGTGACCCATTCCTTCTTTTTTTCTTTAGAAAGGTGGGACATTCACTCTAATATGTCCAAATCCTTCACATTCATGACATTGGATTTTACTACCTTGACTTCCTTTTCTTGACTTGGATCTTCTGCTGAGTCATAAGATCGCTAATGTCGATGGAATGTCCTTGACATTTGACCTTGACTTTGGATCAATTCTCCGATCGGTTTGTTGAACTGCCTTCCAAGCATGGCTATAGCTTCATATCTTCTCTTCTTCCACCTTGCATCCCTCTTCATTATTGGATACAAGTGTTATGCTCTTGTTTTTCTTCAACAGTTCACCGATTCCCATCTCAAAAGTCATAAGAGATCCAATAAGTTCTTCAACCTTCAAGGTGCTGATGTCTTGAGCCTCCTATTGCGGTGACTTTCATTGCAAATCTCTTAGGCAAGGATCGAGAATCTTTCTCACCTTCTCTTGACATCTTTTCACCAAGTGCTCCGAGGCATTGGCAATTTCAAGATATTCATGTGAAATTCATGAATATTCTCATCTTCCTTCATCTTCAAATTCTCAAATTTGGTAGTGAGCATCTGAAGTCTTGACATCTTCACCTTGGATGTCCCTCATGAGTAGTTAGAGAGTGTCCCAAACATCCTTGGCCACTCACATTGATGAACCAATCAAGATGTTCTGTCAATACCATTGAATGTAGCATTCAATGCTTTAGAGTTCCCTAGAGCTAGCTCTTCTTCCTCTTTGCTCCATTCCTCCTCGGGTTTCAAGACAAGTAGTCTCATCTTTCTCAAGCTTGGTGGGATGTTTCCATCCTTTATCGACTCTCCAAGCTTTAATGTCCACGATCTTAAGAAAGCAACCATACGAGGCTTCCAAGAATCATAATTAGACCCATCCGAATAGGTGGTCTTCCTCCAAATCCTCCTTCTTTATCCATTACGCGTAAACTATTATCCCTAGATCTCACCCGAAATAACGGGGTGCCGCTCCGATGCCAATTGAAATTTGGCATCGTGATGTCACAGAGAATGTTATGACACAAGATTCGACACATGTTAACACTTCACACAAGAAATCGAAGCGAGAAAGAACACAATAAATTGTTCACCCTGGTTCAACAAACCTACATCCGGGGCTACCAAGCCGGGAGGAAATTCACTATTAGTAGAATTAATTCGGAATAAACCACCGGTTATCTCCTTCACTTAAACCTACCCAATGCAACTTCAACCTAAGTCCTACTTAGATCCAGTACCTACCACTCCCCTCATCACGCAGTGATATCAACTATTGACTGATTGAATTGTGAAGACACACTTCAATAAAATATCTTGATCTTGCTTCAAAGCTTCAATCAAGAGACAAACACTCGTGCTTTAAAGCTTTGAGTGATAAACTACCCTACAAGAATCCTAGTCCAATGCACTTATCAATTGATAGTTGCTTGGCTCACAAGAGAAACTAGAATTACAAATACCAATCGTTATAAATCCTAACAAGACACAAAACACAAGCTTATCTCTTCAATACATTCAAAGGGCGATCACGGTTGTAAGGGTTGAATTCCTTTTATAAGCATCCGAAACTTCATTTGGGCTTCCATAAAGATAGCTAGGGTTCACTTAATTTAATCCTAAAAACATGGTCTTTTCAACAACCAATTTAGGTTTAATTAAGATTAACCTAGCAGCCACGTGAGCATGCTTTCTAATAACAAAAACAATATTTAGCAGCTCAACAAACTTCCCGAAAAATCTCAGAACAAAGCAGTTCTGCAGAATGTCACAGATGTCATAACATCATTATGACATATCGATTTTCTAATTTCCGCGACTTTAGCTTCGCCGAGATGTCTTTTAACATCCTTAGCAGGTAGGATTTATCTTCAATCTCTGAATGTCATGACATTTATCATGACATTGCTAAAACCTAGTTTTACCAAAATTAATGCCAACTTAAAACACTAACATAGCTAGTCGGAGGTTCAAAAGAAAAAACAAATTCAACATACACTACTACAAATAACAATTTTTATGACGGAACTTGCACCTTACATAAAAAACTGAAGAGTAAGCCATAGACGCATCACATTTAAAAAACATATATTCTCTCGGTGTACTGAAAACCAAGGGGTAAAGTATTTAGCAGACATGTCTTCGAATTCTATTTTTATAGTTTTTTTATTTAAAAAAAATTCATTTTATGACCTATTACCCCGATTTTGCTAGGCGGGGGTAAAGTAACTAGAGGCAACTCCTATTTTCTTTGTATTTTTCTCCAATTTAATAGACGATTTTTAGATAAAATCAGGGACAAAATTAGTAAAACCAAGGGAAAAATTAAGAAAATCAGAGATAAAAACAGGAGTATATACATTGCCAGGGGCGGTTAAATTTTTTGCCCTGGCTACCTAAAATTTCTAGCTCCGCAACTTACTTAAGGGACACGTTTTTGAATCCCAAGTATGAAATAACGCAAAATTGAAATTCTAAAAAATACTATTGTTGGGGATCAAACTCATGACCAATGTTACTTTACCCCTCTGTTTTTGATTAACCGAGGAAAAAAAATGACAGATTTTCACGTCGTTTCGTTACCTCACATGTGTAATCGAGATTATATTTTATTTGCGTCCGAGAGAAAATGAGATTATTTATAGTAGTGACAAGACCCAAAAACCACAAATATTGAAAAATAACATATCAAATCGATTGGCATAATGTCCCAATCAATTGAATAATCTCAAAACTCAAATATTTGAAAATTTGTGCACACAGCAGCTAGGTGGTTGTGGTTGAGAAAATTTGTGCACACAAGCAAGAGTTTCTCCAACGTCTAATTACAATGACTATTTCCCAAAAATTCAAAGCTTCCAATCAATTGATTGGACAATACTTATAAATAAAGGTAAGTTTTCCCTCTTTTGTTCATTTAATTAGAACTCTTTAAGCTCCCTCCTTCTCTCATCATCACCTCAAATGGCACAAAGAATTAGATCCTCTCAAACTTTTTCATCTTATTTCTCTGGAAAATTCTCAACTCAAGAACAAGAGAATAATTTCAAACGATACTTAAAGAGAATTGTACACCTATCGTTACATGGATAAGTAAATATTCAAATCTTGTCTTTGTTAGATGGAAAAGGACATAATTCTACAAAGACACAAAAGAGGTACAATTCATGCATGCTTCTACAAAGAGACAATATTTGAATAGATCTTCATCCATGTGTACAATTCTATTCATATTAATAGAAATAGATTCATTTTCAACCGTTTAAAATAATAGTAGTTTCTCTGTATGTGTATCTTCATAATCATTTTTATACACTCATAAATGGAGTTAAATTCTAACTTGGTACGTTCAACTATTCCGCATGAGGAGAGAAGGGGGGAGATTAAAACACTTTTGATTTTCTATTTCAACGGAAGAGCAATTAGTTTTAAAGATGAAAAAAAAGTGTTTTAATTTATTTGAAGTGGAGTTTTTAACTCACCACATACTCTTCTAGCGCATTACGTGAATTTTCACTAATGTCCCTAAAAATTGAAAGTTTATATTCAGTGCACCACCATCTGTTAAAATTTACAACAAATCAGAACTTAACTTCTGGTTCCATACCGTAACTCTATTTTCGGTTTAGTTCATAACAGAAAATCAGAAAACATCATTGCAGTGACTAACATAGAGAGATACATATAATTCAGAACATAAACTTAACAAATACATTTAGTTAAACATAAATCAAACATTACAAATCAATATCCGGTGGACGTTGCAACATCCTCATAATGTCATTGACGGTTCTTGATAAACTCGCATCTAGCTAGATTGGAACTTTTTTCCGAAAACTTCGATAAGTCGATCACATAGCTCGTAAATCAGCGTTGTTCTTCAGTTCACTATTCATGAACTGAAAATTCCCTTCATTGTCAATCGATGGCGAGCGATACTCGATCTTCTCTACCTTTCGACTGTCTCTGTAAGGTACAAGTTCCTGCAATGTTTCACGCACCTCTTCAATTGGGGTGTACACCGTGATCTTGAATTTGTGAGACGGTACGTCGCCGAAAAAATGAACGACTCAAGCAAGCCATGTGATTTCTAATTTCATGTCAATTCTAGTTTTTTATGTTGTGGTAGGGAGAAATATAAGAGGAGAGGTATTTTTATAGTAGAAGGATGTAAATATGGACCATAGAAATCCTATCCTTGTTTCAGTGGCAAAACCAGATGTTAATATCCGCGGTTTCCTACTTAACCAAAACCGGAATTAAACTTTCGGTAAAAGGCCTGGGGTTGAAAAACCAGAAACAGAACAGAAACAACAAGCATATTCACAAAATCTCATATATTCAAAAAATTTGCATTTGATCAAATTACAAAAATGAGTATATTTCCACATCGTAATACATTAACAAAATGAAGTTAACATTAAAATGCTACCTAACTACTTGAAAGAGTCGAAAAAAGTATCGCCGGATAAATCCACCGGTGGCACCCCTTTCGACTTTTCCCTATTTATTTCTATATTTATTTCCCTCAACTTGTTGTATTCTTGCATCTTTTCTATGAATTCGTCCGACCATCACATCGGGCTTAGGAATGTTATTGGGGTGCACCATACATATGTAGCATAATAAAAATTAATTATACATTAGTCACGGTGAAAGCTGCTTGAAAATTTGACACAAAGACAAAATCGGAAATAGACTCCCGGTTTAGTTTAACCAGAAACCAGAAACAAACATCTGGTTTGTATGTAACCTTATTTTCAACAAAAAGTTATAGATTAATGCAGTGAATGAGGGATAAAATAGATGATGTTTACCTGAAATTCTTCTTTGTTGAGCTTTCTCTGATATGGAGTGGAAAATGGATTGACAATGGATAGGGTTTTTGAGAGGTTTGGAGGAGGAAGTGTGTAATGGTGGTGATCACCATGGTTGGTGGTTATAACAATCAGTCTCGTGACAAAACCAGAAGTATACTTTCGGTTTAATACAAAATATTCAAGTGGCATACAATTTAATGTTCCCGCTTCTTTAGCCGGAAATATAATTTCGATTCTATACCGGAAGTGCATCTCCGGTTCAATTTTTAAGCAAATTCAGGGGTCACACCACATTTTGTCTGGTTTATTCAAAATGGGATGCGAACAAAAAATAAATCTCTAATTTTGTGAAAGATTTTTTCAAGTTTTCATGGGATGCGCCCTATCTCTGTGAGGTGATTAAAAAATCCACTTATTTGAATCCTCTTTTAGATTTTTACATATGCAAAATGACTCATTATAAACATAAGTTAAATTATTTACCTTATTTTCTCTAATTCACCTTTCTTTGTGGATTATTATGGGACATACATAGATTTCTTTCTATTATGGGACATAAATAGATTTCTTCCTCGTTTAGATTTATTGGAGGAGTCTATATTACTATCATCCCATCCCATGTAAGTCTATTTGGTTCAAAAAGTAACTTTTAACTTTTAAATTTTAGTTTTTCAGCTCATATTAATAATATAAGTTTTTATGAATATATTTGTGATTTTTACTATCTTTAAGATTTTCTTTGATTCGGCGGACATTTAGTGTTATGTGACCATTGAATGATATATATATATAGAGAAGAGGATCAATACATCGAAGAGTTACATGACACTTTCAACGTTATTTCGGATTAATATTTTTTGTCGATTGATTGAAACATACTATCATATAGATCATTCCTATAAAGTTTGAGATTAATCTATAATGATTTACTATGTCAATGAACTACATCAAAATTAACGTTATATGAAAGTTCATTTTGACGTTAATTTTGGATATCTTGATCGTATAGTAAACTATTATAGATTAATATGAAACTTATATGTATGATCTATATGATGGTATGTTTCAATCAATGTTGATTTTTTTAAGTAATGTTAGTTAATTCATGGTGTAACTTCGGTTAATTTAATGATATATATATATATATATATATATATATATATATATATATATATATATATATATATATATATATATATATATATATATATATATATATATATATATATATATATATATATATATATATATATATATATATATATATACTTCTAAAAATTTGGAGTTTGTTTTTCATGCCTTAAAATTTTTTGAGTTTGTGAAACTTAAGATCTATATTTTCATCACTTTTATTTTGGTAATCTTATTTCATTTGTTGAGTTTGTGAAACTTGAGATCTATATGTTCATCACTTTTACGTTGGTAATCTTATTTCTGTAAGTCTTTGGCCTTTGTAACTTTTAGTACAATCATTTTCTTCTTTTTATCTCATTCTTCAATCTTAGCTAGTCATTTTAGTTCTACTTCATGTTTTTGCTAAATTAGTCAAATTCATACAAGACAAGTCTTTAGATTTAAAAATCACAGTGCCTCTAGGTTATTAACAACAATTTAAACAGTGCCTTTAGGTTATTAACAACAATTTAAACGGTTGAATTTAACTCCTTCTAATGAGGTATAGTTGAAAATGTAGAGAAACTACTACACCGTCTCATAATAATTGTCTTATTTAAAAAATGCACTGTTTTTAAGAAAATTGTGTCATAATAATTGTCTTATTTGAAAAATGCACCGTTTTTAAGAAGATGATTAAGTGGGTTGATTTTAGTGAAAAAATTAATGTAATTTTCTAGAATACTTCTATTAATTATAATCGATAGAATAGTTGAATAAAGTAAAAGTTAATAAATAAGAGTATAGTAATGTAAATAATAATTAATGCATTAAAATTGTAAATAAACAATTATTTTGAGATACCAAAAAATATAAATAAAACACTTATTATGAGACGAAGAGAGTATTATTTTAAGGAAAATGTTAACTAGTGCCCTTGGAATATTCTTTAAGTGTTTAGATTAGTAATATATTTTATAAATAGGCATTGGAAATTGAAATAATTAACTTTTATAAAGAATTTATTTTCTATTTGGTATCCTTAAACTGGCCGTGGTTAACATGACCCTATTTTAATTATTTATATCAGTAAACAAACTATCCTCATCATTTTAAATGACAATGAGACGTACAATGCGAAGTGGTCCCTATTCCCATTGTTCAGGTAGGTTTCATACCTAATCTCCTAAAAGATCTATGACACGTTATAAGCTAGTACATCTACACATTGTCTTACAACATAACGAACCAAACATTAAATCATGGCAGATACAGGTATTTAATTTCCAACACAACTCAAATAGAATTACTATCTAAGTGAAGGAAACCTGTCAGAAATAAAGATAATAAAATAAAATTGTGAAAATGAAAATACTATCATTTATACTTTATTTATGCTGATCTAGTTTTCCTGCAAATTTGTTCTCAGACTTTATGATACAGCAAAAGCAACATGCTTCTCATAGTTTTCAATTCATAAGATCCTACACAAAATGAAGCATGGCCAGGTCAAATACTATCTGTTTAATGGGAGAAATGAAGAATTAAAACATGGTTAACCTCTGAGGCAGGAAAGCTGAATTTATTTATGACCCTCCATAATTTCTGAGTAGTTTCTCTACGAAGCAGCAGATTTATACTTCCACAATTCAAAACAAAATGCTGCATGTGTCTTCAGTTATGCAAGTGACTGATCTTGGGCTAAGCTCGCATCTAAATCTTCTGTTTCAGAACATGGCGCAGCTGAACCTTGTTGCTTTCCATCCTAGCTTCCATTAGTCTGGACTTCAAACTACCCTTCGGTCCGGTACGCGGAATGCAGCCTTTCATGCCTCGGTTATGCACGCTTCCCGACTCAGGAGAACTTAATTGGCATATAATGTCTTGGGGGCTTAGTCCACTTTTATCAAGTCCCCATTCGGGAGACAAGGCTCCCCCGTTAGATACCTTTCCATTTGAAAGCCTCCCATTCATTCCCTCCATAGAGATTATCTTGTAATTGTCCTCATTTGTCAGTCCTGACCTCCAAAGTCTTGCTATGGATGATATCCTCTTTGATGGTTTAGTTGGTACCGAACAGACTTCACTAATTTCAGTTAATGGGGTTTCTTCACCCGCATTTCCTTCCCATTCTATCACACTTATCCCCGAGGCATTGCTCTTTCGACCTTTCTTAGTCACCGAAGGGTCACTTCCATCAGGTGAACAACTTGATCCTTGATCTTCAACATGGCTCGCGGTTTCCCATCCACTTTCATCTTCTTCGATATCACAGTTGTTATCAATATATATGTCAGAACGTCTCTGAAGGCCATTCTCACTTATCAAGTTGGCTTCAGGACTAACTGTGTGAATCTTTGAGGCATGACTCACCGGAGAGTAAGCAATGCATGACTCGGCCTCTCTCTCGTTGGGTTCACCAGAATTTACCTCTTCAAAAATGGCAAAAATATCGTCTGGATTGGATGGCTCGTAGGAAAATCCCTTCATGTCTTGAATGTTCACAGAAGCTGCAACCTGTTGAAGTGATTGTGCCTCTCTGATCTCCTTAGCATTTGAGTTTATATTTACTGACTTGAGAAAGGTTTCCAGATATGCTACAAGTTCATTCATCTGTGAATACTTTTCGTCGAGAGCAACTTTTGCATCTATCAACTTCATATGAACACGTTCTTCACGCCACACTTCAGCCATCTGTAACATCCTTCTCTCCTCATCCATTTCTTCCCTAATTGTCATAGATTCTCTCTTTAATGCTTCAACTTCAGCCTTGTCTTCTCCAATTTCCTTAGCAAGCTCGTCACAAACTTCCTCGATCAATTCTCTGGCCTTTCTTTCTTTCTCATAATCCTGCATGCAGCGTTTTGCTAACAACTTAGCATCAGCCAACTCATTAACCAACCTGGAATTGACAGCTTCAATCCTTTGGCGACTTTTCCTTTCTCGATTCAAATCTAATTTAATGTCATCAACATATGCACAGATTTTCTCATGCTCTTTGCTTCTCCACGAGGCCCTTTCCTCACTGACTTTCTTTAAGAAATGCTCAAGTTTCTTTTTGGAGGAATGGCGTTCAGTCTCAAGCTCCTGAATCCGCACATGAGCCTGCTCTAGTTCTGCTTCAAGTGCAGAAACAGTGCTATCCTTTTGGTCTAGAAGTTTCATCTGGCTGTAACTATGCTGTCCCTCATCTGATGTTTTTAAACTAACAGGATCCCACTTTGTCATTCCCTCCATTGCAGTTGAAGAAAACTGGAAAGAAGGGTCGAGCTGCAGAAGAACAAAGGTTTAAGATTAACACTACAACTTATATGCAGCAGACAAGCACTACATTAGAAATTAGTCCTGGATGAAAGTATTGAATAAAATAATCTGGTATAAAAACATATTTTGGTTAGAGTGTTTTTGTTTTTCTCATAGGACTACTTTCTTTTATCATCATGCAAGAGAGAGCACAATTTTGAATTCAGTCTTTCTTTATCCTTAATATGACTTTCACTCAATAATCTCCAGTTATCCCGAGCCATTTACACGTGTGAAAGCTATACTTAATAAATAGGAAACATAATACCTCACAAAAATGACCATCTTTTGTCTCAGAAATGGAACGGCGGCTTTGTGATGAATTCTTCATGCCAGATCCATGCATAACAGCATTTTGATTACTAAGACATGGGTGGTCTGCATAGCCAATTCCATTCTGCTGCATACAAGTTGTGCGGTTAAAAACTAGAAGTGGAAAGCTATTAAATTTTCAAAAGAAACAAAATTGCCTCAATCTGAAAATAATGACGATAATTACATGACATTGGCATACATTGCAAATAAAAAATAAAAATTTCTGACATCAACATGAATGCATCACAAAGGAATCTAGTTAATAAGGTATACAATTCAGCGGTTAACAGTTCAGTTAGGTTTAAGCATTAACAGAATGAGTTTGGAATGCAAATTTACACTAGATATAATTAACAGCATTTATAACACAAATTCAATATCTCAAGAGATAAACCGTAGTTCATTTCTTCAGTTATTACCAAAAACAACAACGGCTGCTGCAATAGACCTAAATCAATCACGAGTCAACTAACAAATCAACAGCACAACATTTTAAGGCCTCAGGTCATATCATACATATGCTTTTATTCTTCCATATTATCAAAGATCATGAATCACTATTACTCCAGCACCCGCATTTCATTCTTCTTGCATATTTACTCATTAACAATCAATCATTTGCTTCTAACTTTCAACATAGAAGAAAAAAACAACCAATAAAAATCGAAAGATAAACAGTACCCTATAAAAAAAAGGGTATTATCATATCATGGAAAGTGAAAGCTTAATAAAAACACAAAATGGAACATGCAGAATGATTAAAACTTCAAAAAAGGAACTGAATCATAAAGGTCAGACTTAAACTTCAAAATTAAGCAACAACAATAAGCATAAAACATACAAACAACAGCAATGTTATTCATACACCCAAGGTTACACTACACCGTAGTTACTGTCCACAAATACAGTGAACAGTATTATATTCGTGAACAGTAACAACGAACCATTGTCTATGAAGTTATGAAGTTGGTTAATAAACACCCCGATGTTAAAAATAATTTTTGGTAGAAAAATAAAGTTGGTTAATGAAATATAAAATATTGATTAATGAAATTATGAAGTTGGTTAATCATACAATTTTATACCGTATAGGTGAACAGTGAAATACAGTGTAGTGTAAGAAATGGTGTAAGAATATCATTTCTCTACAAATAAATAAGCATAAAAGATACAAACACCTTTAACAAAAAAAGGTTTTTTTTTTCAATTGACTTATTCAGTGATTGATAAAATTGACTTATTCAGTGATTGATAAAAACAATTTATAGTTTATATAAAAATGATTTTCTTTGTATTTCTTATAGAAATAGCTTATACATAAGCACTTAATTAAGATATTTATTCAAACAAAATCTAATGATAAAAAAACACAAATTTTCAATCAAAACTAAAATTTCAAACAGATATAAAAAAAACTAGAAACATGAAATTAATTGAAAAAAGCTTAAACACAAGAGAGTTTAATTACCTGAAGTCTCAAACCACCTCGATTTCCACAATCACCTGCCGCCGCCTCCACCTCCGGCAGCTGCATCCGCCAAAGTCCAGCAGCAAGTTTCCTCGCTGACACAGCCACATCCACCGTCAGCTTCTCTCTTTTCCGGCCAACCTCCTCCACTAGATCACCGACACTCGTCTCTTCTCCAGCTTTAAAGATCTTCAACCTCGAAGAAGGAGATTCAGGCCTGCTCCGTCTCCCCGTCGAGGAACCGCTTCTCCTCACACGATTCCCCGGCGTCTTAATCTTCTTACGGGAGGTTTTCCTATGAGGTCGAAGATCTGAATCGGGAGAGCAGTTAGGAGCAATGCTCGCCGTGAAATGCGGCATGTGTCGGTGAGATTCGCCGGAGATCTTCATCATCGCCGCCAAGTACCAACCATTTGAAGAAATATCAATGAAGCTTAGTAGGAGCGTTTTGTGTTTGATGAAATGCTTGAAAGAAATCTGAGTGTAAAAGTGTGGTAGAGTTTATGAACTGTGTTTGTGTGTGAGTGTGTAGAAATTAGTGAGAAAATGGAATCCGAAGAGATAGTTTTATTTTAGTGTGAGAAAATGAGGCGCAGAGATTGTGAGATATTTTTTGGAACTCTTCTTAAGAGCAGATAGAGAAGAAAAAGTTGTTTGTGTACGGTCAACGTAATGCTACTACTATAGTTATTTTTACCTTACTTTTTTTTTTTTTCAGATATGGTTGAATAAATATTTCTTTTTAGCTTTTTTTTTTCTAGAGCTGTGTTATTTTTTCTTTTTTTATTTATTTATAGAATAATGCTTCTTTTTTTTCTGACTGAAAAGTGAAAATACAAGAAATAAACATGTTTGAAATTGTAAACTTTTATCAATCAATCATATTTATTATAAATATTAAATTATATTTTAATTTTTAAATAAATGATATGATAAATTTTTATTGCATTATCATGTAAAATTATTTTTCATTATCAATGTACTAACTTTTAATTTATTTTTTAAATGAGTTAAGAAATTAGTATAAATAATATTTAAATTTAAAGATCAAAATGAATATTATACAATCAAAAAATATTAAATTTTTTTAGATTATTAAAATTTTAGAAAAAAAGTTTTCTTTAATTATTAAAATTTTAAAAAAGTTTTTTTTTTAATTATTAAAATTTTAAAAAAGTTTTAAAGTATTTTGAATAAATTTTTGTAAAATACTTTTAAAAAGTATATTTTAGATAACTCAATAATGTATATTTGTTTTATTAAGTAAAAAATAATCTTTTGATTTATAAAATATAAATTTTAAAAACTTTTAAATATTTTTTAAAAAAACATATATTTTCATTAAATATATTAAAAATTGATTTTTAAAAGTTAAAACAAACATGATTTTATAGACATTTTTTCTCGTAACTAATAAAAGACTTGTGCTTTTGTACAGGTGGCGTTAAGTCGATATATTCCATTTGTAACCATTTATAACCAAAATTAATTTTTTTAATTAGATTTGATAATTGATATTTTTAATCCAAATATAGATTACATGTATTGATTGTCAAATGTACATGAAAAAAAATAATTTGCTTATAAATCGTTATAGACAAAGTAAATATTAAATAAATGTTATAGTTATGGTTAATAAATATTATATAATTATGGTTAATAAATGTTATATATAAGTTACTACATCGAAGTGTAAAAATTTATTTTATTAAAATAATAAAGGTATAAATGAAGAAGAAAAAATATCGCAAGTTAAATGTTACAAGTTCAAAAATTACTTCAAATAATTTTTGAAAAAAAAAAGACAAAAACTAGTAAAAAGTTAAAAGTTACTTCCTCTGTCTCATAATAAATGATCCAGCACACTATTTCGCACATATTAAAAAAAGTGAAAAAAGTAAAAGAGAATAATATTTTTATTATAGTACCCATAATTATATATTGGAATTGATGAAAGTCTATTTAAAAATTGAAAATAGTGTATTAAAAATTGAAATAAATCATTAATTTTGGAACATCATTTTATTTCAAATGGGTCACTCATTATAAGATGCAGGAAATAAAAGTTAAAATCAATTATCAAATAATTTTTTTATATTTATATAAGCTAAAAAATTAAAAGCTTTTTCTGTGATCTTATCAAAGAGACGCTAACAATAAATAAGGACCTAAGTGTATTTTGAATTCAAGATAAATATGAATTCATTAATAATTAATTTTATTTAATTCGAAAAACATGATTAAAAAATGAGTTGGTTATATAACTTTGTATGAATTCAATAAGTTATAAATCAACGTTCTTGTTGGAAATCAATCAAAACCTATGATGAATTCTTATCAATCTTGATGAACAAGATTGATATCACCACACAATAACGATGAACAATTAAAGAAAAGAAGAAGAAGAAAGAATTATTTTCTGCAGAGCTTCTCTCTGTCCATAAATTGTGGAAAACTTTATTATTCACTTTGCAACTATAAAATTTTGTGAATTACTAAAATAGGAGTTACTCCCTCTATTTATAGATTTAGGTTAGTCAATGCCCAAAACTATAAAAGCCCAAAATATCTATTTTGGAGCTAAATCAAATATATTCTATTTTAGATTTAAATCAAATCTATCTAAATATAAAATCAAACATATGTGTAACAAATTGTTTCCACACTCCTAAATCAAATCTTTTCGATATAAGGAATTACTTTTAACACACCACTTAATTCATTGTGTCTAAGCTATCCACATTCATCATAGCTCTTAGTCTTTGAAATACTTCGACCTGCACACCCTTCATGATGTCTACAACTGATTCTCACCGCAGTTGTTCCAAGTTCATCTTCCATCACCACATGCTCGAAGATAGTGGAACCTCATTTCGATGTGCTTCGATCGGTGCTATCGGGTTCTTCGTCGTTGATAGATTATGTTCCTTCATGGTAATCGCTTCATGATCTTTACCTCTAATCTCTTCGACGAAATTCTCCATCCAAGTTGCTTGATGTGCACAAAGAGAAGCAACTACTTATTCTGCTTTGCATGATGATAATGCCACAACTGTTTCCTTTCTCGAACTCCAAGAAACTGACGCACCACCGAACATGAACATATATCCTGCTGTGAATTTTCGATCCTCAGCGTTACTACACCAACTTGAATCTGTGTACCCCATTAACTTGCATTCTTTTCCTTTATCAGCTGCTGAAAATAAAATGCCATAGTCTAAAGTTCCTTTCAAATACCTCAATATCCTCTTTGTCGCTGCTAGGTGTGATACCTTTGGCTTATGCATAAATCTACTTACCATACCCATATTGTATGCTAAGCCATGCCTCGTATGGCAAAGGTATCTTAAGGACCCGATAAGGTATTACTTTTATCATAGCTCTTAGTCTTTGAAATACTTCGACCTGCACACCCTTCGTCATGATGTCTACAATCTGATTCTCAGTTCTGCAGTGTTCCAAGTTCATCTTTCCATCAGCTACATGCTCTCGAAGATAGTGGAACCTCATTTCGATGTGCTTGCTTCGACTGTGTGCTATCGGGTTCTTCGTCGGGTTGATAGCTGACATGTTGTCGGTCTTCATGGTAATCGCTTCATGATCTTTACCTCTAATCTCTTCGACGAAATTCTCCATCCAAGTTGCTTGATGTGCACAAAGAGAAGCAACTACTTATTCTGCTTTGCATGATGATAATGCCACAACTGTTTCCTTTCTCGAACTCCAAGAAACTGACGCACCACCGAACATGAACATATATCCTGCTGTGAATTTTCGATCCTCAGCGTTACTACACCAACTTGAATCTGTGTACCCCATTAACTTGCATTCTTTTCCTTTATCAGCTGCTGAAAATAAAATGCCATAGTCTAAAGTTCCTTTCAAATACCTCAATATCCTCTTTGTCGCTACTAGGTGTGATACCTTTGGCTTATGCATAAATCTACTTACCATACCCATATTGTATGCTAAGCCATGCCTCGTATGGCAAAGGTATCTTAAGGACCCGATAAGTCTTATATATTGGGTTGGATCGACATCATCTTCTTCTAATTCTTTCAACAATTGTAGTCTTGGTTCTACAGGTGTCGAAGTCGAATTGCATTCTTTCATCTCAAATCTCTTGAGAATTTCTCCTGCATATCTTCTTTGATGCATCATCAAACCTCTACTAGTCTTGTAGATTTAGATGCTAAGGAAATATGAAATATCACCCAGATTAAACATTTTGAATTCCTTGTTGAGATCACCTTTGAAGTCTTTGATCTCCTTCTTGCAGCTACCTGTGATTAACAAGTCATTGACATAGAGACATAGTATAAGGAATTCACTATTACTTCTTCTTACATATACTCCATGTTCAGTTGTGCACATCACAAATTCTTTCTCCCTTAGAAAACTATCAACCTTCTAATTTCAAGCTCTTGGAGCTTGTATCAATCCATATAGGGCTTTATGCTTGTACACCTTTCTCTCTTCGTCATGTTTCACAAACCCAATTAGTTGTTTAACATAAACTTCTTCGTCTAAGGTTCCATTCAGAAATGCACACTTAGCATCCATTTGACATATGTGCCAACTTTTTATTTCTTCTAAACCAACAACCAACCTGGTTGTTTCGATCCTAGCCACATGTGCAAAAACCTCATCGAAGTCAATTCCTTCTTTCT
Organism: Vicia sativa; assembly: GCA_021764765.1. Lineage (NCBI taxonomy): Eukaryota > Viridiplantae > Streptophyta > Magnoliopsida > Fabales > Fabaceae > Vicia > Vicia sativa. Next base: position 99,536,719 of record CM038794.1, on the reverse strand, counting down.
GGAGAAATCCTTTTGCCACTAGCCTTGCTTTGTGTTGAGTTACTTCCCCTTTAGGGTCCATCTTCACTTTGTATACCCACTTGAAATCAATTGCCTTCTTGCCTTGAGGCAATTTGATAAGTGACCAAGTGTTGTTGTCTTTGATGGATTTTACTTCTTCGTTTATTGCTTTCACTCACTTTGAATCTTTCAATGCTTTAGTTGCATTGACAGGTTCGACATATGTATATAAAGCATAATGTACCAGCTCACCTTCGTTATCAACCACATCATCTGATGTAACCACACAATCTTGCAGTCTTGTAGGCATGAATCTTATTCTCTGAGGTCTGCTTGTACTTGTACTTGGTTGATCCATAACTGCTGGTTCCTCTTGTTGAACTTATCTTTCGACTTGAGTTTATGGATCTTCAAGCAAGATTCTCACTAAATCTTTCTTGACATTTTGAGTCCAATCCCATTCTTTCAGCTCATCTATGATCACATCCCTGTTGATCTCAATCTGCTTGTTCACTGGGTCGAACAACTTGTAACCTCTGGTCGAATGATATCCAACTAGAATCATTTGGCTCGACTTGTCATCAAGTTTTTTCTCAATTGATCTGGCACATGTCTATGCGCAATAGATCCAAATACCTTCAGATGACTCAAACTGGGTTTTACACCAGACCAACATTCTTCTGGAGTAACTCCTTCTAGTTTCTTTGTTGGACATCTGTTCAAAATATAAGTTGAAGTAGACACAACTTCGCCCCAAAACTCTTTAGGTAAAGTTTTTCCTTTCAACATACTTCGAACCATACTCATGATGGTTCGATTCTTCCTTTCTGCAGTCCCATTATGCTATGGAGTTTAGGGTAGCACCACCTCATGCATAATCCCTTCTTTTTCACATAACCTTTCAAAGTCTTTCGACACATACTCTCACCCACCATCATTTCTCAAAACATTGAGCTTTCGACCACTTTGTCTTTCGACCATAGACTTAAACTTGGCAAATACCTCGATCACTTCACTTTTCTTCTTGATCAGGTAAGTCCATTGTTTTCGACTAAAATCATCTATGAATGTGACAAAGTCTTTATTACCTCCAAACAAATCCTCTTAGATTGGTCCATATACATCAGAGTATATAACTTCAAAAACATCCTTCGACTTGTTGCATCCTTGTTTATTCTGTTGCACACATTCTTCACACACTTAGTTTAGAATGTCAATTTCTAGAAGTCTTGAAACCACATTCTTCTCTTCAAATCTCGATGTCTCGGTTGAGATGACCTAGTCGATAGTTCCATATTCGCTCGCTCATGCTAGGTGTAGTCGAAAGGAACTTGTGCTCCATAACATTAAATTTGATCTTAAAGGTTCTATTCTGGGACATAGGGGCCTTTAAGATTAATCTTCCATTCGCTTCGACGACTCTCATCATCTTGTCTTTGATAGTTACTTTGTAATTCTTTTCAACCAACTGCCCTGTATTAATCAAGTTGCTCTTCATGCCTGGAATGTATAACACATTCGAAATTACTAACCTTTTGCCATCTTTCCTCATGATCATAACATCTCTAATACCTTCAGCTACTAGAGTATTATCATTTGAAAATTCCACCATGTTCTTCATAGAGGGATTTAGATTGACAAATTAATCTTTCCTTCCTAGAATATGTGATGAGCATCCTGAATCCAAGTACCATTGATCCTTGAATTTTTCCCCATCTCTTGTTGTGACCATCAACATCATCTTTTCTTCTTCACACTTAGAGAACTTTCCATCACTTTCTTGATTTATTCTTTTCTCTGGACAATTACTCAAATAGTGACCATACTTCTGCCAATTGTAACATTGAATGTGACTCTTGTCATGCTTTCGACCACCACCTCTTCCTCTATTTTCAACACCATCTCTTTGTTTGCCTTGGTATGGTCTTCTCTGATTCGACATGTTTCCTTCGTTTTGGTTTCCTCTACCAGTCAAATTGTTGTAGCCACCTCTACCTCTGTCGGACCACTTTCCTTTGCCTTTCTTGCCTTTTGTTGATTGAGCCTGCAGAGCCACATCACTCTTCGATTTTCCTGCAACGCTTTGATCATCCTTTGTTCATGAGATTCAAGCGTTCCTTGAAGTTCTTCCTTTGTTAACTGTTAGAACATAGTTTGATTCTAGACATCTATAAAAGTTTTGATGATAATAAAATACATTATTTATATAGAACAAATATGCTTCTTAAATTGTATGCATTTTTGTAGAGAAATTCTGATGAGAATTAATACATCAGCAGTACTGAGTATAGAAGTTCTGATACATTGGATACACATTAGAATATTCATAGATGATTTAAAGTCTAAATTCACGCTCTAAGCAAAGTTCTGATGAACTTCTGGAAGCACCAAAGGCTGCACCAAACTCTGATAAAGACTTTGTCTGATGATTAAAAGCTTTAAAGTTCTGCTACATCTTTTTCTGATCAAGACATCAAAGAGTCAAGGCAAATTATCTGATGTGTTACTAAAGGCATATATGGAAATCAAAAAGTATCAGCTGTCTTCAGACAAGATCTGTATTTATGGAAAGTTTATTTAAAGCATTTATCAACACATTCCATATCCATGTTCTCATGTCTCAAACGGATCAAAATTGTTTAGATATTTAAAGGAGTCTCAAAGAACAACCAAGGTTACAAATTTTTCTCATGCGCGCAGAACTCTAAGAGAAACATATCAAAAAGCTTTCAGTTTTAATCCTTATTTTTCTTGATCAAAAATCTTGTGTAAAACATCACAGTTGTGATATAGCTTATTATAAGCATTCTTGATACACAAGATGTAATCGTTTATAAAGTTGTATTTCCTTGAGAACCAAGTTGTGGTTAATTTGAAGAAGACAAAGGCAGTAGTCTTTGTGAATTGTAATCAAGTTTTGGTTAGTGAATTAATACCTAGTTGAGAGAGGAAAATCACCTTGACGGGTGGAATGAAGTAGTTTGAGTTCAAATGAACCAGGATAAAAATTGTAGTGTCAAATTGCTTTTAACTTTAAAACCCCAATTCAAACCCCCTTTTCTTGTGTTTTTCAGCCTTCAATTGGCATCAAAGTGCCTGGTTCTGAGTGCTAGCACTTAACCGTTTCAGATAAAAGATCCAGTTTGAAAAACACAATGGCAGAACCAGTTCAGAACAACAATGATCATTATGACGACAAAGACAAAATCAGCGGCAGACCGCCAATGTTTGATGGAGAGAACTTCGATTACTAGAAGGACATAATTGAGAGTTTCTTTCTAGCTCATAACGCTGATCTCTAGGACATGGTAAATGATGGATATACTCACCCTGTTGACACAAGTGGCCAGAAAATTGAAAGAAAGAAGATGTCAGATCAACAAAAGAAAGAATTCAAAAATCATCACAAGGCCAGAACTATCCTCCTAAGTGTTATCTTGTACACTGAGTATGAGAAGATCACAAACAGAGACTCAGCTAAGAACATCTTCGACTCCTTAAGAATGACACATGAAGGCAACACACGGAGGTAGGTTATAAATCATAAGAATGACAGGACATGTGCTATGCGAGATACTTTGAATACCGTGTGGGTTCATTCCATCAGTAGACAATGCCAAGCAAAGGTTTCTTGCTTATTTTCCAAATTCAGGATAATATTATCAATTTTCATCCACTATGGTGAATCTACCGGATGTCAAAACTTTCCATCAATAATTCTTTCATCTACATGCCAAGTCAAGTGTCTTGAATCGGTTTCACTATGATACATCCGTCTAAATCTCAGAATTATAGGAAAATACCATAAGACTTTTGCCGAAGAAATTTTTTTCTTATATGGAGGGGCACCGCATTTAGGACACTCATTTAACAATGCATACTCGTTTCGAAACAAAATGCAATCTTTTGGACAGGCATGTATCTTATCATAGCTCATGCCAATAGAGTACAACATTTTTTTGGCCTCAAACGTTCGATTGGGAAGAACATTATCCTCTGGTAGCATATCTTTCATAAGGGCTAATAACTTTGTGAAAATTTTATTCGACCAACCATTCCCCGCCTTTAAGTTGTACAACTTTAATACCGCTGACAATCTTGTGAATTTTGTACAACCATTATACAACGGTTTCTCTGCATCGCTTACCAACCTCTCGAACATTTTGGGACAATCATTAAGATCTTCTTCAAGCGCTTTTGCAATCTCTTCGACTCGATCATAATCGTATGTATCTGTGCAATTATCGTTTGAAGCATAGGTCCTATTATCCCCCGATATAACATTCATGTTACTTTTCTCACCATGCATATTCCAACATGTATAACTTCTATCAATTCCATATCGTATTAAATGCGATGCCAACTGAACCACGTCAACCCGACTCCCATAACAACAACACAAACAAGGACATGTCATTCGACTGGGGTCTTTGGCGTGTGCAATAGCAAACTTAATGAATTTTGATACCCCATTATCGTACTCTTTCGACAATCGATTGGAATACATCCATGTCTTATCCATGGTTTTACTAATTAAGCTAAACAAAAACAACTAATTAGGACACAAAACAGTAAAATGCGTTTCTGTCAAAACGCAAATTATACACTGAATGGATCCGGAGCAAGAAAACGCAACATATTCACGCAATTTCAGACAAATTCATCACAATACCAATAATTTGAGGAAGAAATTTACCTCGGATTTACTGAACTCAAGGAAACACAGAGAATGAGCGTTGTACGTCAAACTAGGCTGAGAAATGCTGCTAATTCAAATGAAAGAAAACTTATATTATAAAAAATTTCATACAATAAAAACCGGCTCAACCACTAATTACAGTTCATTCACAAGTAGAGAAGTAAGCAACTAATTTTAGTGGAAACAATCTATCATAGCAATTCATTCAAAGCACAACTAATTATAGTGGCGAGAGAGAACAACTAATTACCTGTAGAGAAATAAGCAACTTCTAGACCCACATAGTGTCAAATTCTTGTAAACGATCAGACTTTCACACTTCACAAGTAACATTATATATAGCAAATTCAATATGTTAGTTTGGGAGAGTCACTCTCGTAATCTCGTTGGCATGCACCCATACTTACTTACATGATTATGATACTTGGATTTATTTTTCAACAAAAAGTCAACAAGATTATGACATAATAAAGTTATCCCAAATTCTAAATCCATTTTCAAATAAACAAACAAACAATTCACTCATTCATTCATTCAATCTAAACACAAGTAAACCAACAAACACATAAACATAAAGTATGTGTTTCCCGGGCAACCACCATTTTCTTAAACAAACACTTAACATTTTTGTCTTGAATAAACAATTACACACAATCAACAGTCATCAACAATTTTTCAAATCAACATCTCATACAATTTCTCTCCACATTATCAACAATTTTTAAGCCATTCACACTCACAATTAACTCACTTTTCTAACAATTTTTTCTCATTCAAACACATTAGAATACAACTTTTTTTCTAAAAAAATTGACACCTTGTACATATGTGACCTTCACATTTTCTGAAGTTCTCGAAAAACCTTATTTTACCAAAGTCAGAAAACCAAAAAGTATTTTCCAAACGATTCTTCATGTTTTTCTTTACATCACCACTTGCAAGCTTACTATCACCAAACAAATAATCATTAAGCACAAACATGACAAACTTTTCCCAAGACATTTTTTACTAAGCATGCCTCAAACAAAATCGAGTAATAAAAAAACCCATTTCAACAAAATCTAAATCAAAAGTATACATGAAAGTAGGCAGTATCACACTAACTAGACCAAGTAACATCTCACACTTCCTCCACCTTCCAATTTATGTGCATACAAACAAGGATAAAAACATTAGAATGAAATCAATAAAATGCAGTCTTTAGTCAAACAATCCTATTGAGTATAATATGTAGTATTCTCCTATAAAGATTGTGAGCATATCTTGAATATGTGGAATTCATAACTAACATATAAGGAATTATCAATAGATATATGTGGCCCAAAAAATTTGCACAAAATACTGACAGTGGAAGAGAAAGAAAACATTCAGAGAATGAAGAAATCGATATCCATAAACTGTATTAGAAGAGAATGAAGAAAAGTTACCAATAGTGTAGAATGTTGTTGTTGTTGACCGTGACGGAGAAAGAACGATGGTGAGAGTTATTGTTGTGTCTCTAAACAGAAGTTGGTGTTGTTGAGGAATTCAACAATGGCGGAGCAGCAGTGATGTTTGAAATAGGGACGGTTGAAATGGCGTTTCGAAGGTTGAGATGGTGAGCAGTAGCGGCGGTGACAGTCGAAGGTTGAGAAATAGAGACGAGGGGTGATGAAGGTTAGAAGGAGGAGGGTTTTCTGAGAATGGAACAGAAATCGTGTTTTTGGTTTCAAGGGTTTACAATTTTAATTATAAAATTATATACGAAAGTTCTTTTCAAAAGCGCTTTCATAGGGCCAAATATAGCAGCGCTTTTTCCTAAGAAAGTGCTTTCTTTACCTATGCCTTTAGTAGCCCTTTTAAGAGCGCTTTCTTATGATATACTTTAGCAGCGCTTTTAGAAAGCGCTTTCTAAGGTCAACATATTGCAGCGCTTTTGAAAAGCGCTTTCTTAAGCTAGCCTTTAAGAGCGCTTTTTTGGAGCGGAATTTTTTATACCTTATGGCAGCGCTTTCTCCTAAAAGCGCTTTCGTTAGGATGCTGCCAAAACTCTATTTTGGCATAGTGAAAAGTGTTGGACAAAGGATATTCTATTGCAGATCATGTAAAGAAAGTCATCAGAAGTTTACCCAAGAAATGGAGACCCATGGTTACAACTCTGAAGCTTGCAAAAGATCTGAACAAGATATCTCTAGAAGAACTCATCAGCTCATTAAGAAGTCACGAGATAGAATTAGAAGAAGATGAGCCCCATAAGAAAGGTAAGTCTCTTGCTCTTAAATATAACAAAAAATATGATTCTAAAGTGTTTCAGACTGAAGAAGAAAATTTTTGGAGGATCATCATCAGAAGAAGATGAGTTATCCCTGCTCTCCAGAAGAGTACAACAGCTCTGGAAGAACAGATAGAGGAATTTCAGAAATACAAAAATATCTAGCAATTTCTTTGATTCATCCTCTGGATACAAAAAGAAAAGAACTAAAGAAGTTGTCTGCTACGAATGTAAGGAACCTGGTCACTACAAAAGCGACTACCCTAAGCTTCAGAAAGAGAAGCCAAATAAGAGGTTTAACAAAGAAAAGAAGAAAATTCTAATGGCTACATGGGACGATTCAGATTCCTCTAAAGCTTCATCAGAATTAGAAGATGAAAGAGCTAACATAGCTAACAACTCAAATTCATCAAAATCTGATTCTGATATTGAAGAGGTATTTCCTAACTTTGGCATTAATTTATCTAAAGATGAGTTAATAGAAAGTTTATATAAAATACTTGAAAACTATCAGAAACTTCAAATCAAATACAAGAATCTGAAACGGAATCTTGAATTTGATTCTGAAGGCACAAAGAAACTTAAAACAGAAAAATTTGAGCTTAAAGAAATTGTTTCTAAACTAAAAATTGGAAGACTCTGCTTTTAGAGAAAATTTACAAAAAGCTCAAGAAAAATTTGTTTCAGAAGTTCTAAGTAATTCTGACAACATTATAAAAGAATATGACATTGGTTTTCAAGAATTTCTTACTAAAAGCATAAACAGAAGCAAGATGCCTTCAATGATCTATAGAGTTAGCAGAAATAGTAGAAGAGTTTTAGGATATGTGTCATCTAAAAATGAAAAACCTTATCTTGAAGTAGATGATATGGTCATTAAACACACACCTCTAAAATCTCACTTAACTTATGGTCACCCACATGACATAAAATACACCAATGAATCATATTATGGAAAATTTTATGCTAAACCAAAGTTCAAACAAAACTTTAGAAATACTAACCAGAAAGGACCCAAAAAGATATGGGCACCTAAGGATAAAATAGTATATGTTGCAGATGTCTTTGACAACAAAGTTGAAACACCAGTATTGGTACTTGGACTCTGGATGCTCTCGACACATGACGGGAAGAAAGCATATGTTCCAAAGTCTGGAACTTAAAGCTGGAGGTTACGTAGGTTTCAGAGGCAATCAAAAGGGTAAAATCATTGGCTCTGGAACTATCGGTAACTGTTCTTTTCCCTCAATTACTAATGTTCTGTTAGTAGATGGATTAATGCATAATCTGTTACCCATAAGTCAATTAAGTGATAACGGTTATGATATAATCTTTAATCAAAAGTCTTATAAAGTTGTTAGTCAGAAAGATGGAACAATCCTTTTTAATGGTTAAAGGAAGAACAACATTTATAAAATCAAACTTTCTGAACTCTAGAATCAGAATGTTAAATGCCTTATGTTTGTGGAGAATGAGCAATGGGCCTGGCATAGAAGATTGGGGTATGTTAATATGAGAAGAATATCTCTGATTAACAAACTTAGTCTATTCAGAGGACTTCTCAATTTGAAGTTCAGCTCAGATGCTCTATGTGAAGCATGCCAAAAAGGAAAATTTGCAAAACCTCCTTTTAAATCAAAAAATGTTGTTTCTACCTCTAGACCATTAAATTTTATGCATATTGATCTGTTTAGACCAGTGAAAATGCATCCATCAGTGGCAAGAAGTATGGATTGGTGACCGTAGATGACTATAGCATATGGACATGGGTAAAGTTCTTAAGACACAAGGATGAGTCACATTCTATGTTTGCTAACTTCTGTAATCAAGTTCAGAATGAAAAATAGTTTAGAATTGTAAAATTCATAAGTGATCATGGTGGAGAATTTGAAAAATAAAGATTTTGAAAAACTTTTGAATGAAAATGGTATTTCTCATGATTTTTCTTGTCCTAGAACTCCACAACAAAATGGAGTTGTAGAACGTAAAAACAGAACTTTACAAGAAATGGCTCAAACCATGATCAATGAGACTAACATTGCTAAACATACCAAAGATTATCTGGAAAAAATTGATTCTAAGGCACAAAAGTGTTTAATGTTAGGATATTATGAACGCTCAAAAGGCTACAGAGTATATAACACTGAAACACAAATTGTGGAAGAATCTATTAATGTCAGATTTGATGATAAGCTTGGCCCTCAAAAGTCAAAGCAAAAATAATCTCTTGCAGATGTAGAAGTTCAAATTACAAGTAAATAAGATATCCCTGGCAAAGACACAAGCTCTGAAGAAGCTATCAACTCCAAAGAAACTTCTGAAGAACCTATCTAGAAGAAACCATCTAAAAGCAGCTTAGCTCATCCTGAGGAAATGATTCTGGGAAAGAAAGATGATCCAATCAGAACCATATCAACATTTAGAAACTCTGAAGAATCTCTCATGGGTTTGGTGTTCTTCAAGACAATGATTGGATCATGGCAATGCAAGAAGAGCTTAATCAATTCACCAGAAATGATGTATGGGATCTTGTGCCCAAACCAAAAGGTTTCAACATCATTGGAACTAAATGGGTCTTCAGAAACAAGCTCAATGAGCAAGGAGAATTAATATGAAACAAAGCTCGACTGGTAGCACAAGGTTATAGTTAGAAAGAAGGGATAGACTATACGAAACCTTTGCTCCAGTCACCAGGTTAGAATATATCAGACTCTTAATTTCATATGTTGTTAATCACAACATTACACTTTATCAAATGGATGTAAAAAGTACATTTTTAAATGGTTACATTGATGAAGAACTATATGTACACCAACCCCCTGGTTATGAAAATACAAAACATCCAGATTTTGTTTATAAGATTAAAAAATCCTTATACGGTCTAAAACAAGCTCCCAGAGCTTGGTATCAAAGACTAAGTAATTTTCTTTTAGAAAAAGATTTTACCATAGGGAAAGTGGACACAATTTTGTTTTGTAAGTCATTTAAAAATGATATTTTGATATGTCAAATTTATGTTGATGATATAATTTTTGGTTATACTAAAGTCTCCCTTGGGAGAGAGTTTGCTAAGTCTATGCAGGCAGAATTTTAAATGAGTCTTATGGGCGAACTCAAATTCTTTATGGGAATCCAAATCAACCAATCCTCAGAAGGAACTTACATACATCAGAGTAAGTATGTTAAAGAACTTCTGAAGAAATTTTACATGTCAGATAGCAAACCAACCAAAACTCCTATGCATCTCACATGTATCTTGGAAAAGGAAGAGGTAAGTAAGAAAGTAGAACAAAAGATCTACAGAGGTATGATTGGCTCTCTCTTGTATTTAACTGCTTCAAGACCTGATATTCTATATAGTGTTTGCCTCTGTGCTAGATTCCAATCAGATCCTAGAGAAACTCACTTAATAGTTGTTAAGAGAATCTTCAAGTATCTGAAAGGTACTACTAATCTTGGCTTATGTTATAGAAAATCCAGAGAATACAAACTTGTAGGTTACTGTGACGCTGACTTTGCTGGAGATAGAATAGAAAGAAAAGGCACTTCTGGAAGCTATCAGTTTCTGGGTGATAATCTGATATATTGGTCCAACAAAAGGAAATCCACCATTGCACTATCAACTGCTGAAGCAGAATATATAGTTGCATCTGGATGTAGTACTCAGATGCTCTGAATGAAAAGTCAGCTTGAAGACTTTCAGATATTCAAGAGTAACATTCCTATCCTCTGTGACAATACTTCTGCTATTTGCTTATCTAAAAATCCTATTTTTCATTCTAGGGCTAAGCATATATAAATTAAACATCATTTCATTAGGGACTATGTTCAGAAGGGAATTCTATCTTTAAAATTTATTGACACAGACCACCAATGGGCTGATGTCTTTACAAAACCCCTTGCTGAAGATAGGTTTAGATTCATTATGAAGCATATAAGTATGGAATTACGCCCAGAATGATTATTTAAATTCAGTATGTTTAACTTTCAGAATATTATTTTTCTTTGTGAACATATGATTAATTGTCCTTCAAAAGTGAGAAGGGTAGTTAACTCAGAATCTATCCAGAAGATCTGAACGTTGTCCAAAATGATTCAGTTCAACATAGACGCATGCAGTTCACCACATCAACATCTGTCAATCTCAAGCGTTGAGTCATATTCAGAAAATGAACACGTGTTCAATATCTGATAGACTAAAACGTTTGAGTTGATGCATTAAGGCGCAGGTCACATCGGTAACAATTCATTAAATCTTTACGATATCTCCCCTGTCATAAATCATTATGTCTCTTAATAATTTTCTTTTACATGCTTTAAATTCAATTAATTGCATGTTTTCAAGACTTCCTACTACTTCTTAGAACTTAATTTTCTTTGTTTATTTTGTGCAAATTTTATTTTCTGCATTTCTCTTTATGTACTTCGTTTTGTTCCTTCAATGAAATCATTTGCTTTTCTACATTTTTTTTACTTTTTGATTTATGACAAAAAGGGGGAGAACGTAAGATATTTTGAACATAATTGTTGCTAAGACTAAGTCTCGAACATTCTGATATCCTCTATTTTATTTTTCTAAAAGTTTAAAACATGGAGATAGTTATTCTGGAAAAATAGCTTATGTTACTTGGAATTATGAGAACTCTCAACATACTCTGGACGAACATTCTCAGTGAAGTATCTAAACTATTCCTAATCATATGAGTATTTAAATCAGGGGGAGATTTTTCTTACTTTTCAAGTATCAAAATATACAAGTTTATATAGAACAAATATGCTCCTTAAATTGAATGCATTTTTGCAGAGAAATTATGATGAGAAGTAATACATCAACAATACTAAGTATAGAAGTTCTAATACATTGGATACACATTAGAAGATTCATCTATGATTTAAAGTCTAAATTCACGCTTTAAGCGAAGTTTTGATGAACTTTTGAAAGCACAAAGGCTGCACCAAACTCTGATAAAGACTTTGCCCGCTGATCAAAAGCTGTAAAGTTCTGCTACATCTTTTTCTGATCAAGACATCAAAGAGTTAAGTCAAATTATCTACGCGTTACTAATGACATATATGGAAATCAAAAAGTAACAACTATCTTTAGACAAGATCTATATTTGTGGAAAGTTCATTTAAAGCATTTATCAACACATTCCATATCCATGTTCTCATGTCTCAAACGGATCAAAATTGTTTGGCTATTTAAAGGAGTCTCAAAGAACAACCAAGGTTACAACTTTTGCTCATGCGCGCAGATCTCTAAGAGAAACATATCAAAAATCTTTGAGTTTTAATCCTTATTTTTATTTATAAAAAATCTTGTGTAAAACATCACAGTTGTGATATAGCTTATTAGAAGCATTCTTGATACACAGGCTGTAATCGTTTTATAAATTTGTATTTCCTTGAGAACTAAGTTGTGGTTAATCTCAAGAAGACAAAGGTTGCAGTCTTTGTGAATTGTAATCAAGTTTTGATTAGTGAATTAAGACCTCGTTGAGAGAGGAAAATCACCTTGACGGATGGACTAGATTAGTTTGAGTTCAAACGAACCAGGATAAAAATTGTCGTGTCAAATTGCTTTTAATTTCAAAATGCCAATTCAAACCCCCCATTTCTTTTATTTTTCAACCTTTATTAACTTCGATCTTTTCCTTCATCTATAGCCACCACCACGTGGTCGAACTTAGGGGTCAAAGATCTCAAAATCTTGGAAACAACAACTGTTGTTGTTAATGCTTCTCCACATGTCTTGATTTGATTCACTAGTTTTGTAACCTTAGTGAAGAAATCATATATGCTTTCATTATCTTCCATCTGAAGTAATTCATACGTTCTCTTGTGAGTTTGTAACCTCACCTCTTTCACCTTTTGTGCACCACCAAAGGACTTTGCAAGAATCTCTCAAGCTTCTTTTGCAGATTATGAATCACTAACTTTCTTAAAATTCCATGAACTCACACATTGAAGAATTATGAAGAGTGCTTTATAACTCAACTTCTCCAATTCTGTATGTTTCTTCTTGTCTTCTTCTGAAGCGTCTTCTTCAAGAGCTTCTAATCCATCATTTACAAGATCCTAAAGACCTTGACAACTGAATAAAATTTTCATCTACTTACACCAATTCTCATAGTTATCTACTTTCAGAATTGGTAGACTTGTTGGATAATTTGCATTCCCATAATTCACTGTCATCGTGAATTCTTCTTCCATGGTCATTCTTGATTGTTCTTCCCTTGAATCGGTTAACCAGAGCTCTTGATACCAGATGTTAGAAATTCACCAAAATCTATGATGAATTTCTATCAATCTTGATGAACAAGATTGATATCACCACACAATAACCATGAACAATTAAAGAAAAGAAGAAGAAAAAAATTATTTTCGCAGAGTTTCTCTCTGCCCACAAACTGTGGAATACTTTATTATTCACTTTGCAACTGCAAAATTCTGTGAATTACTTGATTACAAAAAAAGGTTTCTTCTTTTATTTATAGATTTAGGTTAGCTAATGCTCAAAACTATAAAAGCCCAAAATATCTACTATGGAGCTAAATCAAATATATTCTATTTTAGATTTAAATCAAATCTATCTAAATCTAAAATCAAATATGTGTATAACAAACTGTTTGCACACTTCTAAATCAAATCAAATCTTTTCGACACAAAGAATTACTTTCAACAATTCTTTCCACTAAAACTAAACATTACTCTGAATTTACTATCTCATAATCAATTTTTTTTATAAGTAATTAAATATTTAGTACACAATAAAAACAAAATAGAATGAATTCAAATATATTTTAGTATGCACAATAAAATTATACATATTATAATAATTCAAATATTGATGTATTTACTTGAAAAAAACAATTGACTGTGTTTAATTATAATATTAATATTTTTGTTTAAACTATTTTAATTATTTGATTTTGTACTTATAGTTTTATCACTATTATGAATTAAAAATCTAACATAAAATTGGAATCAAAGCTTCTTTATTATTATTATTGTAAGTGTTTTTATGTTGGCTTTAATTTTTGATAAAACTGGTTTTTGCCAATGTCTTGACTGATGTCATGACATTCAGAGCTGAAGATAAATTCTGCAGAAGAAGAATTATACAAGTACAACTCAGATTGGTTGTGAACTGTTTTGTTGGAAATCTGCAAGAAGATTGACTGATGTCATGACCAATGTTATGACATTCTGTGCAACATTTGCTGTTATGCAGATTTACTTTTCCTGAGAGTTTTCAGGATTCTGCTGAGCTGTTTTATTATGGATTATTATGTTGGATGACATGCTCACGTGGATTGATGGTTAACTTTGTTTTAACCCTAATTGTTATGTTGGAAGGACCAAGTCTTTAGGTTAACTTTGTTTAACCCTAGCTATAATTATGGAAGCCCAAGTTGAAGACTTTACTGCTTCTATAATATGGAACAAACCCTTATTTTGTGAGTTCCGCCTTTACTGTGTAAAAGATTAAGCAGACTGTTGTTATTGTGTTCTAGTTATTCTTGTGAGCCAAGCAATTATCATTGGATAAGTGTCTTGGAGTAGGATTTGGTTGTAAGGGTTGTTTATCACTCAAAGCTTTGAAGCAAAATCAAGTATGTTTATTGAAGAGTGTCTTCACAATTCTATTAAACAATAGGTTTATATCACTGCTGTGATTGAGGGGGAGTGAGTAGGAACTCAGGTCTAAGTAGGACTTAGATTGAAGTTACATTGAATAGGTCTTAAGTGAAGGAGATAAACTGGTTGGTTTATTCCTGAATTAATACTGCTAATAGTGGATTTCCTCCCTGGCTTGGTAGCCCCCAAATGTAGGTGTAGTTACACACTGAACTGGGTAAACAATTGATTTTGTTCTTTACTGCTGTTTAAATTACTGTGTGAATTGTTAATAGTGTGTCAGATACAGTGTCATAACATTCTCTGTGACATCACGTATCTGCTGCCAGGAATTTCAATTGGCATCAGAGCAGGCACCCTGCCTGTTATTTCTGGGTGAGATCTAGGGATATTATTTTCTGGCGTTATGGACAAGGAAGGAGGATTTGGGAGCAGACCACCTATCCTTGATGGGTCAAACTATGATTACTGGAAACCTCGTATGATTGCGTTTTTGAAGTCACTAGACAATAAAGCTTGGAGAGCTGCTGACAGAGGATGGAAACATCCCACCAAACTTGAGAAAGATGCGACTACTAGCCTGAAACTTGAGGAAGAATGGAGCAAAGAAGAAGAAGAGCTAGCATTGGGCAACTCTAAAGCATTGAATGCCTTATTCAATGGAATTGACAAAAATATTTTCAGACTAGTACATCAGTGTGAACTGGCCAAGGATGTTTGGGACACTCTCAAAACCACTCATGAGGGTACATCCAAGGTGAAAATGTCAAGACTTCAGATGCTCACTACCAAATTTGAGAATCTGAAGATGAAGGAAGATGAGACCATTCATGAGTTTCACATGAACATCTTGGAGATTGCCAACACCTCAGGAGCATTGGGAGAAAAGATGTCAGAAGTAAAGCTGGTGAGAAAGATTCTCAGATCCCTGCCTAAAAGGTTTGCAATGAAAGTGACTGCTATAGAAGAAGCTCAAGATATTTGCAACTTGAAGGTTGATGAACTCATTGGATCACTTCAGACATTTGAGATGGGGATCAGTGATAATGTTGACAAGAAAAACAAGAGCATAGCCCTTGTATCCAATACTGAAGAGGAAAGCAAGGAGGGTGATGAAGAGAAGATATCAGAAGCAATAGCTATGCTTGGAAGGCAGTTCAACAAACTCATCAAGAGAATTGACCCAAAGTCAAGGTCCAATGTCAAGAACATCCCCTCTGACATTAGCAGACCCTATGACTCCAACAGAAGAATTAAGTCTGAAGAAAAGGGAAATCAAAGCAGAGGAATCCAATGTCATGGATGTGAAGGATATGGGCACATTCGAGCTGAATGTCCTACCTTTCTAAAGAAACAAAAGAAAGGAATGTCTGTCACTTGGTCTGATGGTGATTCAGAAAGTGATTCTGAAGAAGAATCTGCCAAACTAGTTACTGCACTATCTTGTGTTTGTAACTCTGATAATGATTCTAGTGATGAGGAAGTGACATTTGAAGAACTTGCTGACACTTACAAGAAGCTGTGTATCAGAAGTACTAAAGTCTGTCAGCAAAATGAGAAACAGAAAAAGCTAATTGTGAAGCTGGAGGCTGAGAAGAAGGCATACACTGCTACTATAAGTCATCTCAAAAGTGAAGTTCTAGTGTTGAACTCCAAACTTGATCAGATGACTAAGTCCGCAAGATGCTAACTGAATCGACAAGTTGGAAGAAATCCTTCAGACCGACAAAATGCGGAAATATGTCCGGTCTAGGATATGTGGCTGCAAAGAAATCTACTGGTGACAAGAAGAAGAACATGTCTGATAAACCAATGTCAAAGCAGATGTCACAACATAGGGCTCAACATCAAGATAAGAGAAACATGAAGAAAAAATTTCAAAGATGGAGATGTCATTATTGTGGAAGGTTTGGGCACATAAAGCCATTTTGCTTCAGATTATATGGATATCCTAATCAGACCCCACATGTCAAGCCTAAGACCAACAAGGTACCATATACTCAACAGTGGAAGAAAAAAACTACATCCCTGATAGCTCACACCTCCCTTAGAGTTTCTGCCAAGGAAGACTGGTACTTTGACTGTGGATTCTCTAAGCACATGACTGGAATCAAGAATCTGCTGAATGATGTCAAACCTCATACTACTAGTTATGTCACTTTTGGAGATGGAGCTAAAGGAGAAATCAAAGGTGTTGGAAACTTGGACTGCCCCGGAGTTCCAAACCTAAATGAAGTGTTGCTGGTAAGTGGTTTGACTGCCAATCTCATAAGTATCAGTCAACTGTGTGATCTGGGATTCAAGGTCAACTTCACGAAGTATGAATGTCTTGTAACCAATGAAAAACAAGAAGTTGTAATGAGAGGAGTCAGATCAAAAGACAATTGTTACTTGTGGGAGTCTGAGAACACTAACCTCTCTTCTGTGTGGTCTACAGTCAAAGAAGAAAAGGAAGTGAAACTGTGGCACCAAAAACTTGGTCATTTACATCTTAGAGGGATGAAAAAGATCATATCCATGGAGGCTGTCAGAGGGATTCCAAGACTTCATATTGATGAAGGGAGAGTCTGTGGTGAATGTCAGGTTGGAAAGCAAACCAGAATGTCACATCCAAAGTCAAGACATCTAACCACCTCTAAGGTGCTAGAACTTTTACACATGAATCTGATGGGTCCCATGCAGGTGGAAAGCCTTGGTGGAAAGAGATATGCTTATGTTGTTGTGGATGATTTTTCCAGATTCACCTGGATAAACTTCATTAGGGAAAAATCTGATGTATTTGATGTCTTTAAGGAATTGTGCAAAAGACTTCAAAGAGAAAAAGAAGGATGCATTGTCAGAATCAGAAGTGATCATGGAAAGGAATTTGAGAATAGTAAGTTTGATGAGTTCTGTTCCTCAGAAGGAATCAATCATGAGTTCTCCTCACCTATAACTCCTCAACAAAATGGAGTTGTGGAAAGGAAAAACAGAACTATACAGGAATCTGCCAGAGCAATGATACATGCCAAGAAGCTTCCTATTCATTTTTGGGTTGAAGCTATGAATACAACATGTTATGTCCACAACAGGGTCACTTTGAGAAAGGGAACATCTTCCACCCTTTATGAAATATGGAAAGGAAGAAAGCCTACTGTGAAGTATTTTCATGCCTTTGGGAGCAAATGCTATATTTTGACAGATCGTGAGCAAAGGAGAAAGATGGACTCTAAAAGTGATGAAGGAATATTCCTGGGATACTCTACCAACAGCAGAGCATATAGGGTGTTCAATTCCAGGACCAAAGTTATGATGGAATCTATAAATGTCATAGTTGATGATCACCATGAGGAAACAAATGTCCCATATGATGTTGAGACATTCTTTGAGACATCAACACAAGTGTCTAAAAAGGATGATGTGCCTAATCCTACTTCATCAGAATCTGAATCAAAAGAAGCTAACAAGGATCCTTCCATCAGAATTCAGAAAGATCATCCTAAGGAACTCATCATAGGAGATCCTAACAGTGGAGTCACTACAAGATCTAGAGAAATCATCTCAAACTCTTGTTTTGTGTCTAAGATTGAACCTAAGAATGTTAAAGAGGCTCTGACTGATGAATACTGGATTGGAGCAATGCAAGATGAATTGAACCAGTTCAAACAACATGAAGTGTGGGAGTTAGTTCCTAGACCAGAAGGAACAAACATCATTGGCACAAAGTGGATCTACAAGAACAAGTCAGATGCTGATGGAGTTGTCACCAGGAATAAGGCAAGGCTTGTTGCTCAAGGATACACTCAAGTTTAAGGGGTTGATTTTGATGAGACTTTTGCTCCTGTGGCCAGGATGGAATCAATCAGATTACTACTAGGAGTTGCTTGCATTATGAAATTCAAGCTGTTTCAGATGGATGTGAGAAGTGCCTTCCTAAATGGATACTTAAATGAGGAAGTGTATGTGGAACAGCCTAAAGGATTTGTGGATCCAAACTGTCTTGATCATGTTTACAAATTGAGGAAAGCACTATATGGTCTGAAACAAGCTCCTAGAGCTTGGTATGAAAGGTTGACAAAGTTCCTCACTGACAAAGGATACAGGAAAGGAGGTTTGGATAAAACTCTCTTTGTCAAGGATGAAGGAGGAAAGATAATGGTAGCTCAAATTTATGTTGATGACATAGTGTTTGGAGGAATGTCAGATAAAATGGTTAGACATTTTGCCAACCAAATGCAAGCTGAATTTGAAATGAGCCTCATGGGAGAATTGACCTACTTTCTTGGACTACAAGTCACACAAATGGAAGACTCAACTTTCCTTTCTCAAAGTAAGTATGCAAAGAATATTGTCAAGAAGTTTGGGATGGAGAATGCCAGTCATAAAAGGACTCATGCACCTACTCATCTAAAGTTGTCCAAAGACACAAGTGGGACAAATATGGATCAAAGCTTGTACAGAAGCATGATATGAAGTCTGCTATACTTAATAGCCAGCAGACCTGACATTGCCTTTGTTGTTGGTGTATGTGCAAGATACCAGGCTGAACCCAAAGTAAGTCACATCAATCAGGTGAAAAGAATTTTGAAGTATGTGAGTGGAACTTACAATTATGGCATGCTATACTCTCATGGATGTAAACCAATTATGTCTGGTTATTATGATGCTGATTGGGCTGGTAGTGCTGATGATATTAAAAGCACCTCTGGAGGATGCTTCTTTTTGGGAAACAACCTTGTTTCTTGGTTCAGCAAGAAGTAAAACTGTGTGTCTTTATCTACTGCTGAAGCTGAATACATAGCAGCTGGTAGCAGTTGTTCTCAAATGATCTGGATGAAGCAGATGCTGACTGAGTACAATGTCACACAGGATGTCATGACATTGTACTGTGACAACCTGAGTGCTATTAGTATTTCTAAGAATCCTATACAGCACAACAAGACTAAGCATATTGACATTAGACATCATTTCATCAGAGATCTTGTGGAGGAGAAAGTGATTAAGTTGGAACATGTTGCCACTGAACTACAACTTGCTGACATTTTCACCAAAGCTCTTGATGCAAGTCAGTTTGAAAACTTAAGGGGCAAGCTGGGTATTTGTCAATATGAAGAGAAGTAGCAATTAATTTTGCTCAATACAAGGACTGAGAGAGATTTTTTATTCAAGTTAATTCTGATTGGGCTATTTAATTGTTTCCCTCTCTCATTTGGCTGTATCACTCTCCATTCCCTCAGAAGAAAACTTCAAATTTACTGTCAATTGTATTCTCAATCTCTCAAGATGTCTCAACAATTTGAATCATCATCTTCTTCAAAGGCAACCGTGTCTCCCTCTCCCACTGACTCTGGACTTAGGGCAAACACAAACACCATGGATACTGATGTTCTGGAGGTTACTCCTCTTCGTGCCATGGCAACTGATCCTGGCAAGGTCAAGAAGCTGCGTACCAGACATGCAGGAAGATCACAAGCCTCTCCATCTGGTAAGACCGCTGAACCATCTTCCTCTGTTCCTCCTGAGATAGCCAATAGGGAGGGTTCTGCATATGTTCGTCAAGCCATAGCTAGATCAGTAACTAGGATTCTTAATGAGAATCACTCTGTACCTGGGGTATCTGTTCCATTGAACCAAGAAACTACTAGCCCTAATTTAGCAACTGATCCAAATGTCACTCAGAATGTCAAGACATTTGATGACAATATTAGGAAATCTCCTGAGAAACCTGTTGATGACAATATTAGGAAATCTCCAGAGAAACCTATTGATGACAACACTGAAAATTCTCCAAAGAAAATTGTTGATCACCAAACCCCCACTGATAAGGATGTTGAACCCCCTGTTATTGATGTTGATGAAGAATTTTCTGACAATGACTTAATTGCTAGTGTTAACCCTAGCATAGCAAGAAGGATGAAGTCTAGAAAAGAAAAGCAGCGTGCTGCTCAAAGCCCCTCCAAAGAGAAGGCTACTGAAGATGTGCATGAGAGTTCTAGGCCTGAGAGCAAGGTGGGAGAAGGAGCTGGAAAGGACAAAGGCTGGAACTCCCAAAGGGAAGGGTAGGGTGAAATCTGTTGGGAGTATCTCAAGACCCAAGAGAACTCCAATTTCCAAGAAGAGAAAGACTCCTGAACCTTCTGAATCTGATGAGGAATCAGATTTTGATTTTGATGTTGAAGGCAATGTCCCAGACATTCCCCTGAGGAAGAAACCCTCTTCTGGAAAACTGCCTAAGGTTCCTGAGGTTGCAATAGACAACATCTTCTTTCACCATCCAGAAAATGCAAGCAGGTGGAAGTATGTGTTTCTAAAAAGGATTGCCTTAGAGAGGGAGCTGAACAGAAGTTCCCTCGAGTTCAAGGAAGTCATGGATCTCATCAAGGCTGCTGGCCTGATGAAGACAATGGTTAAGTTCTCCAACTGCTATGATATTCTGGTCAAGGAATTTATAGTAAATCTGTCTGGTGGGTGTGCTGATGGAAAGTCAGCTGACTTTAAAAGTGTGTATGTGAGAGGAAGGAAGGTGAAATTCTCTTCCACTAAGATCAACAAATTCCTGGGGAGGTCTGATGATGCTCAGCCTGAGCTTGAAGTTACAGACAACCCGGTGTGCCAAACCATCACTGCCAAGCAAGTCAAACACTGGCCCTTGAAAGGGAAGCTGACTGCTAGCAAACTAAGTGTTAAGTTTGCCATTCTGCACAAGATTAGTGCAGCTAACTGGGTTCCCAGAAACCACAAATCCACCATCTCCATTGGTCTAGGAAGATTTATTTATGTTGTTGGAACCAAGACAAAGTTTGACTATGGCAGCTATATTTTTGAGCAAACTTTGAAGCATGCAGACAGCTATGCAATCAAAGGTCCCATAGCCTTTCCCTCCCTCCTGTGCGGTATCATCATTGACCAATATCCTGATATCCTGGTAGAAAAGGATTCTATTTGTAAAAGAGCTTCTGCTCTTGGTTTCCACTACAAGCTGTTTCAGGGGAAACATGTCCCTGACATTGTCATGACATCTGCTGAGACATCAAATGTCAAAGCTAATTCTTAGAAGGCTGATGTCATTGTTGTGCTGAGAGAGACCTGCAGGGAGCTTGAAGAAAGAAAGAAAACTCTTGAAGAGCTGATCACTACCTTGGAGCAGGAGAAAGAAGACACTGAGGTTGAGGATGAAAGGCTAGATGAGGATGGTGCAGAGGATTTGCATGAGGATGCTGAAGAAGAGCAAGGGGCTGGTGCTGAAAGCAGTTCATTAGAGGAAGCTACTTATCATAGTGCCTCTTCAGGAGAGGAAAGTGCCTGAATTTTGATTACCTGTTGCTGCTGCTGTTTTTGTTTGTTGTTCTGTTGATTTTGTTTTTGGATCTTTGTAATTCATAACTTGGTTGTATATTTTTACTCTACTGCTACTTAATATCATGAATTCTGGGTTTATGTAATGATACCTTTGGCCCCTTTATGGCTAAAAAGGGGGAGAAGAATTTATGGGAAATTGTGGGTTGAATTTATTTTTATTAGGCTCTGGTTATGTAGCTTAGTGGCTTAGTTGTTTACTTTAATTTCTGTTGCATTAGTTCTCTGATAACTTAGTTGTTTTAGCCAAAAATTTGCGAAAGGGGGAGTTTGTAAGTGTTTTTATGTTGGCTTTAATTTTTGGTAAAACTGGTTTTTGTCAATGTCTTGACTGATGTCATGATATTCAGAGTTGAAGATAAATTCTGTAGAAGAAGAATTATATAGGTACAACTCAGATTGGTTGTGAACTATTTTGCTGGAAATCTGCAAGAAGATTGACTGATGTCATGACCAATGTTATGACATTCTGTGCAACATTTGCTGTTATGCAGATTTGTTTTTCCTGAGAGTTTTCAGGATTCTGCTGAGCTGTTTTATTATGGATTATTATGTTGGATGACATGCTCACGTGGATTGATGGTTAACTTTGTTTTAACCCTAATTGTTATGTTGGAAGGACCAAGTCTTTAGGTTAACTTTGTTTAACCCTAGCTATAATTATGGAAGCCCAAGTTGAAGACTTTACTGCTTCTATAATATGGAACAAACCCTTATTTTGTGAGCTCCGTCTTTACTGTGTAAAAGATTAAGCAGATTGTTGTTATTGTGTTCTAGTTATTCTTGTGAGCCAAGCAATTATCATTGGATAAGTGTCTTGGAGTAGGATTTGGTTGTAAGGGTTGTTTATCACTCAAAGCTTTGAAGCAAAATCAAGTATGTTTATTGAAGAGTGTCTTCACAATTCTATTAAACAATAGGTTTATATCACTGCTGTGATTGAGGGGGAGTGAGTAGGAACTCAGGTCTAAGTAGGACTTAGATTGAAGTTACATTGGGTAGGTCTTAAGTGAAGGAGATAAATTGGTTGGTTTATTCCGAATTAATATCACATAGTGGATTTCCTCCCGGCTTGGTAGCCCCGGATGTAGGTGTAGTTACATACCGAATCGTAAACAATTGATTGTGTTCTTTATCGTTGTTTAAATTAGTGTGAATTGTTAACAGGTGTCGACATGTCATAACATTCTCTCGTGACATCACGTATCTGCCAAGAATTTCAATTATTATTATTTTTTAAATATATATATATATATATATATATATATATATATATATATATATATATATATATATATATATATATATATATATATATATATATATATATATATATATATATATATATATATATATATATATATATATATATATATATATATAAAGGTTTGTATAAGATAGTTTCAAAATTCATGTTATTATTTATATTTTTTTTACTTTTTTTTTACAAATGTATTCTTTTACTTAGAAATACGATATTAATATTAAAATGTTAATTTAAATATTTAATAACGAAAATAAGTTTACTAATATTAATTTAGATATTTTATATAAATGATTCAAAATAAAAGATATCCATATAAAGAAATAATTATACTGTTAATTCAAATATTTTATTTATATATGGAAGAAATTATAGAAATAGATTTATTATCTCTTTTCAAATAATAAGCTATTTGGGTTATGAATAATTAGTAAATTATTAGATTTTTCTTTATTTCATCACAATAAGACTACAATTTAAAATACCACAACACTACACGTGCGACCACGCGAATATTGATATGGTACATGCAAAATATGTTGTTTTTCTAATTATTTATATTATTAATATTTTTTATTTTGAAATTATATTTAATTTAATATATAATTAAGAAAATATATGAAAAATTAAAATATATATTATTGATATAAAACAATTTTATTTTTCTTTTAAAAATATGTCTTTTTTTTAAAAAATAATTAAAAAAATTGTAACACAATTTATGTCTTTCACATCATCTATTAATTTTATTTTAAAATCATTTTTTATTTAAGATATAATATTTTTTAAGATAATACATGGATAATCAGAATATATATATTATTGATGTAAAAAAATTTTAATTAAGTAATTTTATTTTATTTCAAAAATGTATTTTTCTTTTAAAAATAATAAATTATTTTAGTAAATTAATTTAACTTTTTCTATTTATATTTTTATCATATTTTAAAAATAAAATTATGCGTATCACACTATCCTCGTGCGTGCGAATACATGGGTATCCAACTAGTTTATTCTACAAAAACTTTACTTTAAAAACTAATGTAAATTGAATTTGAGACATAGAATGGTGTAAGTCAAATCCTCTTATAAAAAAATATATGGTATGACCTACTTAAAATTTGATTAAACTTTATTTGCTTGATAAAAATATAAAATCAAATATTTTAAAAAATTAATTATTTAAATTTAGAGTTCATTTGTTCAATTTTTTAAAATGAGTTAAAAAATAATATAGATATTTTTTAAGTTAAACGACTTAAATGAACATAAGTTAACATACTGAAAATAGATATTAAATCTTTTTAAATATTAAAATTAATTTTTTTTACATAGTTTAAGTTTTTAAAGTATTTTGAATAAATTTTTGTAAAATTATTTTAAAAATATATCTTTTTAGAAAATCCAATAATGTATATTTGTTTTGTTGAAGTCAAAATTATTCTTTTGATTTATAAAACATAAATTTCAAAAATGTTTAAATTTTATAAAAAGACATTTTTTAAATATATAAAAAATAAAATTTTAAAAGTTAAAACAAACATGACGTTATAAGCATGTTTTCTCATAACAATAACCTCATGGTCATTATAGTGCAATATGCCGATTGGGACGTAAAATTTGTACTGATTGACCTTGAAAGCTCAACAACCATATTTTTCTAAGATGTTTTTGAGAGACTCTGACTTGATCCATATAACACTTAGACATATCAAGACATAACTCTCAGGACAATATTCAGGTTAAACGAGAAAGCAAAGACAATAAAGGTTGGATATCTCGAAGCATACACCAAACCATCGAAAAACATCATTGTGGAACGACCAACTCTTAATCTGTGGGGGACCTTCCTATCCACTCTACACTTAAGCATGAAGTATCTTTTACCTAACAAGCTGCTTGAAATGGTCTGAGGCGACCAAATGATCACTTAATAATGTTATCAAAGTGTCCTCGTAATTAGAATAATAGGGATGGTTGTCTCCGCCATTCCACAACCAGGCACACGTGAAGTGAATGCTTCAAACTTAGATACTTTGAGTCAGTTCCCAACCCCGTGTTTAAAGGGAGACAAACTTGCAATCACTATCCCTGAAGATGAATATAAACTTGGTGTTGATGCTTGCAAACATCATCTTCATGGTTGAGTGGTCTGGTCCAAAGGCTCTCAACCACTCACTGTGGTTAACCTTAGAGCCAATCTGCTAGACATGTGGCCTTCGATAGGAAAGTGGGGGGTTACTTTGCTTGGTAAAGGTTTCTTTAAGTTTGCTTTTTCATCTCTTAAAGACATTCAACGGGTACGACCGGTTAACTCCTGGGCCTTACCTCAGGGTATCTTGAAGTTATTTCCTTAGACCAAAGATTTTGTGCCAGCTACATTGAAACAAACCTCTGCTCAAGTCTGGATAAGGATTTATGGGCTATCTCAGGAGTATTGGCGCCCAAGGATTTTATTTTCTATTGCTAGCAGCATCGGTACTCCAATATGCATTGACTCTGCCTCTAGCAAATCTGCATTTGATAGACCCTTTGGGCATTTTGTCAGGGTGCTTGTTGATTTGGACATGACAAAAGAGCTTAGCTATAAAATTCTGGTAGAACGGGTAGGTTTTGCCTTTTTTGTTGACATTGAATATGAGAAATTGCCAGATTTCTGTTCTTTTTCCTTCTGTATTGAGCATGCCTTAAGCAACTGCAAAAGGAAAGAAGCTCAACTAGGGAAATCCAAGGAATATAAGAAAACAACTAAGAAAGGAAGCATGAATGATATAAACAATAGAATGGTGGATGAGGTGCAGATGGCTGAAAATCATACCAATATGGAAAAGGAGGCTAATACACAAAGGGACAATGACACAGTGTTGGCTGAAGATTTTGATATACATGATTCGAAATGGAATCATTGAGCTAGAAACGAAATGATGTCAGCGTTCGTGGGAACAAAGTGAATGTCACAGTTCGGAATGAAAGAATTGGCTCTTCGAATGGACGTACTTAAACTTGGAGCTTCGAACGACAATTATGATGATACATATAAAGGAAGCTTCGAAGTGGTAGTAGGATTGTATCTGAGAAGTGAGTTCGAAACGAAGTGGCCAAAGCATTTGAAATTCAAATGCGAGCGGGATAATTGGAAGTTAGGAAATATGCACTGGAGACGGTTCAAAGACGCGTGGAAGCAAGAGAAGCGCAGTGTTCTGCATGTTCTGAACGTGGAAAGATCTCATAAGTCAGACCGTTATGTTCGAAGTAGTATAAATAGAAGTCTTAGTGTTAGGATTTCGTGTGTCATATCTATTGTACAAAAATTCAGTAAACATTCAAAATACCACATGGCTAGGGAAACGAATGCTCGAATGATGTACGTATGATTGCACCAAAACTTTTATTATTCAGGAAACATCTTTATCTTTCAGCTTTATCCTTTATCTTTGCATCAATGTCTTTAAATTTTTACATTCAAAGTCATTTAACTTTTCCTTGCATTTAAATGTTTCTTTTATTTCAAAGTCTTTACATTTCGTAAACTCTTTACATTAACGTTTTACTTTCCGTAAAATCTTTTACATTCTTGTCTTTACATCTCATGCTTTTATATTCATGCTTTACATTAAAAGTCTTTACCTTTAAAAACCATTTACGTTTTCCTGAATTTCTACATTTCTTTGCAAATCGAACCTTTATGCGTTTATTTGTTCAAATCAGTTTTATGTTATTTTACTTGATCATGTCATTAAGTTATTTAGCATTATGATCGAAATACTTTGGATATATATATAAAACACTTTAAATACAAGTCTTAAACATGAATACTTATTTTGTTATTAATTCTATCCAAATGACCAATACCCCATAGGATCAATCTAGTCGATCCTGCAAGTTACCAGAGGAATTGAATAACAATCATAAAGCTTATTCGATAGTTTGGAGGACTAGCGGTTGTTTCACCAGAAATCACTGTGAACAAATTGGCACGCCCAGTGGGACGGTCATTGGTCGTTACAAATTAAAATAAAATAAGGATTATAAGACATAATTATTATAAAAGTTCTTTCTGAGTAAACAAAGTTCGTTGGTATATGAACCTTAGGAGTGGTAGAATAACTAATAGTAACCGACCCTTACCCAGAAGAAAATGAAATAATAGGATGTCTAATCCAAACAATCAACAAGGGGAACAAAACGCCCCACATGGAACATACACTAATGCGTCTGTTTCGACGGGAACGTCCAGCGCGATCCCTTCGAATGCACAGTCAGTTGCATCCTCGACTAGTAATATGGCCACGAACGGAACAAGTGGCATGTCAACAAACAATTCCTAGGAAATACAAGGACCATTGGTTATCTTGGGGATCCCCACAAAGTGGGGTACAAACCCATTTCGCTACCCCACCACCAACTAGACCACCCAGTATCGATAACAATAGACCCAGAAATCCCCTTATGGGATGCCAACATCTTTTATGGCAGGTTTACAAACTTCGACTTCGAACACGTCACCACAATTAGGGTCTGGTTCTGGGGCTAATCAATTCATGACAAATAACCAAGGGTCAGTAGGTTATAGTGCATTGCCTATCCTAACCACAGAAAATCAGATAGCTTTTAGGCAGTTAATGGATGATAGTAACCATAATATGATAGGAGTGTTAGCGCAAACTATGCAAGAAATCTTTGCCCCAATAGTACAAAATGTAACTGTGACAAACAGAGAAAACGCAGATAATATGAGTCGAATAGCAGATTTCTTCGCTCCGCCAGAGAGGCGTAGGCAGAACCAGGCATTGGTTCGAGCGAACATACCTATCATCGAACAAGTTGCTGATGACCCACCTTATAGGCCAGTCAGAGAGGGGGTTAATTTGGGGGCAAGGGCACAAAGGGTAGATGCCCCAGTGATTCGAGAAGAACCACAAAGGGGATTGATAGAACCACTAGCAAGGGTCGAAAGATTAGATGCCCCAGTGATTCGAGAGGAACCACAAAGGGGAATGATGGAACCAGGGGCAAGGGTCGAAAGATTAGAAGCCCCAGTGTTTCGAGAAGAACAACCTAGAGGAGTTGTCATGGTGGGTCGAAACCAAGATGCTGATGCAGTTGTCCATAGAATTCGAAATGACAATATCTTGGCAGAAAATAACCTAACCACCATGATAGAGAGGATTATGGCCCAAAACGGTATTAATACAGGGATTAGAAGGCCAAATTATGCCTCTCCTATAGCAGATTATGTAATGCATATT
The DNA here is from genome assembly GCA_021764765.1 of Vicia sativa. Taxonomy (NCBI): domain Eukaryota; kingdom Viridiplantae; phylum Streptophyta; class Magnoliopsida; order Fabales; family Fabaceae; genus Vicia; species Vicia sativa. The sequence continues at coordinate 99,508,280 of CM038794.1, read as the reverse complement.
GATTTGCCAAAGGGATACAAGATTCCTAAGTTTACAAAGTTTGCTGGAGATACCAATGAATCAACGGTCGAACATATAGCCAAATATCTGACTGAAGCAGGAGACATAGCAAATAATGAGAACCTTAGGATTAAATATTTCCCAAGTTCCCTCACTAAAAATGCTTTCACATGGTTTACCACTTTGCCTCCTGGATCCATAGACACCTGGACCCTCTTGGAGAGGTTATTCCATGAACAATTCTATATGGGACAATCCAAGATAAGTCTAAAGGAACTAGCAAGTGTTAAGAGGAAGTTTACTGAACCCATAGATGAGTACTTAAATAGGTTTAGACTCTTAAAATCTAGATGTTTCACAAGAGTCCCGAACATGAGTTAGTCGAAATGGCCGCTGGTGGCTGACTATTCTATTCGAAAGAAATTAGACACACAATACTTGAGGGATATGGCTCAGTTAGCAGATAGGGTTCGACAAGTCGAAAGACTAAAGGCCGAAAAGGCCAGGGCTTTCAAAAGTAATAAGAAAGAAAGAATTTCCTATGTCGAAACTGAGGAAGTCGAAGACTATCCTGAATTCGAAGAGGTCGAAATAGATCTCGCTGAATTAAAACAGGCTCCACCTTACTCCTGTAAACTATTAGTTCCCACAAAAGGGAAAGAAATTGTTGAAAATGAGAAAAGTGATAAATTCCCAAAGAAGGTATATACCTTCGATGTGACAAAGTGTGATGAGATTTTCGACTTGCTTGTCAAAGATGGCCAGTTAATTGTGCCATCAAATGTCAAAATACCTCCTCTAGATCAAAGAAAGAAAAGAGGGTTTTGTAAATATCATAGTTTTCTAGGCCACAAAACCTCACGTGTTTTCTTTCGTGGATTTGATTCAAAATGCAATTAAGGATGATGAGATTGAAATTTGTCGACAAACCAAAATGAAAGTAGATGAAGACCTCTAGATGTGGAAGACACCAACTACTCCGAGCCTTCGCATTGGAGAAATCAATATGGTGGAAGCGGACCAAGAGGCCACTCCATTGGGAGAAGAAAGCACCAAAGTGAAAGTCGGGTGTTAGTCAAGTCAACAATGGAGTCACCGAGGACGCCCACAAACAACTAGAGGCTTCGATCAAACAATGCCATCTGTGTTTCGAAGAGATCCAAAGCACGAGGCCAGGAAGACCGAAGCAAAATTTGACACAGCCACCAAGGCCTAAGGCTAAAATTGGAGAGAGTAAAGATCACAAAACCAAGATCCTCAAAAGAAATCTGGATACCTTGGGAGAACCCAGGAAGTTTGATTATCTGGTGAAATATTCTGCTCCAGAGAGTTCGAAAATCCCAATCGAAGATGTCAAGCCCACAGGATGGGGAGATGATGATACAAAAGGGGAAGAGGGAGATGGTAGCATTCCTTAGAAGAAAGTCTGGGATGCCTTAGGGGAACCCAGTGGAAAATTTGATTACCTGGTAAAATACTCTGCCCCAGAGAGTTCAAAGATTCGAATCGAAGATGTCAAACCATCAGGATGGGGAGATGATGACGAAAAAGGGGAAGATGTAGATGTCAATATGGTGGATATGGAGAGACCCTGTTCTGAGATGCAGGAAATGGAAAGATACCTTGAAAAAGAAAAATACAAAATGGAGGATGGCTATGCTGCAGATACCAGCCTCAAAGATTATCTCATGCTGTGCCACAAGGGAAATGCTGAAATGATGTTATGTCCCAGATGCAGCATCATCTGCAACCAGAGGATTGCTGCAGATTTCGAGAGGAAACAAAGGGCTCAAACCGGAGTCAATTGGCGCCAAGACAACCAATTATTCGATGCTACCTAGAGCCGGGAGAGTCTGTTGGAGTTCGTAGTTCGCTGTCACAAAGGGGCAACCAAGTGCCTGATTTGCCCAAGGTGCTCAGCAGCATATGACCAGAACATGGCTGGAGCATTCGAAACTATTCCCTTCGCCCCATGCTGGAATCACAAGGAGGTTGGTCAGATGAGTCAACACTTCGAGAGTAAGCATACCCAACGAAAGCCTGATAGCCCCTACCCAAAAGGTGCTCGAAGGGTGACGTTCAAAATCCCTGCTGAAGTACCAACAGACAAGTGGCTGCAAGTCGGGGGAAGGATAAATGGAAAGGCAACGAGCGAAATGCACGTCACGCCATGGTGTATAGGAGGCAATTTAACACTGCGAAGAGGGAAGAAATGAGACTAGAGAATTACAAAGGAAAAAACCCCATGTCTAGATCACAATGGCGAAGGCAACAACGAATTCGAAAAGCTGAAAGGGAAGCTTTGGCAGACAAAAGAGAAGCTTCGGCCAGCAATAAAGAAGTGTCAAGTACCAACAAACCAACAATAAACAACCAACCTGAAAACAAGCCTCCAGTTAGTCGAAGACTCTTCTCCAAAACACAACCAGATGAATCGAAAGACTACACTCCAAGTCCAAAAGAAGACGAGGATATGCTGACAGATAACTTCGAATCAGAGGGGGACTCCTCACTCAATTTAAACTGCAATGTGGTATCTGTGCTACCTTCTGAGTTTGGACAGGAGACCGAAATCGAAGAGCTTGAGGAAGAGGATACCATAGATTTGATGAAACACAGACTAGTTTGCTACTATGTAATGAATAACGGCGCGGTCGAAGAGCAGAACGCATTCTTCGAACATCCAGAGCTAGCAATGAAGAATCATTTGAAGCCATTGTTCATTCGAGCAAAGGCAGGAGCCCATGGTGTGAACAAGGTCTTAGTGGATGGAGGCGCTGCAGTTAATTTAATGCCTCAATTCATGCTAAAAAAGTTAGGAATACAAGAGGGTGATGTCAAACCACACAACATGGTCCTATCCAATTATGAAGGGAAAGTAGGTCAAACGTTGGGGGTGGTGCAAGTGGATTTAACCGTCGGATCGAGCTGCAGGCCCACCATGTTCATGGTGATCGAAGCCAAGGCCAATTATAACTTGCTGCTGGGAAGAGAGTGGATCCATGGCGTAGAGGCAGTTCCTTCGTCAATGCACCAGAGGTTAGTCCTGTGGAGAGAAGATGGTATAGTGGAGAATATCGAAGCGGACCAGAGTTACTTTATGACAACAGTCAATTTAGTCAACAAAAGGAATTATGACAAGTACCTGGCACGAATAGCCCCTTGTACCCCAAGTGACGAAATGAATGAAACAAGAGATGCACACTACTATATGACCCTTCGCCATGATGGCATGTACTGGGATAGAAAAATAATTAAGGGAGACGAAGGAGTCAAGGCACTTCGCAAAGACGGCCACCAGTGGGAGTTCGATAATCCCGCCATGATCGAGTCCTCCTTCTTGAAAGGATTTCGCCTATATGGTGAGAATGAATGGAAAGCGACTGAGACTAAAATAGATAATATAGTTGAAGTAAATGAAATGAAAGGAATGGTTCAAAGATTCACCCTATGAAGAAAACGAAATAGATCAAAGGCTTGATGCCATTTATGACAGAACCCTTGGGCTTCGAGAAGGATCCTACAAACTCAAAGCCAAAATGTTAGCAGGATCCGCTCAAGAGGTGAATTTGGGGATGACAACACAAAAGAATAACCTATAAGCACAAAACTCATTGAAGCTTCAAGCAAGAGGTGATCAAGTCCTCAAGAAAACAAAGATTGCTTTGTGTGGACTATGACGAAATGCCTGGTTTGAAGAGAGAGTTAGTGAGCACAGATTTCCAATTAAGGATGGCAAGAAGCCCATCAAGCAAACTCCCAGAGATTCACGCCAGAAAGCTCACAAAGATCAAAGTGAGGTCGAAAGGTTGCTTGCAAATTCATCAACCACAAGGTATGTCGAATGGTTAGCAAATATAGTACAGTATTAAAAAACGGTTCTCGAGAATATGCATAGACTTTAGGATTTAAATACCGCAACCCCAAAGATCAATACTCTATGCCTGTGGCAGAAATGTTAATAGATTCTGCTGCAGGATTCGAATACCTAAGTATGCTAGATGGATATTCTGGTTATAATCAGATTTTTATTGCTGAGGAAGATGTTGCTAAGACAATATTTCGCTGCCAGAGCCTTAGGTACCTATGAATGGGTAGTGATGCCTTTTGGTTTAAAAATGTCTGGCAACTTACCAAAGGGCAATGAATTCAATCTTCCATGATTTTATTGAGACATTTATGCAGGTGTATATTGATGATATAGTCATCAAATCTATATCTGCAGAAACTCACTTGCGTCATTTGAGCCAATCATTCGAAAGAATGAGAAAACATGGCTTAAAAATGAACCCCCTTAAATGTGCATTTTTTGTGCAGGCTGGAGATTTCCTGGGCTTTGTGGTTCATAAAAAAGGAATAGAAATCAACCAGAATAAGACCAAAGCCATCATGGAGACTAAAGCACCCACATCGAAAAGGGAGTTGCAATCTCTGCTGGGGAAGATTAACTTTCTCAGAAGATTCATTTCGAATCTAAGTGGAAGGACTCAAGCTTTCTCTCCACTACTTCGCTTAAGGCCAAGCCTTGAGTGGAACAAGCACATCAGAGGCCTTTGACCGATCAAAAGATATCTCTCACCTCCTATCTTGTCTCCACCTTCTTGGGGAAAGCCCATGAGATTGTATATATCTGCTTCTGAATTTACTATAGGTAGTATGTTAGCACAAGAAGATAGTAATGGCATCGAAAGAGCCATATATTATTTAAGTAGGGTGTTGAATGATGCAGAAACTAGATATAGTAATATAGAAAAGTTGTGTCTTTGTTTATACTTTTCTTGTATGAAACTTAAGTATTATATAAAGCCTGTTGATGTGTATGTTTCATCTCATTTCGATGTTATCAAACACATGCTCTCGAAACCAATAATGCATAGCAGAGTTGGTAAATGGGCTTTGGCCTTGACAGAATATTCGTTGACTTTCATGCCTTTAAGAGCTGTGAAAGGTCAAGTAATTTCTGATTTCATTGTGGACCATTCACTGGTCGAAAAGCCTGTCATGGGTTACGTTGAAATGCAACCTTGGAAATTACACTTTGATGGTTCGACCCATAAGGAGGGCAGTGGTGTTGGAGTTCTCATAATTTCTCCTGAAGGAATTCCAACAAAATTCAAGTATAAGTTAGATGGTCCTCGTTGCTCGAACAACGAAGCTGAATACGAAGCGCTCATTGTTGGACTTGAAGCTTTGTTGGAATTGGGGGCAACTAGAGTCGAAATTAAAGGTGATTCAGAGTTAGTGGTCAAGATGATAACAAAGGAATATAAATGCATAAAGGAAAATCTGATGACATACTTTGTCATAGTTAATAAGCTACTCAAGAAATTCGAATACATGGATATTCAACATATACCCAGAATAGAAAATCAAGAAGCAAATGACTTAGCACAATTGGCTTCAAGGTATAAAGTTTCTGCCAAAAACTTTGAGGGTTTGGTCGAAATAAGAGGTAGGGTTATGGCTACTAGACTCATACCATCAGATTTAGAAAATATTAAATTAGGTTGTGGTGATAAAGATGGATTCGAAGTATTAGCCATAAATACCTTATCAGATACAGATTGGCGAAGTCCATTAGTAGCATACTTAGAAAATCCAACATTAAATATTGACAGAAAAATAAAATATAGAGCATTATCATATGTCCTTATGGGAAATGAATTGTTCAAAAAGACCCAAGAAGGCGTATTACTTAAATGCTTAGGAGAAAGTGAGGCATATTTAGCATTATCAGAAGTCCACAATGGGGCATGTGGGGCACATCAAGCAGGCCATAAAATGAAATGGTTGCTATTTCGATATGGGATGTATCGCCCAAGATGCTCAAAGATTGTATAGATTTTGCTAAAGGTGTGAAGAATGCCGAGACGCAGGATTCAACATGCTCCTGCAAGTGAGTTGCATTCGATCATTAAACCGTGGCCCTTTAGAGGATGGGCATTAGATTTAATAGGAGAAATCAATCCTGCTTCATCTAAAGGTCAGAAATATATCTTGGTGGGAATAGACTACTTTACCAAGTGGATCAAGCAATACCGTTAATAGTCAGAGATCAAGAGGCTATTATCGAATTCATACAGAAACAAATTATCTATAGGTTCGGATTGCCAGAGAGCATCACCACAGACCAAGGCTCTGTGATTCCCGGTAAAAAGATGCAAGAATTTGCCCAAGAAATGGGGTTTAAATTGCTAACATCAACACCATACTATGCTCAAGCAAATGGTCAGGTCGAAGCAGCCAATAAAGTAATAATAGGTTTGATAAAGAAACATGTTGGTAAAAAACCAAGAAATTGGCATAAGACTTTAGACCAAATACTATGGGCCTGTAGAACATCTCCTAAAAAAGCTACTAACACCACACCTTTCCAACTAACATTTGGTCATGATGCGTTTTACAGAGAAATTCATCTACAATCATCAATTCAAAGACAAAATGAAATCCCATCTTCTTTATATTGGGAAATGATGATGAATGAGTTAGTTGAGTTGGATGAAGTTAGATTGCATGCATTGGAAATCCTGATGAGGCAAAAGGAAAGAGTAGCTGGGCATATAACAAAAGGGTGAAAGGTAAAACATTCAAGACTAATGACTTAGTTTGAAAGTTATATTGCCCATGGACAAGAAGAATAAAGCATTAGGTAAATGGTCACCTCATTGGGAAGGACCTTTTCGAATAGTAAAAATATTTTCAAACAATGCATATGAGATTGAAGAAGTAAATGATAATAAACGAATATTAAGGGTTAATGGGAAATATTTAAAGAAATATAAGCCACGCCTGCAGGAGATTCGAATAATAATAGCGTAATCGAAACATAGTGAAGATATGCCAAAATGGTATATTAAAATTGCCAAAATGGCATTGTTTGGGCATTACAGATTAAAGTCAAATTAATATTCCAAGCAAAATAAACAGACAATCTTTAGAAATGAGTATTGTTCCTTAATCGATCGAAAATACTCGAAAAGACTCAAGCCTTTGTTGAGTGAAGCGCTTGGCTCTTTCTAGGATAGCGACTTCACCCTTAAATTGCTCACCGCCTGCCTCGCAAGTCCTTTATTAAGGAGCTCTTCGATTGCCAAAGGTGTTGGTTTCATATGCCATCTGTTGCGTTGAGCCTCCTTAATTTTATGTTGAAGTTCTTGAACTGCTTTCTCCCAGAGAAGAATGGATTGAGCTCAAGCTCATAATCGCTTTAGCTTGCTTGATATGCATGGCGTGCTCTTCAACTTCTTTAGAAAGCTTCAAGCATGCTCGTAAAGCGCCCATTGCAGCTCGCTTCTCTTGAACCTTATTGGTAGCAGATTCATCTTGGAGGAAACACCCACATTGTCTATCAAAGATTGAAGTTCAAGAGAATGGTGCTAACTTCCAGGGAGGCAGTGAGGTCGACTTGATTAAGAAGTCCTTCATAATAAAGCAGGCTGTACTATCTTTCTTGAGTACTTCGAATAGATCCACATCAAGGATTGTCTTCCTATTCTTGTGAAGAAGTACAACCCTATCATCGTAAGGCGTTGAATCGAGGTCGAACCAAAGACCACTTTAGGAAGAGGAGTATCTCTCTGAGCCAGCTTAGCCTTCATATACCCAATAGGGTCATTTCGTTTTAAGAGGGCTAACTCTTCTTCAGCTGTTTGACGTTGAGAGGACTTAGGAAGTTCCATACGCAATGGAGTAACATCCATTTCGACTTCCATTGGTTCATTGGTAGGAACACCATCACCTTCATTATTTTCTTCCTCCTCATCTTCTTCATCACCAACCAGGTCCACTACTTCGATGTCATCGTTTTCATTCGTGAGCTTCAGACTGCCCTTCACTCGAATCACCTTGAGCCTCTTCTCTTTTTCATCCTCGATCCTTCCTCACTAGAATCTTCGCTCTCTTGAGAAGGGCAAGCCTTTTCCTCTTCAACTTGGGTGACTTTTTCACTTTCTTGAGGAATCTTGAGAGGAGATTTTGGATGAGAAGTCTCTGGAGGCACTTCTGCAGCATCTTCAAGTGTTGTTTCGATTGTATCCTTGAGAGGAGGTGAGGTGCCTTGATCATCCGTTGCTCGAGCCCCCCGAACCGCCATATTGGAGGATCCTTTGTTCTCGCACTGATTACTTGAATCCCCATGAGAAGAATGGATTGAGCAATGCTTTGGATGGAGGAGTCGAAGTGGTCGGGATTGGAGTTGAATTATCCTACACAAACAAGGAGAGATTAAAACTTGCACTAAGGTACGAATAACTAGCTTTGTTAAAAAATTCGAATTCAATTCACCTGTGGATTATAAGAAATATTGTTGTTTATATGTTCCAACATTACGTTGAGGTCAAGGTGGATTTTTGATTTTGGTAAGGAGCAACATCCTCGAATCGAGTCCAGACGTTAGTATCCTTTGAAACGTCTTTCTTTGCTTCTTTCTCAAAGTCAGGTGAACTTTCCCACCTTGAGAGTCTTCCCATCGGTACTAGGCTTTCACTTTGGAGTGGTTGGTGGAGTTTACTAGTCCGAAATGGTGCAAACATAAGTTAGACTTCAATCATAAATTCAAGTCCATTCGAAATACCGAATAAACCGATTACCTTTGAAGTTGGAGCAGTTGTTGGAGTTGGAGCGATGATGGTTGTTGTTGTCGTTGTTGTTGCAGGAGTAATTTTTGAAATTGCTTGGGGCACATTGTCATCAGCTTCGATGGTTTGCTGGGAACTACTGCCTTCCTTGGTCTTCGACGCAACAGTTTTATTCGATGGTGAAAATCGAAACAATTAAGACGAAATGTTAAAATAAAGAAAGTAAGAATTATTTGGGATTTCCCAAGCATTCGTGACTGCGCTTTCATTCGAAAGAATCGACATGGCGAAAGGTCATAGCGAAGATGCCTGGGAAATTATGGAGCCAGGGTCGAGCCCATGTCACAGTCTCAGATGGCTTTAGTTTCTTTTGAGATTGATACTTGAACATCTCTTTGCAAGTTAACCACCAAGGGTATGGGGAAACCAAGCCGAGCCGGCTTCGAGGTAGGTAGTTGGGAAACTTAGGTGGATGCATTTCGAGTGCCAACCTATACCTATCCTCGTGTGACAACCCAAGGAAGTCCGAACTTAGAGACTTTTTCTTTAAATTTTTCCTTCAAGGTTTGGGACGCTCGATATACAGTGGTTTGCAAGCGCGTGGGATCATAAGTAGTTTCGAAGTAATTCTGAAAAGCCTTAATCTCTTGAGCATGAGTGAACATACCTTTATTTTTGTGTACCTGCACATCGAATGTAGCAGTTAGTTTCTTTTGGATAGTGAGAGTATCAAACATATAAGACTGGTAGAATTTAGTCCACCAATCCAGAAAACCCTTTGATGAAAAATGGGTTGGTTCAAAAGAAATTAATTCGAACTGGGCAAACTCTTGATATTGTTCCTGCTGCAGTTTAGCTTCTCTGGCCTTGAAAGTTCAACCGGAGGTAATAACGCTTTGGGTTTGAAAAAGGGGTTCAGGAATTAATTGACATAAACCGAATTGTCTTGAAACGAAATTGGGTTGATAGGCAAACAGAAGGATTTGGTTCTTGGTTGGGGTGATTCTTGAGGAGATTAGTCTTGGGAGCAAGAAGGCTTTCCAGATATCTTGGATCTCTTTACTCTTAGCAGCCTCCGAAAGGGACATGGTGAACCATGACGGTCCATGAGTCCTCGAAGCAAAAGGTGCCATAGTCTCCTCAAATTTATGCCTTTTAGAAAAGATCATGATGTATTGTGAAAACAGAATTTGGAAATCAGCCTTATCATCATTCGGAGTCAGTCTTCTCAGCCTTATACCTTCAACATTTCGATCCGCTACCTCTGGATCTTGCTCAACAATGGTATCAACGGTGGATAACGAAGATTCAAACATGGCATTAAGCCATAGTTGGAGTAACCAGAAAGGACCAGCTAGCAAAATTTTCTTGGGAGTGTGAGATTTCAGACTCGAAACAGCTGATCTCAAACTTTCATAGAGATCAACGAGTAAGAGCTCACTCAAACAAATTCTCCTATTTTCATGTAAATCTCTGGCTAGAGGAATGAACCTACTGGCTACTTGTAGTGACCTACTACAAAACACATATCTCGATAACCATAGGGTGAGGAAGGCGATATGCTCTACATCTGATACACTATCACCTTCAATGTGATAATGACTGATAAATTTTGAGAAGCTGGCCAACTTGACGTCGAAGTCAATGATGCTTGAATGTTCTTCAGAGTCAGGAATATATGTCTCTCCTACTGGTGATAAGCCCGTGATAACTGCTATATCGAAGAATGTGGGTGTGATCATTCCTCCAGGAAGGTGAAAGGTATTATAGGTATTATCCCAAAAGTAAAAAGACGCAAATAATAAGGGATGGCTATAGGTGAAGCCTGGTTTCGACAACTTGATTAGATTGTAGATTCCTAGCTCTTCCCACTGATGGGATTTCTTAGCCTCTACCTTAGTAAACCATTTTTGGTAAGCTGCGTCAGGGGTAGGACAAGATCGAAATGGCTTAAGATTACTTTTAACATAATCCAGGATAAAAGGGTCTTTTGGGGGAGTATCAGAAGTTTCTATGTCTTTCGAAGAAGAGGATTCCTTCACATTCTCAGTTCCTAACCTAGGGGTTTCCATCTTATTAAACAGAGGTTTAAAATCATAACAAACAGGAAAGATTGTTCCGGTATCTTTCAGGATTTCAAAATCTGTAAGAGGGCCCATTAGGGCAAACCTCTTCCAAAGAAGATTGGGATTAATACCGGAAGAGTATATGAGTTCTTGTTCTTGAGATTCCTTGGGGTATAAGCACGATTGACCTTCGTGAATACCGACTTTGCTTTCCATGATCGCTCCATTTTGCTTTTCTTCTTGGAAATCTTCTTCATTTGAGATGTTGTTGAAGACATTGTTGGAAATTGTTGAGAGCTTTTAGGGTTTTGACAAGAAGAGAAGAAGAAAAGTTCGAGTGTGGAAAATAGTAAAAACTAAAGTTGTTTAGTTTTATAGTAAGGAAGTTGAAGCACTCATCAACTAAAGCCCGATACGTGGAGGTCGGGTTGGATACGGAATGAGGTGGCGAAGTGAACATTGGTAATAAGCGTGATTAAAGATAATCATTGTCTTTAATAACCGCACTACCGTGGCAACTGCTTTGAAGCGGTTCGAAACCCAAGAGACGCCACGATTGATGTAGTGGAAATCATACATGATCATGATTACTCAAAAGTCACATCAAAATCTTAGAATAGGTTTAAAATAAGTATTTCTCAGAAAGAGATTCGAAATACATATTTTAAAGGGGCATTTTGTTGGCTGAAGATTTTGATATATATGATTCAAAATGGAATCATTGAGCTCGAAACGAAATGATGTCAGTGTTCGTGGGAACAAAGTGAATGTCACAGTTCGGAATGAAAGAATTGGCTCTTCGAATGGACGTACTGAAACTTGGAGCTTCGAACGACAATTATGATGATACATATAAAGGAAGCTTCGAAGTGGTAGTAGGATTGTATCTGAGAAGTGAGTTCGAAACGAAGTGGCCAAAGCATTTGAAATTCAAATGCGAGCGGGATAATTGGAAGTTAGGAAATATGCGCTGGAGACGGTTCGAAGACGCGTGGAAGCAAGAGAAGCGCAATGTTCTGCATGTTCTGAACGTGGCAAGATCTCATAAGTCAGACCGTTATGGTCGAAGTAGTATAAATAGAAGTCTTAGTGTTAGGATTTCATGTGTCATATCTATTGTACAAAAATTCAAGAAACATTCAAAATACCACATGGCTAGGGAAACGAATGCTCGAATGATGTACGTATGATTGCACCAAAACTTTTATTATTCAAGAAACATCTTTATCTTTCCGTTTATCCTTTATCTTTGCATCAATGTCTTTTAAATTCTTTACATTCAAAGTCATTTAACTTTTCCTTGCATTTAAATGTTTCTTTTATTTCAAAGTCTTTACATTTCGTAAGCTCTTACATTAACGTTTTACTTTCCGTAAAATCTTTTACATTCTTGTCTTTACATCTCATGCTTTTATATTCATGCTTCTACATTAAAAGTCTTTACCTTTAAAACCATTTACGCTTTCCGCATTTCTACATTTCTTTGCAAATCGAACCTTTATGCGTTTATTTGTTCAAATCAGTTTTATGTTATTTTACTTGATCATGTCATTAAGTTATTTAGCATTATGATCGAAATACTTTGGATATATATATAAAACACTTTAAATACAAGTCTTAAACATGAATACTTATTTTGTTATTAATTCTATCCAAACGACCAATACCCCATAGGATTAATCTAGTCGATCCTGCAAGTTACTAGAGGAATTGAATAACAATCATAAAGCTTATTCGATAGTTTGGAGGACTAGCGGTTGTTTCACCAGAAATCACTGTGAACACATAGTCAATGTTCCAAGCAATTCACCACAAATGTTGGCAGAACCTGGCATAACTACTGTTATCACTAGCAACACCGATGCTCAGGAGCAGCATGTAGGTACTAATAGAAATATAGAAGAATCCACTCAAGCAGAAAATGATAACTCTAATGAAGATGAAATTGAAACCATACAGCTGGAGGAGTATGTGCCTGAAACACAGTTAGATTCAATACACAAAGAGCAGGTAACAAACTTCTTGAATGAAGCTTGGGCAAACATGGAAGATACGGAACAGGATGAGGATAATGGAGTAGACCTTCTTCCCACGAAGGATTTTAAGATGGTTACATAAAAAGAAGAAGAATAGAAAAGCACAATCTGAAAACAAAACTAGACTCCGTTCTAGTCATGCCAAACTTACCTTATGAATTTCCTTTTCTGGAACATTCGAGGCATTGCCAATAGCGCTTCCAGGCTTGCACTGAAGAAGCTGATACACAATAATTCTCCAGATTTTGTTTTTATAGCTGAGCCTTGGATGGATTACAAATTTTTTCCAAAGTTTGGCTGGCTAGGTTAGATTGAAAGCTCTTTGCTATGAACTCCAGGAATAATCAACTACCTAACCTCTGGTGCTTCTGTAAGTCTTTCTTGAACCCTACCATTGTGCATTTTTATGATCAACAGGTATCCTTCACTCTTAACTTTAATAATTGCACTTATGTTTTCTCTGATGTTTATGCTTCTACTAGTTATGTACTTAGAAAAAATTTATGGCATAGTTTAGGTAGTAATCCTACGAACATCCCTTGGACTTACATTGGGGATTTTAACACTATTCTTAGTGCTTATGAGTATAGGGGTGGACACACTCCTGCAAGCACTACTATAAGAGATTTTCAAACCTGGACTGACTCTAATAATCTCATACACCTTAGAACTCTTGGAAATTCTCGTACCTGGTGTAATGGGAGAAAAGGCAGAGGGAGAACTGAGAAAAAGCTGGACAGAGTGGTCTATAACCTCCATATTTTGGATGCTTGCCAATCTGTTGTGTGCAACACTTTACCTAAGCTCAAATCTGATCACTACCCCATCCTTCTTTCTTTCAAATTTGATAACACTAATTTTAAAAGTCAATTCAAATTCCTTAAAGCTTGGACTCAGCACAAGGACTGTGACAGAATTGTTAGTGAGGTCTGGAACACCAAAATCTTTGGATGTCCTATGTATATTCTGGATAAAAAGCTTAGACTTCTGAAAATCAAGTTGAAAGAGTGGAATCTTCTAACCTTTGGCAATATTCAAAGTATTGTGAGAACTAATGAAATAAACCTAAAAGACATACAAGCTGACATTAATATCCAGGGTTATACGGATAGTCTACAGGACAAAGAATCTAAAGCCCAACATGACTTAGAATTAGCCTTAAATATTGAAGAAGTGTTCTGGAAGGAAAAGGCTAGGATCAATTGGCATCTTCATGGTGATAGGAACACTAACTTTTTTCACACATATGCCAAGATTAAAATAAAATCGAAGTTGATTTCTTCTTTAGTGATTGATGGCAAAGTGGAAACCAAAAATGACATAATAGAAACACACATAGAATCTACTCTTCAAAGTTTATTAAAAGTTCTACCCTCACACAGGACACTGGTCTGGTTGATAAAGTGATACCCTGCCTCATAAATAGTCAGATTAATGATAGTTTAACCATGCTTCCCAGTCCTCTTGAAGTTCATTAGGCTATTCTAAACCTTAATGCTGATTCTGCTCCTGGCCCGATGGTTTTGATGGTCATTTTTTTCAAAAATTTTGGGACATCATTAGTAAGCATGTCATTGCTGCTGCTAATCAATTCTTTATGCAAAGATGGATTCTGCCTAACTTCAACTCTAACACTCTTATTCTTCTGCCTAAAACCAAAGACGCTAATTGCCTGAACCAATATCGTTCCATAGCATTGGCTAATTTCAAGTACAAAATTATATCCAAAATTCTTGCTGACAAAATTTCTCCTATTTTACCCAGCATTATCTCGCGTGAGCAAAATGGTTTCGTGCTTGGCAGAAATATAAAAGATGGCATCTGTCTTACATCTGCAGCCATTAATAACCTGCAAAACAAGAGTTACAGTGGAAATGTTGCACTAAAAATTGATATTTCAAAAGCTTTTGATACTATAAATTGGGATTTTCTGATTAAAACTCTTACTTGCTTTGGCTTCAATTATAAATTTTGCACTATGATTCATACTATTCTTAACTCTGCCAAGATATCTATTGGGTTTAATGGCAAAATGTTGGATTTTTCTCTTGCTCAAATGGTGTGAGACAAGATGGCCCTATTTCTCCCATTCTGTTCAGCATAGCTGAAGATGTTTTGAGCAGAGGCATCACTGATATTGTCAAAAACAATGCCATTAACCTTATTCAAGCTAACAAGCAATTCTAAATCCCATATCATACTCTATTTGCTGATGACATAATGATTTTTGCAGGGTGATAGCAAATCTCTAATACCATTGCCAATCTCTTAAATGAGTATGTCTTTTTCGACAAAATTGCAATCTTACAAAATCTTTGATTTATGCGGGGATGTCACTAGAAAGGCATAGTAGACTTGCAGATATCATTGATTCACTAAAGCTCGCTTTTGTTTATCTTGGTGTCCCCATTTTTGTGGGCAAGCCTAAAGCTATGAATTTCTAGTATATATAATATCGTGAACAAGCTAGCTTCGTGGAAGGCAAACTACTCTATATGGCTGGCAGAGTGCTTTTGGTGAAAACTGTCATCCATAGCATGATAGTGCATTGCATCTCAGTTTACAACTGGCCTAGCAGTGTTGTCAAGCGTATAGAGGAAGATATGAGAAACTTCATATGGAGTGGAATACTGAGAAGAAGAAAGGTGTCACTGTGGCTTGGAAAACTTGTTGCGAATATCAAATCGTGGCTTGGCATCATCTCTTTTAAAGCGTACAACTAAGCATCTAATCTTCGGCTATGCTGGAAGTTTATGAATAAGAGGCAAGACTGGTCCAAACTCCTTAATTCTAGGGTGAAACACACAAATAAATACATCAACTACTCCATTAAATCTTTGCTATGAAAAGGCATAAAGGAAAACTGTGATAAGGTGTTAGAAAACTGCATCTGGACCATTGGAAACGGGAAGGACATAAACTTTTGGCTTGATAACTAGACTGGTGATCCTCTGGTTTTAACTCTAAATATCCCAACTCAGTATCACAGAACTTTAGCTTCTACTTTCAGTGATTGGTGGACAAATGGAAACTGGATGTTACATGATAATACTAGAGATGCTTTTCCCTCCCTTAACTCCATTGTGCCAAACTTCTCTTCTCTATCCCTGATTCGCATACTGACTTCCTTGCTTGGAAATCCATTGCAGACGGTAATCTCACTCTGAAACATGCTTATTTATCTTTTAATGATACCTCTTCCTGCTGGAACTTTCTCCCTTAGGACAAGGATGTTGCTCCTGCTCGTGCGATGTTGGTCTGGAGACTACTGCACAACAAGATTCCAACGGATGCGCTGTTAAAATCTCGAGTTTTCTTTCTTCCTTCGAAATGCCTTATGTGCAACAAGGCGAATGAAGACACAAAGCGTATTTTCTTCCATTGTAGTTTTGCCTTAAGCATTTGGGCATGGCTGGTTTCTAAATTTCAAATTGCAACTGTCATCAATGATTTCAATGACTGCATCAAAGTTTTGAAACAGAACTGGAACAAGCAAACTGCTGCTGTCACTAAAGCCTACATTATGCACACCTGCTATCTCATATAGCAGGCCAAAAACTACAGCAAAATTGGTGGAAGACTTGCTGCTCCGAAAGAGCTGCGTGTGCAAAACTGATGGGAAATCACTCTAACAGGTATGCTAATAATTCAATTTCTAGTTTCTTTGTTTTGAAAGCTTTCAACATCACTATCAACCCAAATCCTACTCCTTCTTGCACTGATGTTTTATGGAGCCCTCCTCTTACTGGTTGGATAAAAGGCAACATTGATGGAGGCACTGCTGGCTCTCCTTCATTTTTCTTGCTGTGGAGGAATTTTCTGGGATAATAATGCTGATCATATAACCAGTTTTATTCATTTTTTAGGGGAAGGAAATTCTTCGTATGCTGAATTCATGGCTGCAATTATAGCTATTGAGTGTGCTGTTGACAAAGGCTGGACAAAGCTTTGGATTGAAACAGATTGCATTAGTGTCGTCAAAGCTTTACTAATTATTCTTTGGTTTCGTGGAAGATCAAATCTCGTTTTGGGTCGGGCATTCACTCTCAAAATTGATTTTATGATAATGCATATATATAGAGAAGCCAATTTTTATACGGATATTCTCGCTAGCTTTATCCTAAAGAGTAAGGCAATTGATTCCTTCAATTTTGTCCATCCTATTTTGTTAAAGGATTACTTGCTAGACAAGGCGGGTACCCCTCGCATTCGATATTGTTTTGAAGAGGTTTAGGTTTGGTCTCCTCTTGTGTCCTTTGTAATTCCTTTTCTATTTTAATTCTATATTTTGAAGTTTAAAAAAAGAAAAAGAAATGCACACTCTCACATAGGATCTAAAAGAAGTCCATATTATACCACGAGATTTTCAAGTCATCAAATAGGGCACATCTTTATCTAAAGTAGGGGAAGAGGAATTTGTTGCCCTACTGACGAGAAATGTCAACTTGTTCTCCTGGAGGCCCGCAGACATGTCGTTAATAAATGCCAAGGTGGTATCCCATCACCTCACCATTGACTCCATTATGATACTAGTGTCTTTGAGAAAGCGCAAAGTGCAAGGAAAAGCAGACGATGATTGACGAGGACATTGAGAAATTGAAGAGTACATACTTCATAGCTCAGGCCAAGTATCTAACATGGATGGCTAATGCGATATTGGTTTGGAAGTTGTTAAATAGATGGCACATGTATGATAATTTCACTAACTTGAACCCATCATACCCTAAGGATTCATACTCACTACCCAATATTCATTAGGTGATTGATGGGTCCTTAGGATACAAAACCTAGAGCTTCATGGACACTTACTCTGGCTATAGTCTAATAAAGATGAATCATGTGGACGCACTCAAAATGGCATTCATGTCCAACCATGGCAATAATTACTATAATTTCATGCCTTTTGGGTTGAAGAACGCATGTGCCACCTACCAAAGATTAATGTATAAATTTTTCTTAAAGTAGATATGGTGAAACATAGAGGTCTACATCGATGAGATAAGACCTTAAAAGGGAAACCCATTGTGTATACTTGGAAGACACCCTAGAGTCAGTTAGGAGGTATAACGTGAGCTTAAACTCTTCCAAGTTCTCCTTCGATGTTTAAGTGTGTAAATTCCTAGGATTTATGCTAACTACGATAGGGATATTTCCAAACAAGTTTCATACTACCATCAATATCATAAGTGCCTCATACATTAAGGAGGTTCAATAAATAATAGGGAGCTTAACCTCCCTAACCCGCTTTCTTTCTTGTGCAGGTGACAATGTGTTTCATTTCTTAGCCACTTTGAAAAAGGAGAAATTCGAACATACGAGCCAATGCGGGGATGTATTCATTAATCTAAAGGTCTTTTATCTATACTTGTTAGTCACTGATCAAGTAATGAGCTCTATTCTCGTCCAGGAGAAGAACATAACTAAGCATATCATCTATTTTGTGAGCAATGTGTTTAAAATATTAAGGCCAGGTACCATTAGATTGAGAGAATGGTCCCAAAAATCATGATAACTACAAGGCCATGTTCCATAAGATCGAGTGATTGGTCCTAACAGTTGTGTAATGGTGAGAACCAATTATCACATTTTCCATGTATTGAAAAAGTTAAATCTTGCGTGAAGGATGATGTCTTGGTAAAGGGAATTATCTGAGTATGATATTCAATATATAACTAGAGGGAGCATCACATTGCAAATATTAGCTAACTTCTTTGCAGAGTTTAGCTCACCGATGAACTAAGAGGCTCTTCACATATGGATATTGTTAATGGAAGGAACTTCAAACCTGAATGGAAGTGACATTGGAATAGTTCTAAAAAGACTAGATAACCTCCTGATAGAACATTGCTTAAAGATTAAGTTTAAAGCCAGCAACAAACCAAGCTAAGTATTAGGCCCTCGTCTCCGGTATAGGTCTCGCCATAAAAATGGGTCATTCATCTCAAGGCTAGGAGCGACTCATAATTGTTAACCTGATCAAAAAACCCGTGACATCACCCACATCATAGAATTTTCCGCCAAACAAAGCACCACAAAAAGTACAAATCCAAAGTGGTCCTAAGGGAAATGCGGGAGGGTGACCTCATGCCCGTCCATGTGATCGTACTAGTTTGTTTGGGGAAACTACGACTTAATTGGCAAGGTTAATATCACACATGTCAAAAGTTACTTCATGACACCTACAAACTTGAAGAGTTGGATGAAAGATGCATTTATAGGAGATGGAACTTAGTTAACTCAATATGCTATTATAGTTAGTAATTTATTATTTCTTATTCAATAAGGCGAGGGGCATTTCACCCTCAAAAATACAAACTCTCTTAAAATGTTTTGCTCTAATAACAAAAATAGGGTAGCATTCTTCCACAAAATTGAGGGTCCTCAAAGGGGGTGTCATGCCTTAAAAACCGACAAATGATTGTGAATATTTAAGTTGGATCCTCAAAAAGGAATATTTTTTCCCTTAGAGAAAATATGAATGTTAGATCGTCAAAGAGAAATCCTTGTCTCTCTTAGAGGCAATATGTATACTGAATTCTCAAATAGGAATCATTGCTCCCTTAGAAGAAATATGAATGTTGGATCCACCCGAACTAACTCCAATACCCACTTACTAAACAAATGCATTAGATAACGGGTCCAAACGCTAACGACATAAGGAGAACGTCAATGAGGAAAATCGCCTCTTCCATGAACCAAGGAGGACGAGCCTTTCCTCTCCATGTTTCTAATGAGGGAGTTGGTAGCTGCTCTCTAGCCCAAACCAAAGGAGCCAATATAAATACCTTAGTCTTAGGACTAAGAAGGTAATATCCAACATCTGTAAAAAACCATAAATAGAACTTTCCAAAACCCTAAATTAGTAAGCTCTCAATACGTCCACACACCTAAAATATACATATAGTGTAACACCCTATTTTCCCCAACGTAATAAATTAATAAAATCAGAGTGAAATAAAATTCAAGCAATGATCAAATAGGATGTCACATTTCATCATCTCAAAACTCAAACCAATTTGATCAACATTTAACAAAATGATACATAACACGCAATTCGGATGAACCAACAACATCATCATTATAGTCTTCAATAAATCAACTTCATTAACGCAACGGAAAAGAATTCCACAATTAATTCATACATCAACCAATCATTAAAAAATCAACAAAATCTCAATTAAAAGAGAGTTTACAATACTCCCAAAATTATTCAATAAAACATCGACTAAATAAAACAAGCATCCATCCCCGGTGTTACGTATCAGAGCAAGACCCGACTCAATTTATGCAATACGGAGCACTACTCCATACCTCAAGCACTATATTCTT
>CM038794.1:99356299-99488173 GCA_021764765.1 Vicia sativa | reverse complement strand
CTTTCAGGTTTAAGACGATTAAATAGGGGCAACTGTTGCACCCCAAAATTTGCCCTCCTATCTCGATTTTATCTGGTTTAGGCATCACATTCACCTGCATATATTTCCATTAGGTCATTGACATTAAACAGTCATTTACACATCGCATATGCATCATTTCGTCGTATTTAAATTGACCAAAAGTTAGTTTAAATCGATATTTGCATCATTTTATGGTTATGAAATACCCGTTATTCCACTGCATTCATTTTCATTTCTCTACCTGTTTCTTGCATCATTTTAAGTTGATTATATGTCGATGATATCAATATTTCGATTTTACAAACAGACTGCTAAAAGCGATTCGACACTGTACGAAAATTAGTGGGAAAAATATTTCAAACTTTCGCCTCTAACTCACTGCTCTATGAATCTACGTGTCGCGTAGATCATGAAGATGTGATCTCCCTAATTTTTCGATATATTTCGAAGTTTTGTTTTTAACCGTAAGTGTTTTAAAATCAGGTATTCTTCATTATCGTTTTATTTCAATTTTAATTATTTCAATAATTTTTATTTAATCTATGAAACCCGTAGTTTATTTTAATATGTTCATTTAATTTTTTCGGATAATTATTGTCCGAACTTTTGTCTTTTTTGACAATTTTAAGTGTCTAATTTCTATCTCTAAAAATTAAAACAAAAATATGTTTGAGTAGATTATTTTTTATTTTTTGGGCTTTGAGGCCCATTTTATCAAAAAGGGTATTTTAGGCATTATCAAAAATTGTTAAACCCTAATTTATTGGGTATATATGTTATGTTATAATGGAAGCAAAAGGGGCACCAAATGGAAAAAAACAAAAAAATGTAAAGGGAGGCGGATCCGAAATGGGTTGCTCTTCATCTGCTCAAAACAACAGCATCATCCTTCAACTCCAATCATACTGCCTCTGTCCACTCAGCCGCGACCTCCATCTTCCTTCTCCGCCACTCTCTCCAACTCAAACCTGTTTCCTAACCAACAACCAACTCCGACCGAAACAACACCTCGCCGGAATCCATAACCTCCGTTCAATCATCCATCTTCATTCCCAACACCACCTTCATTCCCTTTCTCTTCAACCTGCTACCCCACTCTCCACTGTTACCACCCATCGATCCCTTTCTAATACCTCCTTCCAGCTTCCTCGCTGCATCATCACCGAAAAACACCATCCTCCAGCAAACCATCTTCATCTTGCCTTCACCATTCAACTCCCATAATCTCCGCGCCGCCGCATCCCTGTAACCTTCGCTGTCACCGCATCATCATCATCATCCGTAACCCACCGGAACTCATGCTCACCTCGACCTTGTTTCCTCCATCACAACCACAAATCGCCGGTCCCTTTCCTCCACAAGCCATCACGTTCATCTCCATCCTCACCGAACTCCCTCTGTCCGTTGCCAAACAACCATCGCCTCTCCTTCGTCCGAAAACCCCCTTCCTGTACTCCCTTCCGTTACCCCCTCCATTCTGTCTTCCTCTCATCTTAGCCGTAACCCTTCTCATCCAACCACTATAATCACCTTCCCCCCATATCTTCCTTCCATATTCACTTCAATCTTCTTCTGATCTGCTAGCCACCCTTCATCCGAACAACCACCATATTCACTTCAATCTTCTTCTGATCTGCTAGCCACCCTTCATCCGAACAACCATCTTCGCTTTCCGGTCACCGCACTCAAATCCACTTCCTAAAACGCGGAAGTTGTTCGTCGAGAAAGTCATCCAATCATGAAGATGAAGCCGCGTCTCATCAATGTCCGTGGAGATAAGTTCAACTGCGCCACACGGAGATTAAGCCATTCCGTACCTTGCAAATGTGTAAAGCTTATTATTCCTCAAAGACACGACTTGTCTATGTTGTATGGATGGAGAAGTTGTATGAGAAGTGGAGGCCTTATCGATCTGTTGCTTTCGCTATATGTGGTGTTTTGTTGAAGAGAAGGGCCGTCAATGGTTGTTACATTGCGTTCAGCTTGCAGCGGCATCGGATGGAGTATCATCACCAACAATGAAGCAACTACAACAACAACAACGGTCATTTGATACTGCCTCACCGATTCCGAATCTCCTACCACCGCGGTTGTTCTTTGGTTTCACCGAGTTGGTAAGATCAATCCATCATTACCGTTTTCATAATTTAAGTATTTATGGGTGATGTTTGTGATTGAATGTGCATATATGATTATTTGTGTCGGGTTTGATTTGTTTGTCATGTGAGTTACAGCTATGCTATGAGAAAAATGTGTTAAGTTTTTGGTGCTGCATGTTCTGTTTTGTAAGGCAAGATGATGATGTTTTGTTTATAATTGTAGCGTGTGACATTCATGTTAGTTTCGATGAAGGTTCAATGTTTAGTGTTTATCCGCGTAGAAACTAACCGAGAAACTATGAGTACACTATCTTGCTCTCATTTTAATTTCAATTGTTTTTGTGTTTTGAGCGATGTTCGAGGGTAGTTTCGAGGATGGTCTAATGTCGATGTTGTGTTGATTCGCATAAGATATGACCGAGAAACTATAGGCGTAACTTTATTGTCATTTCTCTTTGAGGTAATTTTGAATAAGAATGTTGGTTGTGATACCGCTTTTATCGTTATTCTCAATTGAAGTAAAACCGTGTTAGTGGTGTTGAAGTTCGAAGATAGCGTCACTTTGTCAATATTAATTGTGAGTAAAGATTGATATCCATTTTAGTTTCGATGAAGGTTTGATATCAATATTGCATTTATTTGCATAGATTATTAAGAACCGTTAGGGGCAGCATGTTGCTCTTTTCGCTTTGTGTGGTGAATTTTGAGTGAGAAGGTCACTTTGCTTTGGATATAATCGATTGAATTGTGGCTGTCCGGATTTTGATTTAGGCGATTAAGGGTTATTTTGAAACTCGATTTTTCATGCTTGGAAATCTGTTTGGTTTTAGAATGCTTGAGGTTACTCTTAAGACTTAATTGTTTTACTACTTCCTTGTTGATTCAAGTTTGAGTTAAATTTCTACTTTGTCCATGTTCTTAATTGTTTATGCACGTGTAGTGATTTTAACTGTGAATCTTGATTACTAACCATGTTCAATTTGTTCCCATCTTATTTCATTTTAATCTTTATCTCACACTCAAGTTACTAACGAGTTTGTTCATTTGTGAAGATATTCAAAGATTACTCAAGCATTCATACTCAATTAACAAATTAATGTTGAATTACTACTTTTATTTAATATTTAGTAATGTATATACAAAGTACTTATCATTTTTATTCTTATATTTATTGTTGTAAATATAATTATACATAGTATTTTTATTTTATACTTAAATATTGTAAATATATAATTATGTACATATTATTTTTGATCTTATATTTTTATCATTTTTATTTGTAAATAAAATTATGCGGTAATATATCGATTGCCTTAGAATTGATTTCTATATAATCTATTCTAATTCATCTAACAAAATACAATAATTGATATTTGAGTATTTCAATTTTCCCCGCATATGTTTTGTTTGTATATCATGCAATGTAGGGACCCTTATCTCGCATTCATCTAATGAGCCAAGTTGTATCCAATCTTAAAGACTACTTGAAGAGTATTGCAATTTATTCGATTATTCCAATTAATTCGATTTGGTTGTAATAGTTTATGATTTATTTACTTGTGTGTTCTAATTACCATTTAATAACTCGTTTATCATATTAGAACACATAGCCTCCTCTTGGGCTCCTCATCAATGAACAGGTAAACATACACAATGCACACTTGCACACATTTATAGTTTGGTCCTGGGCTTTTCTACAGCGACAACTATTCGATCGATTGTTCCAATCGGTCGTTTAGAATACTAGTGTCACGCTAGTCTCACTTTTAGGAGCATACATAAAGCCACCTTGTATGGGCTCGCTTGTTTTCCTAAAACACTTTCAATTCAAAACAATTAATTGAACTTGTTCTTTTGAAAATCAATTTTTCTACAAAAACCAAAAAAAACTTAGTGATATGGTATTTAATTAAATTGTTAGAGGTTAGCCCGACGATTTAATTAAAATGTAAAGTATTTGGGCCATTAGAGGGTAACCCAATGACTTAAATACTTTATTCCATAACACTTAATAAAAGTGAACTTTGTTTCACATCACTCTTTTCATAACAAAGATTTTGGATGAGAGATGATCGGTTGACCTCAATCACCAATCTCGAGTATCGAATCGTTAGAGGATATCCCAACGTTTTGATACTTGTCATCCACAACCAAACCCCTAAAACACTTTCAAATTAAATTAATTAATTGAATTTGTTTTCTAAATCAATTTTTTTACAAAACAAAAACATGGTGTTATGGTATTTAATTAAATTGTTAGAGGTTAGCCCGACGATTTAATTAAAATATAAAGTATTTGGGCCATTAGAGGTAACAATGACTTAAATATTTTATTCCATAACACTTAATAAAAGTGAACTTTGTTTCGCCTCACCCTTTTCACAACAAAGATTTTGGATGAGAGACGATCGGTTGACCTCAATCACCGATCTCGAGTATCGAATCGTTAGAGGACCTCCCAACGTTTTGGTACTTGTCATCTACAATTAAAATCAACTCAACCCATTCAAATTCCTTTTCCGCTCATACGCGGTCATCAAAACATTTTCTTCTAAAATCAATACAAACAATCCAAGACATTTTCAACAAGAACTACGGAGTTTTGACTTTCCCATTGCGAGGGAATCGTAGGCAGCGGTTTGAAAGTGTCAAACTCAAAATAATAACAAACAAATCCGTTTTCTTCTTTCTTAAATTTATAACTTAGAAATTAGCGATTACACACACACAAACACATTTTGAACTAAATGGGTCCCATCGAGTCTGATGGACGTAAAGTGCTAATACCTTCCCTTGCGTAACCGACTCCGAATCCATCCTTTTTGGTCTTAGAGCCTTATCCGATTTTTGTGGGTTTTATCTATATTTCCCCGTTCTTTTAGAACAAATAAAATTAGGTGGCGATTTCATTTTTTTTGAAAATTCATTTACATGATTTTTTTGAAAATCGAGTTGCTTCACTTGAGAATCAAAGAAAATATGTTAGCTCAGAAATCTAGAATTAAATGGTTGAAGGAAGGGGATTCTAATAGTCGTTTCTTCCATATGGTTATGAAGGAAAGAAGAAGATCTAATCATATTGGGCCTATCAATTCTAACCAAGGTCTCCTTGAGTCGGTTGAAGAAGTTAAAGAGGGAGTTTGGAATCACTTTGCGGCCAAATTCAAAGAAAGAGAAACGGAGGAAGTGGGTTTAGAAGGAATTCATTTTAATAGCTTGAAGGTTGAAGATTGGGTGTTCCTTGATAGTCATTTCCATGATGATGAAATTAAGGAAGCTATTTGGGGTTGTGGGAGTTCTAAAAGCCCGGGGCCGGATGGGTACTATTTTCTTTTCTTTAAAAAGTGTTGGCAAATTCTTAAAGAGGATATCCTTGGCTTTTTTTAGATATTTTCATAATGGTGGAGTTCTTTCTAATTCTTTTACATCCTCTTTCTTATCTTTAGTCCCTAAATCTCCTAATCCTGTTTCTTTAGACGATTATAGGCCAATTTTCCTTATCGAATGTCTTCATAAAGTGATCTCAAAGTTTTTGGCGGATAGGTTGAAAAAAGTTATTTCTTCGATTGTTTCTCCTTGCCAAAGTGCTTTTGTCCCGGGAAGATAATTGTTGGATGGTGTTTTGGTAGCTAATGAGGTGGTTAATTTTTCTAGAAAATAGGGAAGAGATTGCCTCCTTTTCAAGGTAGATTTTGAGAAGGCTTATGATAAGGTTAATTGGAATTTTCTTAAAACGATGATGGGAAAAATGGGATTCAGTAATTGTTGGAGGAGATGGATGGAGTTAGTGGTGTTTCAAAGTAAGCTGTCGGTCTTAGTTAATGGGAGTCCGAGGAAGGAATTCTTGGTGGAGAAAGGATTAAGACAAGGTGATCCTTTATCTCCTTTTCTTTTGTGTTAGTGGCGGAAGGCCTTGCGAGGTTGGTTCGGAAATCCCAAGAAATCGGTGATTATGGAGATTTTGTGGTGAATGGTAGGTGTTCGATCGATATTCTTTAATTTTCTGATGATACCTTGTTAATTGGAAAGGGTTCTTGGAAGCAAATTTGGGTGATTAAATTGATTTTGAAGGCGTTTGAGATGGTGTCGGGTCTTGGGATAAATTATCATAAAAGCAAATTAATAGGTATTAATGTGAATATGAGTTTCTTGGAAGTCGCGTCTTATGTTTTAGCTTGCAAGATTGAGGTGAGTAACTTTAATTTTCTTAGAATTCCTATTGGGTCTAATCCGAGAAAGTTGGCTACTTGGTCCCTTCTTATTAATAAAGTGAAGAAGCGGTTATCGGGTTGGAAGAATAGGTTTCTCAATCTCGGGGGTAGAATTACTCTTTTGAAATCCATTCTAGGTTCTTTATCCATTTTCTATATATCTTTTTACAAGATGCCTAGAAAGGTGGTCAAGATAATTACTAGCTTACAAGGAGGTTTTTTGTGGGGAAGTTCGGAGGAAAAGAGGAAAATTCATTGGGTGAGTTGGAAGAAAGTTTGTCTTCCAAAGGAGTTGTGTGGTTTGGGGTTAAAATATATTGGGGATTTTAACATGGCTCTTCTGTAACACCCCTTCTAATTACCCGCGATTTATAATTAATAATCAGAGTATTTAACACGTATCAAGAGGCATCACAATTTTAATATAATTCAAATTTATAACCAAAACCAGTTGTCATGCTTTCACTGAAGGAAATCATTAAATAAAACAAACTTAAGGTTATGTTTAACAGCGGAAATGAAACATAACAAAATCCTGAATACATCATTCATAACTATTCCAGGATATAAATCGAAACATGGACCAAAACCATTATTTAATATTCATAAAGAATTTCAAATCAAGCGTTTCCCCAGTGTTACATCTACCAGAGCACGACACTGACACGCGGATTAACTAATGACTCAACTCTAGAAGCTATCCTCACTGATTCCAAGCAGCTAATCACTTCAAATCTGAAATCATTAAAGTAAGGGTGAGATCTCTATCCAATATAAAATGCATTATACGTTTTTAAAATACAACGGAACAATTAAATACGTTAGTCCATTATCCAAACACATAATCATAGTCAATCCACAAATGCATCTCACACAATGAACATGTAAATATAACAAGCGATTGATATTGCAACACTGGAATCCATCCTAGCATGTTACAATCCCATATGCAATGCAGACTCTATGCATGTGGTACCAAACGTGAACCGAGTTCACCCACTGTTCCATCACACTCGGAAAACAGCGGTAATCCATGATTCTCCCATAACCACTGGGTCAAGAATCCCAATCCATGATTCGCCCATAACCACTGGGTCAAGAATCCAGCCTCACTACCTCTGAATCCTGGTAAGTTTATTGGCTCTGCAAGCTCACTTCCGCCCAATGGGAATGAACCAATTAACAAATGCTTATGCATGCATCATAAAAGCATGCAACATCAATTCACAGATTATGATATCAACATAATTCACATAATGCCAATCACCAATGTATCACATTCAATCATAATGAATATCAACACAACATTGTAAGCATTATTTCTCATTCGTTAACTCAGACCATTCATAATCATTCCCCATTATCCTTAACTATCCACACTTTTCAAAATCGGAAGCTCGACTCTTTTTAAAATAATTTTAACAAAATAATATTTTTCCCTTTTTAAAAGATAGTATTTTTAATTTAAAAATCTTTAAAAGCGGCACTCGAATCGAGTTACGGTTTAGAAAATATGAATTTTTGAAGTTTTAAGTGTTTTGAAGTTTATCTGATGGAACCGGTTCCTCCTGGAGAACCAGTTCCACTTTTGAAAATACGCTTCCTGAAATTTGTATGGGAACCGATTCCTCCCCGAGAACCGGTTCCACGCAAAAATAGCCAATTTGAAAGTTTACTGGGAACTCGGTTCCTCCCGAGGATAACCGGTTCCCACTACTGAGAATCAAAATGCTATTTTGACACATTTATACATTCCTTATCACTTCAATCATTTTCATACAATTGTAACATTAGAACACCAATTTGCAACCATTATACACCAATACAACATCATACATCGTTGTTTCATCATTCCTATTAATTGTTCGACTATTAATGGTCTTAAATCCTATAATCCGACACAAAATAGGGTTTATTCCTACAAACCTATATTTATCAAAAATCAAACTTCCTCACATACCCAATTATCCAATTAATTTCCAAAACCCATAAGGCATTAAAACCGAATGAAATCACCCTTACACGATGATCTTGATTTTCGGCGTTGGCTTTTTCCTTCTCTTCTCTTCTCTTCTCCAATTCTACGTGAAATGATTTTTCCAAAAAGACCTTCTTTTCCTCCTTTTCCTTTTTATAATCCTTTTAATACTCCTTTTATTTATTCCAATAAAATAAATAATTAGTAATTAGTAAAGTAGAGTGATTTACTCCTCACACCCTCTAACTACTCTTCACCCACCAACTCTTCTTTTTAATTAAATAATCCAATTAAATCCAAAAATATAAATAATCAAGCCTTTAATTAATTAAATAATTAAATTCCTAATTATCTAACATTTGAATTAATTAAAGGTGTCCTGACTCTCCCTACTAAAAGAGTTTTCGTCCTCGAAAACATACCTTAGACGAAAAGTTTGGGATACGAGTCCTTCATCTGGCTTTCCAGTTCCCAAGTCACATTTCCTCCAGCTGGTCCTCCCCAAGCTACTCTCACCAGTGCTATCTCCTTACCACGCAATTGCTTCACTTTCCGATCCTCAATTCTCATCTGCTCATGATCAAATTATCCGTGCACTACATCATCTACAGAATCTCATGAGACGGATCCATGATGTACCTCCTCAAGAGATACATGGAAGGCGTCATGCAAATTTGCAAGGGCGGTAAAGCAATCGATAAGCAACTTTCCCAACTCTCTTGGTAATTTGAAATGGACCAATAAAGCGCGGAGTCAACTTTCTTGACTTCAAAGCTCGACCAATACCGATCATCGAGTAACTCGCATGAACACGTGGTCTCCTTCACTAAACTCAAGATCTTCCTCCTCTTATCATGATAACTTTTCGGCGACTACGAGAAGCTCTCATCCTCTCTGAATCATCTTGATCTTTTAGAAGTTTGTTGGACAATCTCGATCCGATCACGGCACTTTCTCGGTTCGTACCAACCTGGCGTCCGGCACCTTCACCACACAAAGCGAGCCATACCGATGCTCGAATGAAAACTATTGTTGTAGGTAAACTCTATCAACGGTAAGTAGTTATCCCAAGCTCCACCTTTCTCTAACACACAAGCCCTCAACAAATCTTCTAACTAGATCGTCCTCTCGTCGACCATCATGCGTGGATGATATGCGCAACTCAATCGTAACTTAGTACCCAAAGCTTCTTGCAGCCCCGTCCAGAACTTAGACGTAAACCTCGGATCTCGATCCGACACAATACTAGAGGGAATACCATGCAAACTTACGACCTTTTCGACATACAATTCTGCCATCTTCTCCATCGGATAATCCATTCTTATCGGAATAAAGTGAGCAGACTTTGTCAACCGATCAATAATAACCCAAATAGAATCACAGTTCTTCGCTGTCCTCAGCAAACCAGACACGAAATCCATAGAAATTCCATCCCATTTCCATTCCGGAATAAACAACGACTCCATCAATCCTGACGGTTTCTGATGTTCAATCTTTGATTTCTGACAAACCAAACATGCATACACAAACTCGGCAATTTCCTTTTTCATTCCAGGCCACCAAAATAATTTCTTCAAGTCATGATACATCTTAGTAGCACCGGTGAATACTCGACCCTCGATGTCCTTCTTCCAAAATACTTTTCTAATCTCGGCAACATCGGAACACACACTCTATCACCAAATCTCATAATGCCATTCTCATCAATTCGAACTCACCTCCTTGACCTTGGTTAATCAATGTCGACTTATCCACCAAACCAACATCGATTACATCCATTTCGAATCTCTTCCAAAATACCACTAGTCGACTTCAACATGCCCAATTTCACACTATTCGGATAGTTTCACATACCAAACTCAAGTCTACGAATTGTTCCACTAAATCAATTCACGAACCATTAACATCGAAATATGCAAGGATTTCACGCTTAGCGACCCAACGTTTGCCTTACTAGGATGGTAATTCAAACGAAATCATAATCCTTGAGAAATTCTAACCACCTTCTCGCCTCATATTCACTCTTTACGATCAAAGAGATACTTGGGCTCTTGTGATCTTTGAACACTTCAAACCGTGAACCATACGGATAATGCCTCCATAATTTCAAAACAAACACATTGCCAACTCTAAATCATGAGTCGGTAATTCCTTTCATGAATCTTCAACTGTCTCGAAGCATAAGCCACAACCTGCCTATCTTGCATCAAAACACCACCTAAACCCCTCAAAGGCGCATCACAATACACCACGAAAGATTCTGCGAGATTCGGCAAAATTAGAATCGGAGCACTAGTCAACCTCCTCTTCAACTCTTGGAATCCTTTCTCACAATCGGAATCCCAAACAATTGCTTGACTTTTTCTTGTCAACTTAGTCAACGGTAAGGCTAACTTCGAAAATCCGTCAATGAATTTCCTGTAGTAACCTGCAAGACCAAGAAAACTACGAATCTCTGAAGCATTCTTCGGCGCTTCCCACTGAGATCCTGCTTCTACTTTTGTAGGATCAACAGCAATGCCATTCTTGGAAATCACATGACCAAGAAAACTCACTTCGCTTAACCAAAACTCGCATTTAGACAACTTCGCATAGAGTTTCTTCTCCTTCAACAATTCCAAGACGATTCTGAGATGCTCTGCATGCTCTTCATCACTCTTTGAATAGATCAAAATATCGTCAATAAATACCACCACAAACTTGTCAAGATATGGATGGAATATCCTGTTCATATACTCCATAAAAACACCAGGTGCATTAGTAACTCCAAACGGCATAACAGAATATTCATAATGCCCATACCTCGTTACGAATGCTTACGAATATCTCCCGCCTTGACACGAATCGATGATATCCGGACCTCGGATCAATTTTACTAAATACACAAGCTCCACTAAGCGATCCATCAAATCATCGATCCTCGGCAATGGATACCGATTCTTGATCGTCACTTTATTCAAGCGCATAATCAACACAGTCTCATTGTACCTTCCTTCTTCTTAAACCAATACTGCGCACCCAGCGAAACACTAGGCGAATAAAATTCTTCTCTAGTAACTCTTCCAACTATTTCTTCAACTCGGACAATTGGATGCCGACATGCAATAAGGCGCCATCGGACTAGTTCCGGGAATCGGTCTATAGCAAACTCCATTTCCTCTCGGTGGTAGCTCACTAACATCTTAGGAAACACTCTGGAAATTCACAGGTAGTTCACCACTCTTAGCTTTTCCTTTCACCCGTCGAAGAATATAACATAAACACTACAACACCATCTCTAGCGGTGAATTCATACGCTTAGCGGCATAGTCCCATCTTGACTTTAACTTCTTGGGGAATATGACCGTCTTCTCAAAACAATTGATATGAACCTAGTTGAAGACCAACGTTCATTCAAGGATAATATCAAGTTGTTCTAAAGGTAGGCACACTAAATCCATACAGACCCTCTACCAAAATGACAATAGGACAATTCCTACAAACATAAGTAGTCAGAACCCGACCAGAGTGTCGATAACCATACTCCATCAAATTAGAAATTTCCAAATTTAATCTTTTAGCACAATCCAAAGCAATAAAAGAATGCATCACTCCAGTATCAATAATTGCAATTAAAGGTATGTCGTTAATAAAACATGTACCTTTAATCAACTGATCATCTGGCTTAACCTCGATCGACCGGCGAACACCTTCCCACCTCTTTCTTTGGCTTAGTACTGCTGCAGACGGCGTGTCCTTCTTCGCCACAGTTGTAACAAGTTATTCTTACGGATCGCACTCGGCGATTATGACCAAATCTCCCACAGTTGTTACACTTCTTTGCATTATTCCTGCATTCAGTAGCTCGGTGTCCCATATCACCACACCTACAACACTTAATGGAAGAACCAGAAGAACCAGAGTCTCCCCCACTAGGCTTCTTCCAACCTCCAAATTTCTGATTACTCCTATCATAGGGTTTACCACGATCCATCATCTCTTGCCCTACGATCGGCATAACTCGAGCATTCGACTTAGTACTAGCAAGATCTTCTTCCAAAATCCTACTACAGTCAACTAAATCAGGAAACCTTCTAATGCGCTGATACCTGATACCCTGCTTGATCTCATCACGAAGACCATTCTCAAACTTGATACATTTGGAAAATTCCCCATCTGCATCGTTAGTGTAATGAGCATAATACTTCGCTAATTCCGTAAACTTGAGCATACTCACTTGACTTGTTGCCTTGCGAGCTCGAAACTCAATCTCTTTCTTGCGAATGTCTTGAAAGTACCTTCTCGGAAAAGCTCTCACGAACACCCAAGTCAATGTAATGCCATCTTCTTCCATTTCGGGTAGCAACCCACGGTCATCGACTTCCTCTGCTAGCATGTAGTACCATACCTCACCTTCAACTCCCGGCCAATCAATCACTCACGAAGATCCTCTCGATCTCCTTGACCACTTCGAGCACCTTCGGGATCATGCGTGCCCTTGAACAATGGAGGATTATTCGTGAAAATTCCCCATTGTCATCGGCACCAATGACTCCCTGCTGATTCCCTCCGAGCACTCCATCTAACATTCCCAAGGCTTCAGCAATAGCATCATCGTTTCTTCCGTTACCTCATCCAGCCATTGTTCTATAACATTACAAAACAATCCACATCAGCACTCAAGTATCGACAGTGTCATCTTACACTAGTCGCATACTAAGGAATAACGACACTAAGACAAGACCGACTATGCTCTGATACCACTATTGTAACACCCCTTCTAATTACCCGCGATTTATAATTAATAATCATAGTATTTAACACGTATCAAGAGGCATCACAATTTTAATATAATTCAAAGTTATAACCAAAACAGTTGTCATGCTTTCACTGAAGGAAATCATTAAATAAAACAAACTTAAGGTTATGATTAACAGCGGAAATGAAACATAACAAAATCCTGAATACATCATTCATAACTATTCCAGGATATAAATCGAAACATGGACCAAAACCATTATTTAATATTCATAAAGCATTTCAAATCAAGCGTTTCCCCAGTGTTACATCTACCAGAGCACGACACTGACACGCGGATTAACTAATGACTCAACTCTAGAAGCTATCCTCACTGATTCCAAGCAGCTAATCACTTCAAATCTGAAATCATTAAAGTAAGGGTGAGATCTCTATCCAATATAAAATGCATTATACGTTTTTAAAATACAACGGAACAATTAAATACGTTAGTCCATTATCCAAACACATAATCATAGTCAATCCACAAATGCATCTCACACAATGAACATGTAAATATAACAAGCGATTGATATTGCAACACTGGAATCCATCCTAGCATGTTACAATCCCATATGCAATGCAGACTCTATGCATGTGGTACCAAACGTGAACCGAGTTCACCCACTGTTCCATCACACTCGGAAAACAGCGGTAATCCATGATTCTCCCATAACCACTGGGTCAAGAATCCCAATCCATGATTCGCCCATAACCACTGGGTCAAGAATCCAGCCTCACTACCTCTGAATCCTGGTAAGTTTATTGGCTCTGCAAGCTCACTTCCGCCCAATGGGAATGAACCAATTAACAAATGCTTATGCATGCATCATAAAAGCATGCAACATCAATTCACAGATTATGATATCAACATAATTCACATAATGCCAATCACCAATGTATCACATTCAATCATAATGAATATCAACACAACATTGTAAGCATTATTTCTCATTCGTTAACTCAGACCATTCATAATCATTCCCCATTATCCTTAACTATCCACACTTTTCAAAATCGGAAGCTCGACTCTTTTTAAAATAATTTTAACAAAATAATATTTTTCCCTTTTTAAAAGATAGTATTTTTAATTTAAGAAATACTGCCGAAAACGGCACTCGAATCGGAGTTACGGTTTAGAAAATATGAATTTTTGAAGTTTTAAGTGTTTTGAAGTTTAATACAGTGGAACCCGGTTCCTCACTGGGAGAACCCGGTTCCCACTTTTTGAAAATACACGCTTCCTGGAAATTTGTATGGGGAACCCGGTTCCTCCCCACTGGGAACCGGTTCCCACGTACAAAAATGGCTAATTTTGAAAGTTTTACACTGGGAACTCGGTTCCTCCCCAGGGATAACTGGTTCCCACTACCTGCAGAATCAAAATCTGCTATTTTGACAGCATTTATACATTCCTTATCACTTCCAATCATTTCCATACGAATTGTAACATTAGAACACCAATTTGCAACCATTATACACCAATACAACATCATACATCATTGTTTCATCATTCCTATTAATTGTTCGACACGCTAATGGTCTTAAATCCTATAATCCGACACAAAATAGGGTTATTCCTACAAACCTATATTTATCAAAAATCAAACTTCCTCACATACCCA
Organism: Vicia sativa; assembly: GCA_021764765.1. Lineage (NCBI taxonomy): Eukaryota > Viridiplantae > Streptophyta > Magnoliopsida > Fabales > Fabaceae > Vicia > Vicia sativa. The sequence goes on along the minus strand of CM038794.1, from coordinate 99,473,463 downwards.
ATTATCCAATTAATTTTCAAAACCCATAAGGCATTAAAACCGAATGAAATCACCCCTTACCTCGCGATGATCTTCGATTTTCTCGGTGTTGGCTTTTTCCTTCTCTTCTCTTCTCTTCTCCAATTCTACGTGAAATGATTTTTCCAAAAAGACCTTCTTTTCCTCCTTTTCCTTTTTATAATCCTTTTAATACTCCTTTTATTTATTCCAATAAAATAAATAATTAGTAATTAGTAAAGTAGAGTGATTTACTCCTCACACCCTCTAACTACTCTTCACCCACCAACTCTTCTTTTTAATTAAATAACCCAATTAAATCCAAAAATATAAATAATGAAGCCTTTAATTAATTAAATAATTAAATTCCTAATTATCTAACATTTGAATTAATTCGGGGTGTCACATCTTTTAAACAAGTGGCAGTGGAGAATCCTTCAAGGCCAAGATTCTCTTTGATTTAAGTTATTGAAAGATAGATATGGAGACATAGCGATGAAAGTTTTTTGTGGTGGCAATGAGTTCAAAGCTTCCGAATCTCAATCTTTTTGGTGGAAAGATATCTTGTCAAGTTCTTATTTCTCTTCTAGTGACCCTATGGTGGAAAGGTGCAAATTTGTGGTGGGTAAGGGATTCTCGATCCCGTTTTGGGAGTCGAAATAGATAGATGATGTGAGCTTAAAAGAAAGTTTCCCAGAGTTATATGCAGAGTCTTGTTTGAAAAGGATTTTGGTGGCCGAAATGGGAGGGTGGATAAATGGATAGTGGGTTTGGAGTAATTGTGGTATTGATAGAGATAGATTACATACTGTTTTGAGAAATGTGTTATCTAGTTTGAGGTTGAAGTTGGATAATTCTCTCTTGCTTGATTCCAGTATTGATAAAGTCATTTGGTTGTCGGAACCGGAAGGGATTTTTTCGGTGTCTTCTTGTTATGCTTACTATGCTAAAATGTGTTATCCGTTTGGGCCGAGGAATAGAGGTGGGGAAGCCTTGGAATTGATTTGGAAGTTTGATGTCCCTTTTAAGATCAAAGTCTTTGGGTGGAGACTTTTTGTGGATAGAAATCCTACGAAAAATCTTTTGGCTAAGAGAGGTATTTCTTTCTCCTTGGATAATTTAAAATGTGTGTTTTGTGGGGTTGTTAATGAAAGTAGAGATCATTTTTTTAATTGTTCGGTAGTGAAAAATATATGGAGGGATATAGCAATATGGATTTATAAACCATGGAGGGATGTAGAGAATTGTTTAGCTAGTTTTTTGGATTGGTATACTTTTTGTAAAGAAAAGAAAGTTAAAGAGAGAAAGTTAGGGGATGGTGTGGCTAGCTACTTGTCGGATTATTTGGTTGATGAGGAATGATATATGCTTTAGAAATGATACTTGGAACATTAGTGATATGGTTTGGAGTATCAAGATGTTAATATGGAGGTGGTCTCTTTTAGGAGATATTACATATTCCAATTACAACTTTTACAATTTTAACAAAGATCCTTTGTTATTTTTAGTGTAGTGGAATTGGTTTGTAATTTTCTCTCTTTTTGTTCGGGCGTTAGTTCCGTTTCTTTTGTGTAAAGGTTGGAGAACCCTTAGTTTTCTTTCATCAATGAATCTTGCTTACACACAAAAAAAAACACAAAAAGTATTTTCAAATCTCTCACCTTTTGATAAAACTTCTTAAAATTAATATGAAAAAATGCTTAAATGATTAAGAAGTTTAGTTGATCAATTAGGAAGGAAAAATATATAGGTTAAAAGATTAAATCTTGCATTTAATATATTAAAATAAACTGAAACACCTCATGATTAGTTAAGAATGGTTTTAATCGATTAAGTGATGTCAAAATTTAAAGTTTCTTCTTTTGGCTAAGCTAACAAATAAAAATATGGATTTAATTGGTCAAAATGTTAAAAGCTCGTGGATTATGTTCTTTTTTAGCCATTTTTTTCATATATAAATAAAGTTTTTCCTCGTTTCAAAATACATATGTAGAAGTTCCGATTAAACTCTCAATTATTTTTATTTTTGCTCATCAAATAAAATTATTTTGCTAACCCAATGGATGAGTTTCTTACTCTTTCATTAAATGAGGTACAAATAGAGCTAGTAAGAGGTTCAAAAGAAAAAACAAATTCAACATACACTATTACAAATAACACTTTTTATGACGGAACTTGCACCTTACATAAAAAACTGAAGAGTAAGCCATAGACGCATCACATTTAAAAAACATATATTCTCTCGGTTTTTAGAGGCAACTCCTATTTTCTTTGTATTTTTCTCCAATTTAATAGACGATTTTTAGATAAAATCAGGGACAAAATTAGTAAAACCAAGGGAAAAATTAATAAAATCAGAGATAAAAACCGGAGTATATACATTGCCAGGGACGGTTAAATTTTTTGCCCTGGCTACCTAAAATTTCTAGCTCCGCCACTTACTAAAGGGACACGTTTTTGAATCCCAAGTATGAAATAGCGCAAAATTGAAATTCCAAAAAATACTATTGTTGGGGATCAAACTCATGACCAATGTTACTTTACCCCTCAGTTTTTGATTAACCGAGGAAAAAAATGACAGATTTTCACGTCATCTTTCTTTACCTCACATGTGTAATCGAGATTATATTTTATTTGCGTCCGAGAGGAAATGAGATTATTTGTAGTAGTGACAAGACGCAAAAACCACAAATATTGAAAAATAGCATATCAAATCGATTGGCATAATATCCCAATCAATTGAATAATCTCAAAACTCAAATATTTGAAAATTTGTGCACACAGCAGCTAGGTGGTTGAGGTTGAGAAAATCTGTGCACACAAGCAAGAGTTTCTCCAACGTCTAATTACAATGACTATTTCCCAAAAATTCAAAGCTTCCAATCAATTGATTGGACAATACTTATAAATAAAGGTAAGTTTTCCCTCTTTTGTTCATTTAATTAGAACTCTTTAAGCTCCCTCCTTCTCTCATCATCACCTCAAATGGCACAAAGAATTTGATCCTCTCAAACTTTTTCATCTTATTTCTCTGGAAAATTCTCAACTCAAGAACAAGAGAATAATTTCAAACGATACTTAAAGAAAATTGTACACCTATCGTTACATGGATAAGTATATATTCAAATCTTGTCTTTGTTAGATGGAAAAGGACATAATTCTACAAAGAGACAAAAGAGGTACAATTCATGCATGCTTCTACAAAGAGACAATATTTGAATAGATCTTCATCCATGTGTACAATTTTATTCATATTAATAGAAATAGATTCATTTTCAACCGTTTAAAATAATAGTAGTTTCTCTGTATGTGTATCTTCATAATCATTTTTATACACTCATAAATGGAGTTAAATTCTAACTTGGTACGTTCAACTATTCCGCATGAGGAGAGAAGGGGGGAGATTAAAACACTTTTGATTTTCTATTTCAACGGAAGAGCAATTAGTTTTAAAGATGAAAAAAAGTGTTTTAATTTATTTGAAGTGGATTTCTTAACTCACCACATACTCTTCTAGCGCACCACGTGAATTTTCACTAATGTCCCTAAAAATTGAAAGTTTATATTCAGTGCATCACCATCTGTTAAAATTTACAACAAATCAGAACTTAACTTCCGGTTCCGTACCGTAACTCTATTTTTGGTTTAGTTCATAACAGAAAATCAGAAAACATCATTGCAGTGACTACCATAGAGAGATACATATAATTCAGAACATAAACTTAACAAATACATTTAGTTAAACATAAATCAAACATTACAAATCAATATCCGGGTGGTGTAAGTTTAAGAGTGCACCTAAGAGGGGGGTGAATTAGGTGTTTTAAGATTTTATCCGGTTTAATGAAAACTTGTACTAATTTTTCTGGTTTGGTATATGAAGTTTTAAACAAGTGTTTCTTTCCTTTTGGTTATGGTGAGATGAAAGCAATAAAATCAGAAAGGTAAATAACACAGCGATATATCCTGGTTCCCCTCACAATCCGAGAGTACTCCAGTCCCCTTTCCAACACGAAAGAGATTTCACTATAGTCAGAATTATCGTACAGCCTATTCACACCAAAAGGTGAAGCCTACTATCTAACCTATAGGGAGACCAAAGGTTCTTAAAACCTTTAAGATCTAACAACACTATGTGCAAGAAGAACAATCCTCTTCAATGCACAACTTGTTTCCAACAATCCTGGACAACAAGAAAAACAATAAATGTGTTTGAATTTATACAAGAGATTTTGAAGTTTGTAGTATACTATATCAATCTTGGATTGATCTTCTTCTTCAAGAAATAAACAATTCTTAACAATGATTATAAGTGTTCACAATGCATATATGAAACTTGTAATGATTGAAAATGTGTAATGCAAGTTTCACAAAATTATGACTTTGTATGAACACTTGAAAGTTTGCAAGAGAATATGAAAATGAATAATCAAAAATTGTTAGTTGAAGAAGGTTATTTGAATTTGAAAATTCTGCACAATTTATAATGTCACAAATACCTTTCCATTCATGCCTTTTGATATGAAAAGATGCAATGCAACCATGAATGAATCCCATTTGAAATAAGTTCAAAAATCAACATGAAATCTGCACTGGTTCGCTGGGAACCGGTTCCGACACAGGCAGAACCCGGTTCCTAGTGAACGTTACAACTAGAATTTGAAAAATTACACGCAGGAACCGGTTCCCCTATAGGTACAACCCGGTTCCTGGTACAAAAACCAGGAAGGTGATTTTTGAAGAAGTTTGGAACCCGGTTCCCTGTATGGTAGGAACCGGTTCTTGAAAGTTTGTTTTGAGAAATTCTTTTTGAAAAATATTTCAAACATAATTTTTTCTTTTATTAAACATATGGGATATGTATATGATTATGAATGCATTTGTGAACATCTATATTCAAGTTGAAGAATTATTTATACCTTTTGATATTGTTGATTCTTTGAAAATTCTTCTTTTAATCTTCAAGACTTTTTCCATTCTTTTGTCATGATCATTTGCTTCTAGAAGATGTCGTCATCAAAACTAATATTTAGAGAGGCTTGATTTCACATTCTCCCCCTTTTTGATGATGACAACCCATTGAAAGTTGAAGTGCTTTTAATATGTAGAGCAAATGATAGTGTCTTATGTGAATGCTCCCCCTATCTTTGATAACTCCCCCTTGATCAAAGCTCTCCCTTGATTTAAGATAATTTTACATCTTTGGGGCTCTGCAATAGTTAGAGACAAGCATACACATACACATATATATCTTCTCCCCCTTTGTCATTAGCAAAAAGGATGGGAAAAGACTAACAAAGTATATAATGAAATTTTTGAAAAATAAAAGCAACTTATACTAATGATTTTTACCTCATGTAAGAGACTTTTGTCATAAAGTTGTCTTTCTAGAAGATTGTGCTTTAGTCCTTTATCATGAAGAACATCTTCAATGGATGTGAAAGTTAAAGTGTTCCAACTTTGACTATGCCAAGAATTCATCCTTTAAGGTATTCCCCAAAATGTGAGATAACACTTGGCCTTTAAGACTAGATTTAAAAGTTAAAATATGTACCATCAAATACTTAGAGTCACCACCTATCAAGATACCAAAAGTTTGAAGTGGTCTCCAAGCAAACCTACAAAACAATTAAGTTTGATTTGGTACCCAATGTGCTTTGGGTCCATCATAGTTAGTTCCTTTCTTTACCCACACATAATGCCCACTTGGAACACTAAAGTTTCTCACGTAGCAAGCATTAGGTGTATGGCCTTTAATACCACAATAAAAACAAGTAGGTTCAAAATTACTTATATATCTAGGAGGATAAGTTTTATTCTTAACAACTCTTTCATTTTTAGGATAATGATGAACTACTTTAGGCTTATTCACTTTCTCTTGAATTGGTTGGTTATTAGCTTTAACAAAGATAGTTTTGTTGGGACTTGGTTGAGAAAATTTTGAAAAACCAAGTCCACTTTTATCTTTAGGGTATCTTTGAGTGCTAAGAACCTTTTCCAATCCAACTTGTCCTTTTCATACCTTTCTAAGACTCTTTTAGTTGAACAATTTGGAAAGAAAGTGATTCACAATTATTGCATACAAAATTGTTTTGATCACTAATCATCTTTTCTTTTTCATCTTTATGTTCTTTTCAATAGTTTTAACTTTTTCTTCTAAAGATGAAATTAATTTCTTTTGAGATGAAATAGTTTTATATAGAATTTTGCATTCATTTAATAGTTCATCTATAGCACCTTGTGCATCATTATCATAAGGAGAGTTATCATTACTAACCTCGCCTTCTTCATCTTGAATTGTGTGTTGCTATAAATGCAAGATTTGCATGTTCTTTATCGATGATGAACTTATCTCATTATCATCCCATGCTATATATGCTTTCTCGGCCTTTTGTCCTTCTTTCCTTTGAAATGTTTATTCTTCCTTTCTAGTGTAGGGCATTCACTTTTGACATGACCTTTTCTCCACATTCAAAACATTTAATTTTCCTTGATGGTGCTTCCATTTTAGTGATCTCCTTTTCTTTTCTTTTCTTAGAAATTTTCAAACTTCTTGATAAAAGCTTCATCTTCACTACTTGTGGATTCATCCTCTTGATTGCTATCATGATATTTGATCCTTGTCTTTAAAGCAATGTCTTTTGAATCTCTTACTTGGATTTCATGTTTTCAAGTCTTCCAAGTTCCGTTTCATATTCTTGAAGCTTTCCGAATAATGTTTCGGAAGTCATAATTGCTAGGCTTTTCTTTTCGGATATTGCCGTCACTTTTGGTTGTCATTCCCTAGTCAATGACCTAAGCACTTTAAGATTTAATTCATCGTTAGTTAAAGTCTTACCGAGTGCCTTCAAATGGTTTGTCAAGTGAACGAATCTCTTTTGCAAGTCAAGGATGGATTCTCCGGGCAGCATTCTGAATAATTCATATTCTTGACTCAAAGTGTTCAATCTAGACCTTTTGACTTCGGCGGTTCCTTCATGAGTTTCTACAAGAGTATCCCAAATTTCCTTTGCCGTTGTACATGCCGATATTCGGAAAAATTCATCCATACTAAGAGCACTTTGAAGAATGTTGATTGCCTTTTTGTCAAAGAGAACTTTTTTCTTGTCATCGTCATCCCATGATGCTTTAGGCTTTGAGGATCCAACACCATTGACAACACACACCGGAGTAAATGGACCATTCTCAACAGCATTCCAAATTTCTTCTCCTTGCGCTTCAAGATGAGCCTTCATGCGAATTTTCCAAAAATCAAAATATTCACCACAAAACAATGGCGGCTTGTTGTTACTACCACCATCTTTGAAAACCGAATTTGGATTTGCGGAAGCCATTCTGGATCTTTAGGAACAAGTTACCTATAACTTGCTCTGATGCCAATTGTAAGTTTAAGAGTGCACCTAAGAGGGGGGTGAATTAGGTGTTTTAAGATTTTATCCGGTTTAATGAAAACTTGTACTAATTTTTCTGGTTTGGTATATGAAGTTTTAAACAAGTGTTTCTTTCCTTTTGGTTATGGTGAGATGAAAGCAATAAAATCAGAAAGGTAAATAACACAGCGATATATCCTGGTTCCCCTCACAATCCGAGAGTACTCCAGTCCCCTTTCCAACACGAAAGAGATTTCACTATAGTCAAGAATTATCGTACAGCCTATTCACACCAAAAGGTGAAGCCTACTATCTAACCTATAGGGAGACCAAAGGTTCTTAAAACCTTTAAGATCTAACAACACTATGTGCAAGAAGAACAATCCTCTTCAATGCACAACTTGTTTCCAACAATCCTGGACAACAAGAAAAACAATAAATGTGTTTGAATTTATACAAGAGATTTTGAAGTTTGTAGTATACTATATCAATCTTGGATTGATCTTCTTCTTCAAGAAATAAACAATTCTTAACAATGATTATAAGTGTTCACAATGCATATATGAAACTTGTAATGATTGAAAATGTGTAATGCAAGTTTCACAAAATTATGACTTTGTATGAACACTTGAAAGTTTGCAAGAGAATATGAAAATGAATAATCAAAAATTGTTAGTTGAAGAAGGTTATTTGAATTTGAAAATTCTGCACAATTTATAATGTCACAAATACCTTTCCATTCATGCCTTTTGATATGAAAAGATGCAATGCAACCATGAATGAATCCCATTTGAAATAAGTTCAAAAATCAACATGAAATCTGCACTGGTTCGCTGGGAACCGGTTCCGACACAGGCAGAACCCGGTTCCTAGTGAACGTTACAACTAGAATTTGAAAAATTACACGCAGGAACCGGTTCCCCTATAGGTACAACCCGGTTCCTGGTACAAAAACCAGGAAGGTGATTTTTGAAGAAGTTTGGAACCCGGTTCCCTGTATGGTAGGAACCGGTTCTTGAAAGTTTGTTTTGAGAAATTCTTTTTGAAAAATATTTCAAACATAATTTTTTCTTTTATTAAACATATGGGATATGTATATGATTATGAATGCATTTGTGAACATCTATATTCAAGTTGAAGAATTATTTATACCTTTTGATATTGTTGATTCTTTGAAAATTCTTCTTTTAATCTTCAAGACTTTTTCCATTCTTTTGTCATGATCATTTGCTTCTAGAAGATGTCGTCATCAAAACTAATATTTGGAGAGGCTTGATTTCACAGGTGGACGTTGCAACATCCTCATAATGTCATTGACGGTTCTTGATAAACTCGCATTTAGTTGGATTGGAACTTTTTTCCGAAAACTTCGATAAGTCGATCACATAGCTCGTAAATCAGCGTTGTTCTTCAGTTCACTATTCATGAACTAAAAATTTCCTTCATTGTCAATCGATGGTGAGCGATACTCGATCTTCTCTACCTTTCGACCGTCTCTGTAAGGTACAAGTTCCTGCAATGTTTCACGCACCTCTTCAATTGGGGTGTACACCGTGATCTTGAATTTGCGAAACGGTACGTCGTCGGAAAAATGAACGACTCAAGCAACCCATGTGATTTCTAATTTCATGTCAATTTCTAGTTTTTTATGTTGTGGTAGGGAGAAATATAAGAGGAGATGTATTTTTATAGTAGAAGGATGTAAACATGGACCATAGAAATCTTATCCTTGTTTCAGTGGCAAAACCGGATGTTAATATCTGCGGTTTCCTACTTAACCAAAACTGGAATTAAACTTTCGGTAAAAGGCCTGGGGTTGAAAAACCAGAAACAGAACATAAACAACAAGCATATTCACAAAATCTCATATATTCAAATTTTTTGCATTTGGTCAAATTACAAAAATGAGTATATTTCCACATCATAATACATTAACAAAATGAAGTTAACATTAAAATGCTACCTAACTACTTGAAAGAGTCGGAAAAAGTATCGCCGGATAAATCCACCGGTGGCACCCCTTTCGACTTTTCCCTATTTATTTCTATATCTATTTCCCTCAACTTGTTGTATTCTTGCATCTTTTCTATGAATTCGTCCGACCATCACATCGAGCTTAGGAATGTTATTGGGGTGCACCATACATATGTAGCATAATAAAAATTAATTATACATCAGTCACAGTGAAAACTGCTTGAAAATTTGACACAAAGACAAAACCGGAAATAGACTTTCGGTTTAGTTTAACCAGAAACCAGAAATAAACATCTGGTTTGTATGTAACCTTATTTTCAACAAAAAGTTATAGATTAATGCAGTGAATGAGGGATAAAATAGATGATGTTTACCTGAAATTCTTCTTTGTTGAGCTTTCTCTTATATGATGAACCACAAAAATGAGGATATAGAGTGGAAAATGGATTGACAATGGATAGGGGTTTTGAGAGGTTTGAGGAGGAAGTGTGTGATGGTGGTGATCACCATGGTTGGTGCTTATAACAATCAGTCTCGTGACAAAACCAGAAGTATACTTTCGGTTTAATACAAAATATTCAGGTGGCATACAATTTAGTGTTCCCGCTTCTTTAACCGGAAATATAATTTCGATTCTATACCGAAAGTGCATCTCCGGTTCAATGTTTAAGCAAATTCAGGGGCCACACCACATTTTGTCTGGTTTATTCAAAATGGAGTACGAACAAAAAATAAATCTCTAATTTTGTGAAAGATTTTTTCAAATTTTCATGGAATGCGTCCTATCTATGTGAGGTGATTAAAAAGTTCACTTATTTGAATCCTTTTTTAGATTTTTAGATATGCAAAATGACTCATTATAAACATAAGTTAAATTATTTACCTTAATTTCTCTAATTTACCTTACTTTCTTTGTGGATTATTATGGGACATACATAGATTTCTTTCTATTATGGGACATAAATAGATTTCTTCCTCGTTTAGATTTATTGGAGGAGTCTATACTACTATCATCCGATCCCATGTAAGTCTATTTGGTTCAAAAAGTAACTTTTAACTTTTAAATTTTAGTTTTTCAGCTCATATTAATAATATAAGTTTTTTATGAATATATTTGTGATTTTTACTATCTTTAAGATTTTCTTTGATTCGGCGGACATTTTAGTGCTATGTGACCATTGAATGATATATATATATATATATATATATATATATATATATATATATATATATATATATATATATATATATATATATATATATATATATATATATATATATATATATATATATATATATATATATATATATATATATATATATATATATAACTTCTAGAAATTTGGAGTTTGTTTTTCATGCCTTAAAATTTTTTGAGTTTGTGAAACTTAAGATCTATATCTTCATCACTTTTATTTTGGTAATCTTATTTCATTTGTTGAGTTTGTGAAACTTGAGATCTATATGTTCATCACTTTTACGTTGGTAATCTTATTTCTCTAAGTCTTTGGCCTTTGTAACTTTTAGTACAATCATTTTCTTCTTTTTATCTCATTCTTCAATCTTAGCTAGTCATTTTAGTTCTACTTCATGTTTTTGCTAAACTAGTCAAATTCATACAAGACAAGTCTTTAGATTTAAAAATCACAGTGCCTCTAGGTTATTAACAACAATTTAAACAGTGCCTTTAGGTTATTAACAACAATTTAAACGGTTGAATTTAACTCCTTCTAATGAGGTATAGTTGAAAATGTAGAGAAACTACTGCACCGTCTCATAATAATTGTCTTATTTAAAAATTGCACCGTTTTTAAGAAAATTATCTCATAATAATTGTTTTATTTGAAAAATGCACCGTTTTTAAGAAAATGATTGAGTGGGTTGATTTTAGTGAAAAAGTTAATGTAATTTACTAGAATACTTCTATTAATTATAATCGATAGAATAGTTGAATAAAGTAAAAGTTAATAAATAGGAGTATAATAACGTAAATAATAATTAATGCATTAAAATTGTAAATAGACAATTATTTTGAGACACAAAAAAATGTAAATGAGACATTATTATGAGACGGAGAGAGAGTATTATTTTAAGAAAAATGTTATCTAGTGCCCTTGGAATATTCTTTAAGTGTTTAGATTAGTAATATATTTTATAAATAGGCATTGGAAATTGAAATAATTAACTTTTATAAAGAATTTATTTTCTATTTGGTATCCTTAAACTGGCCGTGGTTAACATGACCCTGTTTTAATTATTTATATCAGTAAACAAACTGTCCTCATCATTTTAAATGACAATGAGACGTACAATGCGAAGTGGTCCCTATTCTCATTGTTCAGGTAGGTTTCATACCTAATCTCCAAAAAGATCTATGACACGTTATAAGCTAGTACATCTACACATTGTCTTACAACATAACGAACCAAACATTAAATCATGGCAGATACAGGTATTTAATTTCCAACACAACTCAAATAGAATTACTATCTAAGTGAAGGAAACCTGTCAGAAATAAAGATAATAAAATAAAATTGTGAAAATGAAAATACTATCATTTATACTTTATTTATGCTGATCTAGTTTTCCTGCAAATTTGTTCTCAGACTTTATGATACAGCAAAAGCAACATGCTTCTCATAGTTTTCAATTCATAAGATCCTACACAAAATGAAGCATGGCCAGGTCAAATACTATCTGTTTAATGGGAGAAATGAAGAATTAAAACATGGTTAACCTCTGAGGCAGGAAAGCTGAATTTATTTATGACCCTCCATAATTTCTGAGTAGTTTCTCTACGAAGCAGCAGATTTATACTTCCACAATTCAAAACAAAATGCTGCATGTGTCTTCAGTTATGCAAGTGACTGATCTTGGGCTAAGCTCGCATCTAAATCTTCTGTTTCAGAACATGGCGCAGCTGAACCTTGTTGCTTTCCATCCTAGCTTCCATTAGTCTGGACTTCAAACTACCCTTCGGGCCGGTACGCGGAATGCAGCCTTTCATGCCTCGGTTATGCACGCTTCCCGACTCAGGAGAACTTAATTGGCATATAATGTCTTGGGGGCTTAGTCCACTTTTATCAAGTCCCCATTCGGGAGACATGGCTCCCCCGTTAGATACCTTTCCATTTGAAAGCCTCCCATTCATTCCCTCCATAGAGATTATCTTGTAATTGTCCTCATTTGTCAGTCCTGACCTCCAAAGTCTTGCTATGGATGATATCCTCTTTGATGGTTTAGTTGGTACCGAACAGACTTCACTAATTTCAGTTAATGGGGTTTCTTCACCCGCATTTCCTTCCCATTCTATCACACTTATCCCCGAGGCATTGCTCTTTCGACCTTTCTTAGTCACCGAAGGGTCACTTCCATCAGGTGAACAACTTGATCCTTGATCTTCAACATGGCTCGCGGTTTCCCATCCACTTTCATCTTCTTCGATATCACAGTTGTTATCAATATATATGTCAGAACGTCTCTGAAGGCCATTCTCACTTATCAAGTTGGCTTCAGGACTAACTGTGTGAATCTTTGAGGCATGACTCACCGGAGAGTAAGCAATGCATGACTCGGCCTCTCTCTCGTTGGGTTCACCAGAATTTACCTCTTCAAAAATGGCAAAAATATCGTCTGGATTGGATGGCTCGTAGGAAAATCCCTTCATGTCTTGAATGTTCACAGAAGCTGCAACCTGTTGAAGTGATTGTGCCTCTCTGATCTCCTTAGCATTTGAGTTTATATTTACTGACTTGAGAAAGGTTTCCAGATATGCTACAAGTTCATTCATCTGTGAATACTTTTCGTCAAGAGCAACTTTTGCATCTATCAACTTCATATGAACACGTTCTTCACGCCACACTTCAGCCATCTGTAACATCCTTCTCTCCTCATCCATTTCTTCCCTAATTGTCATAGATTCTCTCTTTAATGCTTCAACTTCAGCCTTGTCTTCTCCAATTTCCTTAGCAAGCTCGTCACAAACTTCCTCGATCAATTCTCTGGCCTTTCTTTCTTTCTCATAATCCTGCATGCAGCGTTTTGCTAACAACTTAGCATCAGCCAACTCATTAACCAACCTGGAATTGACAGCTTCAATCCTTTGGCGACTTTTCCTTTCTCGATTCAAATCTAATTTAATGTCATCAACATATGCACAGATTTTCTCATGCTCTTTGCTTCTCCACGAGGCCCTTTCCTCACTGACTTTCTTTAAGAAATGCTCAAGTTTCTTTTTGGAGGAATGGCGTTCAGTCTCAAGCTCCTGAATCCGCACATGAGCCTGCTCTAGTTCTGCTTCAAGTGCAGAAACAGTGCTATCCTTTTGGTCTAGAAGTTTCATCTGGCTGTAACTATGCTGTCCCTCATCTGATGTTTTTAAACTAACAGGATCCCACTTTGTCATTCCCTCCATTGCAGTTGAAGAAAACTGGAAAGAAGGGTCGAGCTGCAGAAGAACAAAGGTTTAAGATTAACACTACAACTTATATGCAGCAGACAAGCACTACATTAGAAATTAGTCCTGGATTGAAAGTATTGAATAAAATAGATCTGGTATAAAAACATATTTTGGTTAGAGTGTTTTTGTTTTTCTCATAGGACTACTTTCTTTTATCATCATGCAAGAGAGAGCACAATTTTGAATTCAGTCTTTCTTTATCCTTAATATGACTTTCACTCAATAATCTCCAGTTATCCCGAGCCATTTACACGTGTGAAAGCTATACTTAATAAATAGGAAACGTAATACCTCACAAAAATGACCATCTTTTGTCTCAGAAATGGAACGGCGGCTTTGTGATGAATTCTTCATGCCAGATCCATGCATAACAGCATTTTGATTACTAAGACATGGGTGGTCTGCATAGCCAACTCCATTCTGCTGCATACAAGTTGTGCGGTTAAAAACTAGAAGTGGAAAGCTATTAAATTTTCAAAAGAAACAAAATTGCCACAATCTGAAAATAATGACGATAATTACATGACATTGGCATACATTGCAAATAAAAAATAAAAATTTCTGACATCAACATGAATGCATCACAAAGGAATCTAGTTAATAAGGTATACAATTCAGCGGTTAACAGTTCAGTTAGGTTTAAGCATTAACAGAATGAGTTTGGAATGCAAATTTACACTATAGATATAATTAACAGCATTTATAACACAAATTCAATATCTCAAGAGATAAACCCTAGTTCATTTCTTCAGTTATTACCAAAACCAACAACGGCTGCTGCAATAGACCTAAATCAATCACGAGTCAACTAACAAGTCAACAGCACAACATTTTAAGGCCCCAGGTCATATCATACATATGCTTTTATTCTTCCATATTATCAAAGATCATGAATCACTATTACTCCAGCACCCGCATTTCATTCTTCTTGCATATTTACTCATTAACAATCAATCATTTGCTTCTAACTTTCAACATAGAAGAAAAAAACAACCAATAAAAATCGAAAGATAAACGGTACCCTATAAAAAAAAGGGTATTATCATATCATGGAAAGTGAAAGCTTAATAAAAACACAAAATGGAACATGCAGAATGATTAAAACTTCAAAAAAGGAACTGAATCATAAAGGTCAGACTTAAACTTCAAAATTAAGCAACAACAATAAGCATAAAACATACAAACAACAGCAATGTTATTCATACACCCAAGGTTACACTACACCGTAGTTACTGTCCACAAATACAGTGAACAGTATTATATTCGTGAACAGTAACAACGAACCATTGTCTATGAAATTATGAAGTTGGTTAATAAACACCCAGATGTTAAAAATAATTTTTGGTAGAAAAATAAAGTTGGTTAATGAAATATAAAATATTGGTTAATGAAATTATGAAATTGGTTAATCATACAATTTTATACCGTTGAAATACGGTATAGTGTAAGAAATGGTGTAAGAATATCATTTCTCTACAAATAAATAAGCATAAAAGATACAAACACCTTTAACAAAAAAAGTTTTTTTTTTAATTGACTTATTCAGTGATTGATAAAATTGACTTATTCAGTGATTGATAAAAACAATTTATAGTTTATATAAAAATGATTTTCTTTGTTTA
Organism: Vicia sativa; assembly: GCA_021764765.1. NCBI lineage: Eukaryota > Viridiplantae > Streptophyta > Magnoliopsida > Fabales > Fabaceae > Vicia > Vicia sativa. The sequence continues at coordinate 99,458,041 of CM038794.1, read as the reverse complement.
TAGAAATAGCTTATACATAAGCACTTAATTAAGATATTTATTCAAACAAAATCTAATGATAAAAAAACACAAATTTTCAATCAAAACTAAAACTTCAAACAGATATAAAAAATACTAGAAACATGAAATTAATTGAAAAAAGCTTAAACAAAAGAGAGTTTAATTACCTGAAGTCTCAAACCACCTCGATTTCCACAATCACCTGCCGCCGCCTCCACCTCCGGCAGCTGCATCCGCCAAAGTCCAGCAGCAAGTTTCCTCGCTGACACAGCCACATCCACCGTCAGCTTCTCTCTTTTCCGGCCAACCTCCTCCACTAGATCACCGACATTCGTCTCTTCTCCAGCTTTAAAGATCTTCAACCTCGAAGAAGGAGATTCAGGCCTGCTCCGTCTCCCCGTCGAGGAACCGCTTCTCCTCACACGATTCCCCGGCGTCTTAATCTTCTTACGGGAGGTTTTCCTATGAGGTCGAAGATCTGAATCGGGAGAGCAGTTAGGAGCAATGCTCGCCGTGAAATGCGGCATGTGTCGGTGAGATTCGCCGGAGATCTTCATCATCGCCGCCAAGTACCAACCATTTGAAGAAATATCAACGAAGCTTAGTAGGAGCGTTTTGTGTTTGATGAAATGCTTGAAAGAAATCTGAGTGTAAAAGTGCGGTAGAGTTTATGAACTGTGTTTGTGTGTGAGTGTGTAGAAATTAGTGAGAAAAATGGAATCCGAAGAGATAGTTTTATTTTAGTGTGAGAAAATGAGGCGCAGAGATTGTGAGATATTTTTTGGAACTCTTCTTAAGAGCAGATAGAGAAGAAAAAGTTGTTTGTGTACGGTCAACGTAATGCTACTACTATAGTTATTTTTACCTTACTTTTTTTTTTTTCAGATATGGTTGAATAAATATTTCTTTTTAGCTTTTTTTTCTAGAGCTGTGTTGTTTTTTCTTTTTTTTATTTATTTATAGAATAATGCTTTTTTTTTCTGACTGAAAAGTGAAAATACAAGAAATAAACATGTTTGAAATTGTAAACTTTTATCAATCAATCATATTTATTATAAATATTAAATTATATTTTAATTTTTAAATAAATGATATGACATAATAAAATGATAAATTTTAATTGCATTATCATGTAAAATTATTTTTCATTATTGATGTACTAACTTTTAATTTATTTTTTAAATGAGTTAAGAAATTAGTATAAATAATATTTAAGTTTAAAGATCAAAATGAATATTATACAATCAAAAATTATTAAATTTTTTTAGATTATTAAAATTTTAGAAAAAAAAGTTTTCTTTAATTATTAAAATTTTAAAAAAGTTTTTTTTTAATTATTAAAATTTTAAAAAAGTTTTAAAGTATTTTGAATAAATTTTTGTAAAATACTTTTAAAAAGTATATTTTAGATAACTCAATAATGTATATTTGTTTTATTAAGTAAAAAATAATCTTTTGATTTATAAAATATAAATTTTAAAAACTTTTAAATATTTTTTAAAAAGACATATATTTTCATTAAATATATTAAAAATTGATTTTAAAAGTTAAAACAAACATGATTTTATAGACATTTTTTCTAACTAATAAAAGATGCGTTTATGCAGTGGCGTTAAGTCGATATATTCCATCTGGAACCATTTATAAGCAAAATTAATTTTTTTAATTAGATTTGATAATTGATATTTTTAATCCAAATATAGATTACATGTATTGATTGTCAAATGTACATGAAAAAAAATAATTTGCTTATAAATCGTTATGGACAAAGTAAATATTAAATAAATGTTATAGTTATGGTTAATAAATATTATATAATTATGGTTAATAAATGTTATATATAAGTTACTACATCGAAGTGTAAAAATTTATTTTATTAAAATAATAAAGGTATAAATGAAGAAGAAAAAATATCGCAAGTTAAATGTTACAAGTTCAAAAATTACTTCAAATAATTTTTGAAAGAAAAAAAGACAAAAACTAATAAAAAGCTAAAAGTTACTTCCTCTATCTCATAATAAATGATCCAGCACACTATTTCGCACATATTAAGAAAAGTGAAAAAAGTAAAAGAGAATAATATTTTTATTATAGTACCCATAATTATATATTGAAATTGATGAAAGTCTACTTAAAAATAGAAAATAATGTATTAAAAATTGAAATAAATCATTAATTTTGGATCATCATTTTATTTCAAATGGGTCACTCATTATAAGATGCAGGAAATAAAAGTTAAAATCAATTATCAAATATTTTTTTTATATTTATATAAGCTAAAAAATTAAAAGCTTTTTCTGTGATCTTATCAAAGAGACGCTAACAATAAATAAGGACCTAAGTGTATTTTGAATTCAAGATAAATATGAATTCATTAATAATTAATTTTATTTAATTCGAAAAACATGATTAAAAAATGAGTTGGTTATATAACTTTGTATAAATTCAATAAGTTATAAATCAACGTTCTTGTTAGAAATCAATCAAAATTTATGATGAATTCTTATTAATCTTGATGAACAAGATTGATATCACCACACAATAACGATGAACAATTAAAGAAAAGAAGAAGAAGAAAGAATTATTTTCTGCAGAGCTTCTCTCTGCCCATAAATTGTGGAAAATTTTATTATTCACTTTGCAACTATAAAATTTTGTGAATTACTAAAATAAGAGTTACTCCCTCTATTTATAGATTTAGGTTAGTCAATGCCCAAAACTATAAAAGCCCAAAATATCTATTTTGGAGCTAAATCAAATATATTCTATTTTAGATTTAAATCAAATCTATCTAAATATAAAATCAAACATGTGTGTAACAAATTGTTTCCACACTCCTAAATCAAATCTTTTCGATACAAGGAATTACTTTTAACACACCACTTAATTCATTGTGTCTAAGCTATCCACATTCATCATAGCTCTTAGTCTTTGAAATACTTCGACCTGCACACCCTTCGTCATGATGTCTACAATCTGATTCTCAGTTCTGCAGTGTTCCAAGTTCATCTTTCCATCAGCTACATGATAGTGGAACCTCATTTCGATGTGCTTGCTTCGACTGTGTGCTATCGGGTTCTTCGTCGGGTTGATAGCTGACATGTTGTCGGTCTTCATGGTAATCGCTTCATGATCTTTACCTCTAATCTCTTCGACGAAATTCTCCATCCAAGTTGCTTGATGTGCACAAAGAGAAGCAACTATGTATTCTGCTTCGCATGATGATAATGCCACAACTGGTTCCTTTCTCGAACTCCAAGAAACTGACGCACCACCGAACATGAACACATATCCTGCTGTGAATTTTCGATCCTCAGCGTTACTACACCAACTTGAATCTGTGTACCCCACTAACTTGCATTCTTTTCCTTTATCAGCTGCTGAAAATAAAATGCCATAGTCTAAAGTTCCTTTCAAATACCTCAATATCCTCTTTGTCGCTGCTAGGTGTGATACCTTTGGCTTATGCATAAATCTACTTACCATACCCATATTGTATGCTAAGCCATGCCTCGTATGGCAAAGGTATCTTAAGGACCCGATAAGTCTTATATATTGGGTTGGATATACATCATCTTCTTCTAATTCTTTCAACAATTGCAGTCTTGGTTCTACAGGTGTCGAAGTCGAATTGCATTCTTCCATCTCAAATCTCTTGAGAATTTCTCCTGCATATCTTCTTTGATGCATCATCAAACCTCTACTAGTCTTGTAGAATTAGATGCCAAGGAAATATGAAATATCACCCAGATCAAACATTTTGAATTCCTTGTTGAGATCACCTTTGAAGTCTTTGATCTCCTTCTTGCAGCTACCTGTGATTAACAAGTCATTGACATAGAGACATAGTATAAGGAATTCACTATTGCTTCTTCTTACATATACTCCATGTTCAATTGTGCACATCACAAATTCTTTCTCCCTTAGAAAACTATCAACCTTCTAATTTCAAGCTCTTGGAGCTTGTATCAATCCATATAGGGCTTTATGCTTGTACACCTTTCTCTCTTCGTCATGTTTCACAAACCCAATTAGTTGTTTAACATAAACTTCTTCGTCTAAGGTTCCATTCAGAAATGCACACTTAGCATCCATTTGACATATGTGCCAACTTTTTATTTCTTCTAAACCAACAACCAACCTGGTTGTTTCGATCCTAGCCACATGTGCAAAAACCTCATCGAAGTCAATTCCTTCTTTCTGGAGAAATCCTTTTGCCACTAGCCTTGCTTTGTGCTGAGTTACTTCCCCTTTAGGGTCCATCTTCACTTTGTATACCCACTTGAAATCAATTGCCTTCTTGCCTTGAGGCAATTTGATAAGTGACCAAGTGTTGTTGTCTTTGATGGATTTTACTTCTTCGTTCATTGCTTTCACTCACTTCGAATCTTTCAATGCTTTAGCTGCATTGACAGGTTCGACATCTGCATATAAAGCATAATGTACCAGCTCACCTTCGTTATCAACCACATCATCTGATGTAACCACACAATCTTGCAGTCTTGTAGGCATGAATCTTATTCTCTGAGGTCTGCTTGTACTTGTACTTGGTTGATCCATAACTGCTGGTTCCTCTTGTTGAACTTATCTTTCGACTTGAGTTTATGGTTCTTCAAGCAAGATTCTCACTAAATCTTTCTTGACATTTTGAGTCCAATCCCATTCTTTCAGCTCATCTATGATCACATCCCTGTTGATCACAATCTGCTTGTTCACTGGGTCGAACAACTTGTAACCTCTGGTCGAATGATATCCAACTAGAATCATTTGGCTCGACTTGTCATCAAGTTTTTTCTCAATTGATCTGGCACATGTCTATGCGCAATAGATCCAAATACCTTCAGATGACTCAAACTGGGTTTTACACCAGACCAACATTCTTCTGGAGTAACTCCTTCTAGTTTCTTTGTTGGACATCTATTCAAAATATAAGTTGAAGTAGACACAACTTCGCCCCAAAACTCTTTAGGTAAAGTTTTTCCTTTCAACATACTTCGAACCATACTCATGATGGTTCGATTCTTCCTTTCTGCAGTCCCATTATGTTGTGGAGTTTAGGGTAGCACCACCTCATGCATAATCCCTTCTTTTTCACATAACCTTTCAAAGTCTTTCGACACATACTCTCCCCCACCATCATTTCTCAAAACATTGAGCTTTCGACCACTTTGTCTTTCGACCATAGACTTAAACTTGGCAAATACCTCGATCACTTCACTTTTCTTCTTGATCAGGTAAGTCCATTGTTTTCGACTAAAATCATCTATGAATGTGACAAAGTCTTTATTACCTCCAAACAAATCCTCTTAGATTGGTCCATATACATCAGAGTATATAACTTCAAAAACATCCTTCGACTTGTTGCATCCTTGCCGAAGCTATTCTTGTGTTGCTTCGCTTGCACACATTCTTCACACACTTAGTTTAGAATGTCAATTTCTAGAAGTCTTGAAACCACATTCTTTCTCTTCAAATCGATGTCTCTGAAGTTGAGATGACCTAGTCGATAGTTCCATATTCGTTCGTCTATGCTAGGTGTAGTCGAAAGGAACTTGTGCTCCATAACATTAAATTTGATCTTAAAGGTTCTATTCTGGGACATAGGGGCCTTTAAGATTAATCTTCCATTCGCTTCGACGACTCTCATCATCTTGTCTTTGATAGTTACTTTGTAATTCTTTTCGACCAACTGCCCTGTATTAATCAAGTTGCTCTTCATGCCTGGAATGTATAACACATTCGAAATTACTGACCTTTTGCCATCTTTCCTCATGATCATAACATCTCTAATACCTTCAGCTACTAGAGTATTATCATTTGAAAATTTCACCATGTTCTTCATAGAGGCATTTAGATTGACAAATCAATCTTTCCTTCCAAGAATATGTGATGAGCATCCTGAATCCAAGTACCATTGATTCTTGAATTTTTCTCCATCTCTTGTTGTGACCATCAACATCATCTTTTCTTCTTCACACTTAGAGAACTTTGCATCACTTTCTTGATTTATTCTTTTCTCTGGACAATTACTCAAATAGTGACCATACTTCTGCCAATTGTAACATTGAATGTGACTCTTGTCATGCTTTCGACCACCACCTCTTCCTCTATTTTCAACACCATCTCTTTGTTTGCCTTGGTATGGTCTTCTCTGATTCGACATGTTTCCTTCGTTCTGGTTTCCTCTACCAGTCAAATTGTTGTAGCCACCTCTACCTCTGTCGAACCACTTTCCTTTGCCTTTCTTGCCTTTTGTTGATTGAGCCTGCAGAGCCACATCACTCTTCGATTTTCCTGCAACGCTTTCATCATTCTTTGTTCATGAGATTCAAGCGTTCCTTGAAGTTCTTCCTTTGTTAACTGTTAGAACATAGTTTGATTCTAGACATCTATAAAAGTTTTGATGATAATAAAATACATTATTTATATAGAACAAATATGCTTCTTAAATTGTATGCATTTTTGTAGAGAAATTCTGATGAGAATTAATACATCAGCAGTACTGAGTATAGAAGTTCTGATACATTGGATACACATTAGAATATTCATCTATGATTTAAAGTCTAAATTCACGCTCTAAGCAAAGTTCTGATGAACTTCTGAAAGCACCAAAGGCTGCACCAAACTCTGATAAAGACTTTGTCTGATGATTAAAAGCTTTAAAGTTCTGCTACATCTTTTTCTGATCAAGACATCAAAGAGTCAAGGCAAATTATCTGATGTGTTACTAAAGGCATATATGGAAATCAAAAAGTATCAGCTATCTTCAGACAAGATCTGTATTTATGGAAAGTTTATTTAAAGCACTTATCAACACATTCCATATCTATGTTCTCATGTCTCAAACGGATCAAAATTGTTTGGATATTTAAAGGAGTCTCAAAGAACAACCAAGGTTACAAATTTTTCTCATGCGCGCAGAACTCTAAGAGAAACATATCAAAAAGCTTTCAGTTTTAATCCTTATTTTTCTTGATCAAAAATCTTGTGTAAAACATCACAGTTGTGATATAGCTTATTATAAGCATTCTTGATACACAAGATGTAATCGTTTTATAAAGTTGTATTTCCTTGAGAACCAAGTTGTGGTTAATCTGAAGAAGACAAAGGCAGTAGTCTTTGTGAATTGTAATCAAGTTTTGGTTAGTGAATTAATACCTAGTTGAGAGAGGAAAATCACCTTGACGGGTGGAATGAAGTAGTTTGAGTTCAAATGAACCAGGATAAAAATTGTAGTGTCAAATTACTTTTAACTTTAAAACCCCAATTCAAACCCCCTTTTCTTGTGTTTTTCAGCCTTCAATTGGCATCAAAGTGCCTGGTTCTGAGTGCTAGCACTTAACCGTTTCAGATAAAAGATCCAGTTTGAAAAACACAATGGCAGAACCAGTTTAGAACAACAATGATCATTATGACGACAAAGACAAAATCAGCGGCAGGCCCCCAATGTTTGATGGAGAGAACTTCGATTACTAGAAGGACATAATTGAGAGTTTTTTTCTGGCTCATAACGCTGATCTTTGGGACATGGTAAATGATGGATATACTCACCCTGTTGACACAAGTGGCCAAAAAATTGAAAGAAAGAAGATGTCAGATCAACAAAAGAAAGAATTCAAAAATCATCACAAGGCCAGAACTATCCTCCTAAGTGTTATCTTGTACGCTGAGTATGAGAAGATCACAAACAAAGACTCAGCTAAGAACAAGGCAACACACAGGTTAAAGAAACAAAACCCCTAGCTCTCATTCATAAGTATGAAGCGTTCAAGATGGAGGAAGATGAAACTGTGGAATCAATGTTCTCTAGGTTTCAAGTATACGTCTATGTCATTTCCTGGTTGTTTAGGCCCAGAAATTAACATAGATAACATCATGTACTTATGCTTCATGCAAAGCCACGGAGGTAGGTTATAAATCATAAGAATGACAGGACATGTGCTATGCGAGATACTTTGAATACCGTGTGGGTTCATTCCATCAGTAGACAATGCCAAGCAAAGGTTTCTTGCTTCTTTTCCAAATTCAGGATAATATTATCAATTTTCATCCACTGTGGTGAATCTGCCGGATGTCGAAACTTTCCATCAATAATTATTTCATCTACATGCCAAGTCAAGTGTCTTGAATCGGTTTCACTATGATACATCCGTCTAAATCTCAGAATTATAGGAAAATACCATAAGACTTTTGCCGAAGAAATTTTTTTCTTATATCGAGGGGCACCGCATTTAGGACACTCATTTAACAATGCATACTCGTTTCGAAACAAAATGCAATCTTTTGGACAGGCATGTATCTTATCATAGCTCATGCCAATAGAGTACAACATCTTTTTGGCCTCAAACGTTCGATTGGGAAGAACATTATCCTCTGGTAGCATATCTTTCATAAGGGCTAATAACTTTGTGAAAATTTTATTCGACCAACCATTCCCCGCCTTTAAGTTGTACAACTTTAATACCGCTGACAATCTTGTGAATTTTGTACAACCATTATACAACGGTTTCTGCATCGCTACCAACCTCTCGAACATTTTGGGACAATCATTAAGATCTTCTTCAAGCGCTTTTGCAATCTCTTCGACTCGATCATAATCGTATGTATCTGTGCAATTATCATTTGAAGCATAGGTCCTATTATCCCCCGATTTAACATTCTTGTTACTTTTCTCACCATGCATATTCCAACATGTATAACTTCTATCAATTCCATATCGTATTAAATGCGATGCCAACTGAACCACGTCAACCCGACTCCATAACAAAGAACACAAACAAGGACATGTCATTCGACTGGGTCTTTGGCGTGCACAAAAGCAAACTTAATGAATTTTGATACCCCATTATCGTACTCTTTCGACAATCGATTGGAATACATCCATGTCTTATCCATGGTTTTACTAATTAAGCTAAACAAAAACAACTAATTAGGACACAAAACAGTATAATGCGTTTATGTCAAAACGCAAATTATACACGGAATGGATCCGGAGCAAGAAAACGCAACATATTCATGCAATTTCAGACAAATTCATCACAATACCAGTAATTTGAGGAAGAAATTTACCTCGGATTTACTGAACTCAAGGAAACACAGAGAATGAGCGTTGTACGTCAAACTAGGCTGAGAAATGCTGCTAATTCAAATGAAAGAAAACTTATATTATAAAACATTTCATACAATAAAAACCGGCTCAACCACTAATTATAGTTCATTCACAAGTAGAGAAGTAAGCAACTAATTTTAGTGGAAACGATCTATCATAGCAATTCATTCAAAGCACAACTAATTATAGTGGCGAGAGAGAACAACTAATTACCTGTAGAGAAATAAGCAACTTCTAGACCCACATAGTGTCAGATTCTTGTAAACGATCAGACTTTCACACTTCACAAGTAACACTATATATAGCAAATTCAATATGTTAGTTTGGGAGAGTCACTCTCGTAATCTCGTTGGCATGCACCCATACTTACTTACATCATTATGATACTTGGATTTATTTTTCAACAAAAAGTCAACAAGATTATGACATAATAAAGTTATCCCAAATTCTAAATCCATTTTCAAATAAACAAACAAACAATTCACTCATTCATTCATTCAATCTAAACACAAGTAAACCAACAAACACATAAACATAAAGTATGTGTTTCCCGGGCAACCACCATTTTCTTAAACAAACACTTAACATTGTTTTTGTCTTGAATAAACAATTACACACAATCAACAGTCATCAACAATTTTTCAAATCAACATCTCATACAATTTCTCTCCACATTATCAACAATTTTCAAGCCATTCAAACTCACAATTAATTCACTTTTCTAACAATTTTTTCTGATTCAAACACATTAGAATACAACTTTTTTTCTAAAAAAATTGACACCTTGTACATATGTGACCTTCACATTTTCTGAAGTTCTCGAAAAACCTTATTTTACCAAATTCAGAAAACCAAAAAGTATTTTCCAAACGATTCTTCATGTTTTTCTTTACATCACCACTTGCAAGCTTACTATCACCAAACAAATAATCATTAAGCACAAACATGACAAACTTTTCCCAAGACATTTTTTACTAAGCATGCCTCAAACAAAATCGAGTAATAAAAAAACCCATTTCAACAAAATCTAAATCAAAAGTATACATGAAAGTAGGCAGTATCACACTAACTAGACTAAGTAACATCTCACACTTCCTCCACCTTCCAATTTATGTGCATACAAACAAGGATAAAAACATTAGAATGAAATCAATAAAATGCAGTCTTTAGTCAAAAAATCCTATTGAGTATAAAATGTAATATTCTCCTATAAAGATTGTGAGCATATCTTGAATATGTGGAATTCATAACTAACATATAAGTAATTATCAATAGATATATGTGGCCCAAAAAATTTGCACAAAATATTGACAGTGGAAGAGAAAGAAAACATTCAGAGAATGAAGAAATCGATATCCATAAACTGTATTAGAAGAGAATGAAGAAAAGTTACCAATAGTGCAGAATGTTGTTGTTGTTGACCGTGACGGAGAAAGAACGATGGTGAGAGTTATTGTTGTGTCTCTAAACAGAAGTTGGTGTTGTTGAGGAATTCAACAATGGCGGAGCAGCAGTGATGTTTGAAATAGGGACGGTTGAAATGGCGTTTCGAAGGTTGAGACTGTGACACCCTGATTTAATTCAAATATTAAATAAATAGGAATTTAATTATTTAATTAATTAAAGGCTTGATTATTTATATTTTCGGATTTAATGAGATTAATTAAAGAAAAGAAGAGATGGAGGTGTGAGGTGTAATTAGGGGTGTGAGGAGTAAATTACTCTACTCTTACTAATTACCACTTATTTGTATTTTATTGGAATAAATAAAGGAATAATAAAAGGAATATAAAAAGGAGAAGAAAGAAAAGTAGGTCTTTTTGGAGAAAAGTCATTATACGTAGAATTGGAGAAGAGAAGAGAAGAGAAGAGAGGAAAAGCCGACGCCGAGAGAAATCGAAGATCATCGCGAGGTAAGGGGTGATTTCATTCGGTTAATATGCCTTATGGGTTTTGGGAATCGACCGGGTAATTGGGTATGTTAGGAAATTGATCATAGGTTTATAGAATAAAACCCTATTTTGTGTCGGTGTATGGAATTAGGATCATTAGTGTGTCAAATAACTAATAGGGATGAGTAAATTATGTTGTTTGATGTTATAATGGTGTGAAATGATTATAAATTGGTGTTCCTAATGTCACAATTCGTATTAGAAAGTTTGGAAATGATAAAGGATGCATAATGCCTGTCAAAAGTAGCAGAAAATGTTGTTATAGGTCGTGGGAACCGGTTCCCTGTGGGGAGGAACCGAGTTCCCAGTGTTAATTTTCAAAACTGGGAAAAATTGGACTCAGGAACCGGTTCCTGTCTATGTCGGAACCGGGTTCCCATACAAAAACCAGGGAGCGAGATTTTTAAACTTCACAGGAACCGGTTCCTGTATATGTAGGAATCGGGTTCCATGTGCAATTTTTTCAAAAATACTTAAACTTCAAAAATTCATATTTTCTAAACCGTAACTCCAATTCGAGTGCCGTTTTCGGCGTTATTTCTTAAATTTAAAATACTATCTTTGAAAAAGGGAAAAATATTATTTTGCTAAAGAGTGATTAGTAAAGGATAATGGGGAACTATTACCAATGGTCTGAGTTACCGGATGAGATATTAATGCTTACTATGTTGTATCTTGATATTCATTATGATTGAATGTGATACATTGGTGAATTGGCATTATGTGATTTATATTGATGTCATGATATGAGAATTAATGTTGCATGCTTTTATGATGCATGCATAAGCATTTGTTGATTTGGTTCATTCCCATTGTGCGGAAGTGAACTGGCTGAGCCAATAGACTTACCCGGAGATTGAGGTAGTGAGGATGGATTCTTGACCCAGTGGCTATGGGCGAATCATGGATTTACACTGTCTTTCCACATGTAAACGGAGCAGTGGGTGAACTCGGTTCACGTTTTGGTACCACATGCATAGAGTTTGCATTGCATATGGAATTGTAACATGCTAGGATGGTTTCCAGTGTTGCAATTTCCATTGTTTGTTATATTACATGTCAATTGTGTGAGATGGGTTGTGAATTGTCTCTGGTTATGTGTTTGGATAATGGACTAATATATCTGATTATTCTGTTGTAGATGTAACACTGGTGAGGATAGCTCTAGCATTGAGTCAGTTAGTTAATCTGCGTGTCAGTGTCGTGCTCTGGTAGATGTAACACTGGGGAATCATTTGTTTTGAAATCCTTTAATGGAATTCCTTAATGTTTTGAATCATGTTTTGATTAATATCCTGGAATACTATGAATGATGTATTCGGAATTTTGGTTATGTTTCATTTCCGCTGTTAAACATAACTTTTGCATTATTTACTTAATAAATCTTCTTCAGTGAAAGCATGACAACTGTACTGATTGATTTAAATTATTAAAATTGTGATGCCTCTTGGATTATGATTAAATACTCTGATTATTATTTATAAAACGCGGGTAAATAGAAGGGGGTGTTACAATAGTGGTATCAGAGCATAGTCGGTCTTGTCTTAGTGTCGTTATCCCTTTTAGTATGCGACTAGTGTAAGTAACACCGCCGATACTGTGTGCGATGTGGATTGTTTTGTAATGTTACAGAATAATGGCTGGAAGAGGTAACGGAAGGAACGACGATGCTATTGTTGAGGCTTTGGGAATGTTGGTGGAGTGCTCAGAGGAATCAGCAGGAGTCGCTATGCCGATGCACAATTGGGGAATTTTCGAGGAATAATCCTCCATTGTTCAAGGGCACGATGATCCCGAGGGTGCTCGAAGTGGTTGAAGGAGATCGAGAGGATCTTCGAGCGATTGATCAGGCCGAGGGTGAGGTATGGTACTCACATGTGGCGAGGAAGTCGGACCGATGGGTTGCTACCGGATGAAATGGAAGAAGATGGCATTGCATTGACTTTCGTGTTCAGAGAGCTTTTCGAGAAGGTACTTTCTCAAGACAATTCGGTAAGAAAGAGATTGAGTTCGAGCTCAAGCAAGGCAACAAGTCCGTGAGTGAGTATGCAACCAAGTTTCGAAGTTAGCAAAGTATTATGCTAATTACCCTAACGATGCGTATGGAGAATTTTCCAAATGTATCAAGTTTGAGAATGGTCTCGTGATGAGATGCGGTATCGTATCGCATTAGAAGGTTTCGATTTGGTGGATAGTAGGATTACGGAGGAAGATCTTGCTAGTACTAAGTCGAATGCTCGTAGTTATCGCCGATCGTAAGGGCAAGAGACATATGGATCGTGGTAAGCCTTATGATAGAAATAATCGTAACTGGAAGTTGGAAGAAGTTTAGGGGAGACTCGTTCCTCCGGTTCTTCCGTAAAGTGTTACGTATGTGGTGAATTGGGTCACCGAGCCCCGAATGCAAGAATGATGCGAGGAAGTGCAACAATGGAAGATTTGGCTATTTAGCCGAGTGTAGATCCCGAAGGATAACTTGTTACAACTGTGGGAAGAAGGACACACTGTCCGCAGTACTAAACCAAAGAAAGAACAAGTGTGGGAAGGTGTTCGCTTGTCGGATCGATGTTAAGCCGATGATCGGTTGATTAAAGGTACATGTTTTATTAATGGCATACCTTTAATAGCAATTATTGATACCGGAGCGACGATTCTTTTATTTCTTTGGATTGTGCTAAGAGATTGAATTTGGAAATTTCTAATTTGGATGGAAGTATGGTTATTGACACCCGCGTTCAAAGGACTTCATATGTTTGTAGGAATTGTCCTATTGTTATTTTTGATAGAGGTTTCGGTATGGATTTAATGTGCCTACCTTTAGAACAACTTGATATTATCCTTGAATGAATGGTTGGTCTTCAACCGTGTTCATATCAATTGTTTTGAGAAGACACCATATTTCCCGAGGTAGCTAAAGTTGAAGATGACGATGTCGCTAAGGTATGAATTCACCGCCGAGATGGTGCAGTAGTGTTCATGTTATATTCTTCGACCAAGTGAAAGGAAGCTAAGAGTGGAGAATTACCGTGGTGAATGAATTTCCGAGGTGTTTCCTAAGATGTTAATGAGTTACCAAGGGAAGTGGAATTTGCTATAGATTTAATTCCTAGAACTAGCCCGTGTCGATGGCGCCTTATCGCATGTCATCCGAAGTTATCGAGTTGAAGAAACAAAAAGAACCGCTGAGAAGAAGTTTATTCGCCTAGTGTTTCACCGTGCACCTATTGTTGGTTAAAAAGAAGGAAGGTACAATGAGACTGTGTGTTGACTACAGGCAGTTGAATAAAGTGACAATCAAGAATCGGTATCCATTGCCGAGGATTGATGATTTGATGGATCAGTTGGTCGAAGCTTGTGTATTTAGCAAAATTGATCTGAGGTCTGGATATCATCATATTCGTGTTAAGGCGGGGATATTCAGAAGACTGCATTTAGAACGAGGTATGGGCATTATGAATATTCTGTCATGCCATTTGGAGTTACTAATGCACCTAACGTGTTTATGGAGTATATGAATAGGATATTTCATCCGTATCTTGACAAGTTTGTGGTGGTGTTTATCGACGACATTTTGATCTATTCAAAGAATGATGAGGAGCATGCAAAGCATCTTAGGATTGTATTGGAATTGTTGAAAGAGAAGAAACTTTATGCTAAGTTGTCTAAATGCGAGTTTTGGTTAAGCGAAGTGAGCTTCCTTGGCCACGTAATTTTCGAGAATGGTATTGTTGTTGATCCTACAAAAGTAGAAGCGGTATCTCAATGGGAAACGCCGAAGAATGCTTCAGAGATTCGTAGTTTCCTTGGTCTTGCAGGTTATTACAGGAAGTTCATTGAGGGATTTTCAAAGTTAGCGTTACCATTGACTAAGTTGACGAGAAAGGGTCAAGCATTTGTTTGGGATACAGATTGTGAGGAAGGATTCCAAGAGTTGAAGAGGAGGTTGACTAGTGCTCCGATTTTAATTTTGCCGAATCCGGAAGAATCTTTTGTGGTGTATTGTGATGCGTCCTTGATGGGTTTAGGAGGGTGTTTTGATGCAAGATAGGCCAGTTGTGGCTTATGCTTCAAGACAGTTAAAGACTCATGAAAGGAATTATCCGACTCATGATTTAGAGTTGGCGGCTGGCGGCTGTTGTGTTTGTGTTAAAATTATGGAGGCATTATCTGTATGGTTCACGGTTTGAAGTGTTCAGTGATCACAAGAGCCTGAAGTATCTCTTTGATCAGAAAGAGTTGAATATGAGACAGAGGAGATGGTTAGAATTTCTTAAGGATTATGATTTCGGTTTGAATTACTATCCTGGTAAGGCAAACGTCGTGGCAGATGCGTTGAGTAGGAAATCCTTGCATATGTCAATGTTGATGGTTTGTGAATTGGATTTAGTGGAACAATTCAGAGATTTAAGTTTAGTATGTGAAACTACTCCAGATAGTGTGAAATTGGGCGTGTTGAAGCTGACTAGTGGTATTTTGGAAGAGATTCGAAATAGACAAAAATCTGATGTTGGTTTGGTGGATAAGATGACATTAATTAACCAAGGTCAAGGAGGTGAGTTCCGAATTGATGAGAATGGCGTTATGAGATTTGGTGATCGGGTGTGTGTTCCGGATGTTGCTGAGATTAGAAAAAGTATTTTGGAAGTCGGACACCGTTGTGTTGGTACGAATCTGGAGAAAGTGCTTTGATTGGGCCAGAAATTGTTCAACAAACTTCCGAAAAGATCAAGATGATTCAGAGAAGATGAAGGCTTCTAGTCGTCAAGAGTTATCATGATAAGAGAAGGAAAGATCTTAAGTTTAGTGAGGGAGATCATGTGTTCATGAGAGTTACCCAATGACGGTATTGGTCGAGCTGTCAAAGAAGTTGACGCGCTTTATTGGTCCGCTTCAGATTACCAAAAGAGTCGAAGGTTGCTTATCGATTGCTTTACCGCCACTTGCGAATTTGCATGATGTTTTCCATGTATCTCACTGAGGAGGTACATGGATCCGTCTCATGAGATTCAAGTAGATGATGTGTACGAGATAATTTGATCGAAGCAAAGGTCTAGAATCGAGGATCGGAAGTGAAGAAACCGCGGTAAAGAGATAGCATGTGAGAGTAGCTTGGGAGGACCAAATGAAGGAAATGTGACTTGGGAGCCGGAGAGTCATATGAAGGACTCGATCCGAACTTTTCGTTTAAGGTATGTTTTCGAGGACGAAAACTCTTTTAGTGGGGGAGAGTTGTGACACCCCGATTTAATTCAAATATTAAATGAATAGGAATTTAATTATTTAATTAATTAAAGGCTTGATTATTTATATTTTCGGATTTAATGGGATTAATTAAAGAAAAGAAGAGATGGAGGTGTGAGGTGTAATTAGGGGTGTGAGGAGTAAATTACTCTACTCTTACTAATTACCACTTATTTGTATTTTATTGAAATAAATAAAGGAATAATAAAAGGAATATAAAAAGGAGAAGAAAGAAAAGTAGGTCTTTTGGAGAAAATTATAATGAGAATCGAGAGAGAGAGAAGAGAGGAAGCCGACGCCGAGAGAAATCAAGATCATCGCGAGGTGGGGTGATTTCATTCGTTAATATGCCTTATGGGTTTTGGGAATCGACCGGTAATTGGGTATGTTAGGAAATTGATCATAGGTTTATAGAATAAAACCCTATTTTGTGCTCTGTATGGAATTAGGATCATTAGTGTGTCAAATAACTAATAGGGATGAGTAAATTATGTTGTTTGATGTTATAATGGTGTGAAATGATTATAAATTGGTGTTCCTAATGTCACAATTGTATTAGAAAGTTTGGAAATGATAAAGGATGCATAATGTCAAAAGTAGCGTAAAATGTTGTTATAGGTCGTGGGAACCGGCCTGGAGGAACCGAGTTCAGTTAATTTTCAAACGGGCAAAATTGACTCAGAACCGCCTCGCCTATGTCGGAACCGGTTCCATACAAAACCAGGAGCGAGATTTTAACTTCACAGAACCGCCTCGATATGTAGGAATCGGGTTCCATGTGCAATTTTTCAAAAATACTTAAACTTCAAAATTCATATTTTCTAAACCGAATCGATTCGAAAGTGCCTGTTATCTTAAATTTAAAATACTACCTTTGAAAAAGGGAAAATATTATTTTGCTAAAATTATTTTAAAAGAGTCGAGCCCGATTTTTGAAAAGAGTGATTAGTAAAGGATAATGGGAACTATTACCAATGGTCCGAAAGTTACTGGATGAGATATTAATGCTTACTATGTTGTATCTTGATATTCATTATGATTGAATGTGATACATTGGTGAATTGGCATTATGTGATTTATATTGATGTCATGATATGAGAATTAATGTTGCATGCTTTTATGATGCATGCATAAGCATTTGTTGATTCGTTCATTCCCATGTGCGGAAGTGAACCGGCCGAGCCAATAGACTTACCCGGAGATCGAGGTAGTGAGGCTGGATTTGACCCAGTGGCTATGGGCGAATCATGGATTTACATCGCCTTCCACATGTAAACGGAGCGGTGAACTTGGTTCACGCTGGTACCACATGCATGAGTCTCGCATTGCATATGGAATTGTAACATGCTAGGATGGTTTCAGTGTTGCAATTTCCATTGTTTGTTATATTACATGTCAATTGTGTGAGATGGGTTGGAATTGTCTCCGGTTATGTGTTTGGATAATGGACTAATATATCCGATTATTCTCGTTGTATTTAAAACGATAATGCATGTTATATTGAATTGAAATCTCACCCTTACTTTAACGATTTCAGATCCAAGTGATTAGTCGCTTGAGTTGGTGAGGATAGCTCTAGCATTGAGTCGCTTAGTTAATCCGCGTGTCGTTGTCGGCTCGTAGATGTAACACTGGGAATCGCTTGTTTTGAAATCCTTTAATGGAATTCCTTAATGTTTTGAATCATGTTTTGGTTAATATCCTGGAATACTATGAATGATGTATTCGGAATTTTGGTTATGTTTCATTTCCGCTGTTAAACATAACTTTTGCATTATTTACTTAATAAATCTTCTTCAGTGAAAGCATGACAACTATACTGATTGTTTTAAATTATTAAAATTGTGATGCCTCTTGGATTATGATTAAATACTCTGATTATTATTTATAAAATGCGGGTAAATAGAAGGGGGTGTTACAGAGACGGTGAGCAGTAGCGGCGGTGACAGTCGAAGGTTGAGAAATAGAGACGAGGGGTGATGAAGGTTAGAAGGAGGAGGGTTTTCTGAGAATGGAACAGAAATCGTGTTTTTGGTTTCAAGGGCTTACAATTTTAATTATAAAATTATATACGAAAGTGCTTTTCAAAAGCGCTTACATAGGGCCAAATATAGCAGCGCTTTTTCCTAAGAAAGTGCTTTCTTTACCTATGCCTTTAGTAGCCCTTTTAAGAGCGCTTTCTTATGATATACTTTAGCGCTTTTAGAAAGCGCTTTCTAAGGTCAACATATTGCAGCGCTTTCTTAAGCTAGCCTTTAAGAGCGCTTTTTTGGAGCGAAATTTTTTTATACCTTATGGCAGCACTTTCTCATAAAAGCGCTTTCGTTAGGATGCTGCCAAAACTCTATTTTGGCATAGTGAAAAGTGTTGGACAAAGGATATTCTATTGCAGATCATGTAAAGAAAGTCATCAGAAGTTTACCCAAGAAATGGAGACCCATGGTTACAGCTCTGAAGCTTGCAAAAGATCTGAACAAGATATCTCTAGAAGAACTCATCAGCTCATTAAGAAGTCACGAGATAGAATTAGAAGAAGATGAGCCCCATAAGAAAGGTAAGTCTCTTGCTCTTAAATATAACAAAAAATATGATTCTAAAGTGTTTCAAACTGAAGAAGAAAATTTTGGAGGATCATCAGAAGAAGAAGATGAGTTATCCCTGCTCCCCAGAAGAGTGCAACAGCTCTGGAAGAACAGATAGAGGAATTTCAGAAATACAAAAATATCTAGCAATTTCTTTGATTCATCCTCTAGATACAAAAAAAAAGAACTAAAGAAGTTGTCTGCTACGAATGTAAGGAACCTGGTCACTACAAAAGCGACTACCCTAAGCTTCAGAAAGAGAAGCCAAATAAGAGGTTTGACAAAGAAAAGAAGAAAATTCTAATGGCTATATGGGACGATTCAGATTCCTCTAAAGCTTCATCAGAATTAGAAGATGAAAGAGCTAACGTAGCTAACAACTCAAATTCATCAAAATCTGATTCTGATATTGAAGAGGTATTTCCTAACTTTGGCATTAATTTATCTAAAGATGAGTTAATAGAAAGTTTATATAAAATACTTGAAAACTATCGGAAAACTTCAAATCAAATACAAGAATCTGAAACGGAATCTTGAATTTGATTCTGAAGGCACAAAGAAACTTAAAACAGAAAAATTTGAGCTTAAAGAAATTGTTTCTAAACTAAAAATTGGAAGACTCGCTTAGAGAAAATTTACAAAAAGCTCAAGAAAAATCCTTGTTTCAGAAGTTCTAAGTAATTCTGACAACATTATAAAAGAATATGACATTGGTTTTCAAGAATTTCTTACTAAAAGCATAAAAAGAAGCAAGATGCCTTCAATGATCTATAGAGTTAGCAGAAATAGTAGAAGAGTTTTAGGATATGTGTCATCTAAAAATGAAAAACCTTATCTTGAAGTAGATGATATGATCATTAAACACACACCTCTAAAATCTCACTTAACTTATGGTCACCCACATGACATAAAATACACCAATGAATCATATTATGGAAAATTTTATGCTAAACCAAAGTTCAAACAAAACTTTAGAAATACTAACCAGAAATGACCCAAAAAGATATGGGCACCTAAGGATAAAATAGTATATGTTGCAGATGTCTTTGACAACAAAGTTGAAACACCAGTATTGGTACTTGGACTCTGGATGCTCTCGACACATGACGGGAAGAAAGCATATGTTCCAAAGTCTGGAACTTAAAGATGGAGGTTACGTAGGTTTTAGAGGCAATCAAAAGGGTAAAATCATTGGCTCTGGAACTATCGGTAACTGTTCTTTTCCCTCAATTACTAATGTTTTGTTAGTAGATGAATTAATGCATAATCTGTTACCCATAAGTCAATTAAGTGATAACGGTTATGATATAATCTTTAATCAAAAGTCTTATAAAGTTGTTAGTCAGAAAGATGGAACAATCCTTTTTAATGGTTAAAGGAAGAACAACATTTATAAAATCAAACTTTCTGAACTCAAGAGTCAGAATGTTAAATGCCTTATGTTTGTGGACAATGAGCAATGGGCCTGGCATAGAAGATTGGGGTATGTTAGTATGAGAAGAATATCTCTGATTAACAAACTCAATCTATTCAGAGGACTTCTCAATTTGAAGTTTAGCTCAGATGCTCTATGTGAAGCATGCCAAAAAGGAAAATTTGCAAAACCTCCTTTTAAATCAAAAAAATGTTGTTTCTACCTCTAGACCATTAAATTTTATGCATATTGATCTGTTTAGACCAGTGAAAATGCATCCATCAGTGGCAAGAAGTATGGATTGGTGACCGTAGATGACTATAGCATATGGACATGGATAAAGTTCTTAAGACACAAGGATGAGTCACATTCTATGTTTGCTAACTTCTGTAATCAAGTTCAGAATGAAAAATAGTTTAGAATTGTAAAAGTCATAAGTGATCATGGTGGAGAATTTGAAAAATAAAGATTTTGAAAAACTTTTGAATGAAAATGGTATTTCTCATGATTTTTCTTGTCCTAGAACTCCACAACAAAATGGAGTTGTAGAACGAAAACAGTAACTTTACAAGAAATGGCTCAAACCATGATCAATGAGACTAACATTGCTAAACATACCAAAGATTATCCGAAAAATTGATTCTAAGGCACATAAGTGTTTAATGTTAGGATATTATGAACGCCAAAAGGCTACAGAGTATATAACATCAAACACAAATTGTGGAAGAATCTATTAATGTCGATTGATGATAAGCTGGCCTCAAAAGTCAAAGAAAAAATAATCTCTTGCAGATGTAGAAGTTCAAATTACAAGTAAAAAAGATATCCCTGGCAAAGACACAAGCTCTGAAGAAGCTATCAACTCCAAAGAAACTTCTGAAGAACCTATCCAGAAGAAACCATCTAAAAGCAGCTTAGCTTATCCTGAGGAAATGATTCTGGGAAAGAAAGATGATTCAATCAGAACCATATCAACATTTAGAAACTCTGAAGAATCTCTCATGGGTTTGGTGTTCTTCAAGACAATGATTGGATCATGGCAATGCAAGAAGAGCTTAATCAATTCACCAAAAATGATGTATGGGATCTTGTGCCCAAACCAAAAGGTATCAACATCATTGGAACTAAATGGGTCTTCAAAAACAAGCTCAATGAGCAAGGAGAATTAATATGAAACAAAGCTTGACTGGTAGCACAAGGTTATAGTTAGAAAGAAGGGATAGACTATACAGAAACCTTTGCTCCAGTCACCAGGTTAGAATATATCAGACTCTTAATTTCATATGTTGTTAATCACAACATTACACTTTATCAAATGGATGTAAAAAGTACATTTTTAAATGGTTACATTGATGAAGAACTATATGTACACCAACCCTCTGGTTATGAAAATACAAATCATCCAGATTTTGTTTATAAGATTAAAAAATCCTTATACGGTCTAAAACAAGCTCCCAGAGCTTGGTATCAAAGACTAAGTAATTTTCTTTTAGAAAAAGATTTTACCATAGAGAAAGTGGACACAATTTTGTTTTGTAAGTCATTTAAAAATGATATTTTGATATGTCAAATTTATGTTGATGATATAATTTTGGTTATACTAAAGTCTCCTGGGAGAGAGTTTGCTAAGTCTATGGGTAATTTTAAAGAATCTTATGAGCTAACTCAAATTCTTTATGGAATCCAATCAACCAATCCCTCAAGGAACTTACATACATCGAGTAAGTATGTTAAAGAACTGAAGAAATTTGACATGTCAGATAGCAAACCAACCAAAACTCCTATGCATCTCACATGTATCTTGGAAAAGGAAGAGGTAAGTAAGAAAGTAGAACAAAAGATCTACAGAGGTATGATTGGCTCTCTCTTGTATTTAACTGCTTCAAGACCTGATATTCTATATAGTGTTTGCCTCTGTGCTAGATTCCAATAAGATCCTAGAGAAACTCACTTAATAGTTGTTAAGAGAATCTTCAAGTATCTGAAAGGTACTACTAATCTTGGCTTATGTT
Organism: Vicia sativa; assembly: GCA_021764765.1. Lineage (NCBI taxonomy): Eukaryota > Viridiplantae > Streptophyta > Magnoliopsida > Fabales > Fabaceae > Vicia > Vicia sativa. The sequence continues at coordinate 99,435,731 of CM038794.1, read as the reverse complement.
ATAGAAAATCCAGAGAATACAAACTTGTAGGTTACTATGACGCTGACTTTGCTGGAGATAGAATAGAAAGAAAAGGCACTTCTGGAAGCTATCAGTTTCTGGGTGATAATATGATATATTGGTCCAACAAAAGGCAATCCACCATTGCACTATCAACTGCTGAAGCAGAATATATAGTTGCATCTGGATGTAGTACTCAAATGCTCTGAATGAAAAGTCAGCTTGAAGACTTTCAGATATTCAAGAGTAACATTCCTATCCTCTGTGACAATACTTCTGCTATTTGCTTATCTAAAAATCCTATTTTTCATTCTAGGGCTAAGCATATAGAAATTAAACATCATTTCATTAGGGACTATATTCATAAGGGAATTCTATCTTTAAAATTTATTGACACAGACCACCAATGGGCTGATGTCTTTACAAAACCCCTTGCTGAAGATAGGTTTAGATTCATTATGAAGCATATAAGTATGGAATTACGCCCATAATGATTATTTAAATTCAGTATGTTTAACTTTCAGAATATTATTTTTCTTTGTGAACAAATGATTAATTGTCCTTCAGAAGTGAGAAGGGTAGTTAACTCAGAATCTATCCAGAAGTTCTGAACGTTGTCCAAAATGATTCAGTTCAACATAGACGCATGCAGTTCACCACATCAACATCTGTCAATCTCAAGCGTTGAGTCATATTTAGAAAATGAACACGTGTTCAATATGTGATAGACTAAAACGTTTGAGTTGATGCATTAAGGCGCAGGTCACATCGGTAATAATTCATTAAATCTTTACGATATCTCCCCTGTCATAAATCATTATGTCTCTTAATAATTTTCTTTTGCATGCTTTAAATTCAATTAATTGCATGTTTTCAAGACTTCCTACTACTTTTTAGAACTTAATTTTCTTTGTTTATTTTGTGCAAATTTTATTTTCTACATTTCTCTTTATGTACTTCGTTTTGTTCCTTCAATGAAATCATTTGCTTTTCTACATTTTTTTTACTTTTTGATTTATGACAAAAAGGGGGAGAACATAAGATATTTTGAACATAATTGTTGCTAAGACTAAGTCTCGAACATTCTGATATCCTCTATTTTATTTTTCTAAAAGTTTAAAACATGGAGATAGTTATTCTGGAAAAATAGCTTATGTTACTTGGAATTATGAGAACTCTCAACATACTCTGGACGAACATTCTCAGTGAAGTATCTAAACTATTCCTAATCATATGAGGATTTAAATCAGGGGGAGATTTTTCTTACTTTTCAAGTATCAAAATATACAAGTTTATATAGAACAAATATGCTCCTTAAATTGAATGCATTTTTGCGGAGAAATTATGATGAGAAGTAATACATCAACAATACTAAGTATAGAAGTTCTAATACATTGGATACGCATTAGAACATTCATCTATGATTTAAAGTCTAAATTCACGCTTTAAGCGAAGTTTTGATGAACTTTTGAAAGCACAAAGGCTGCACCAAACTCTGATAAAGACTTTGCCCGCTGATCAAAAGCTGTAAAGTTCTGCTACATCTTTTTATGATCAAGACATCAAAGAGTTAAGTCAAATTATCTATGCGTTACTAATGACATATATGGAAATCAAAAAGTAACAACTATCTTTAGACAAGATCTATATTTGTGGAAAGTTCATTTAAAGCATTTATCAACACATTCCATATCCATGATCTCATGTCTCAAACGGATCAAAATTGTTTGGCTATTTAAAGGAGTCTCAAAGAACAACCAAGGTTACAACTTTTGCTCATGCGCGCAGATCTCTAAGAGAAACATATCAAAAATCTTTGAGTTTTAATCCTTATTTTTATTTATAAAAAATCTTGTGTAAAACATCACAGTTGTGATATAGCTTATTAGAAGCATTCTTGATACACAGGCTGTAATCGTTTTATAAATTTGTATTTCCTTGAGAACTAAGTTGTGGTTAATCTCAAGAAGACAAAGGTTGCAGTCTTTGTGAATTGTAATCAAGTTTTTATTAGTGAATTAAGACCTCGTTGAGAGAGTAAAATCACCTTGACGGATGGACTAGATTAGTTTGAGTTCAAACGAACCAGGATAAAAATTATCGTGTCAAATTGCTTTTAATTTCAAAATGCCAATTCAAACCCCCCCTTTCTTTTGTTTTTCAACCTTTATTAACTTCAATCTTTTCCTTCATCTATAGCCACCACCACTTGGTCGAACTTAGGGGTCAAAGATCTCAAAATCTTGGAAACAACAACTGTTGTTATTAATGCTTCTCCACATGTCTTGATTTGATTCACTAGTTTTGTAACCTTAGTGAAGAAATCATATATGCTTTCATTATCTTCCATCTGAAGTAATTCATACGTTCTCTTGTGAGTTTGTAACCTCACCTCTTTCACCTTTTGTGCACCACCAAAGGACTTTGCAAGAATCTCTCAAGCTTCTTTTGCAGATTATGAATCACTAACTTTCTTAAAATTCCATGAACTCACACATTGAAGAATTATGAAGAGTGCTTTATAACTCAACTTCTCCAATTCTGTATGTTTCTTCTTGTCTTCTTCTAAAGCGTCTTCTTCAAGAGCTTCTAATCCATCATTTACAAGATCCTAAAGACCTTGACAACTGAATAAAATTTTCATCTACTTACACCAATTCTCATAGTTATCTACTTTTAATTGGTAGACTTGTTGATAATTTGCATTCCATAATTCACCGCCATCGTGAATTCTTCTTCCATGGTCATTCTTGATTGTTCTTCCCTTGAATCGGTTAACCAGAGCTCTTGATACCAGATGTTAGAAATTCACCAAAATCTATGATGAATTTCTATCAATCTTGATGAACAAGATTGATATCACCACACAATAACCATGAACAATTAAAGAAAAGAAGAAGAAAAAAATTATTTTATAGTTTCTCCGCCCACAAACTGTGGAAAACTTTATTATTCACTTTGCAACTGCAAAATTCTGTGAATTACTTGATTACAAAAAAAGGTTTCTCCCTTTATTTATAGATTTAGGTTAGCTAATGCTCAAAACTATAAAAGCCCAAAATATCTACTATGGAGCTAAATCAAATATATTCTATTTTAGATTTAAATCAAATATATCTAAATCTAAAATCAAATCTGTGTATAACAAACTGTTTGCACACTTCTAAATCAAATCAAATCTTTTCGACACAAAGAATTACTTTCAACAATTCTTTCCACTAAAACTAAACATTACTCTGAATTTACTATCTCATAATCAATTTTTTTATAAGTAATTAAATATTTAGTATACAATAAAAACAAAATAGAATGAATTTAAATATATTTTAGTATGCACAATAAAATTATACATATTATAATAATTCAAATATTGATGTATTTACTTGAAAAAAACAATTGACTGTGTTTAATTATAATATTAATATTTTTGTTTAAACTATTTTAATTATTTGATTTTGTACTTATAGTTTTATCACTATTATGAATTAAAAATCTAACATCAAATTGGAATCAAAGCTTCTTTATTATTATTATTATTATTGTAAGTGTTTTTATGTTGGCTTTAGTTTTTGGTAAAACTGGTTTTTGCCAATGTCTTGACTGATGTCATGATATTCAGAGTTGAAGATAAATTCTGCAGAAGAAGAATTATACAAGTACAACTCAGATTGGTTGTGAATCGTTTTGAAATCGCAAGAAGATTGATCGATGTCATGACCAATGTTATGACATTCTGCAACATTTGTCGTTATGATTTACTTTTCCCGAGAGTTTTGATTCACGAAATGCTTTTATTATGGATTATTATGTTGGATGACATGCTCACGTGATTGATGGTTAACTTTGTTTTAACCCTAATTGTTATGTTGGAAGGACCAAGTCTTTAGGTTAACTTTGTTTAACCCTAGCTATAATTATGGAAGCCCAAGTCAAGACTTTATCGCTTCTATAATATGGAACAAACCCTTATTTTGTGAGTTCCGCTTTATCGTAAAAGATTAAGCAGATCGTTGTTATTGTGTTCTAGTTATTCTTGTGAGCCAAGCAATTATCATTGGATAAGTGTCTTAGAGTAGGATTTGGTTGTAAGGGTTATTTATCACTCAAAGCTTTGAAGCTAAATCAAGTATGTTTATTGAAGAGTGTCTTCACAATTCTATTAAACAATAGGTTTATATCACTGCTGTGATTGAGGGGAGTGAGTAGAACTCAGGTCTAAGTAGGACTTAGATTGAAGTTACATTGGGTAGGTCTTAAGTGAAGGAGATAAACTGGTTGGTTTATTCCTGAATTAATACTTCTAATAGTGGATTTCCTCCCTGGCTTGGTAGCCCCCAAATGTAGGTGTAGTTACACACTGAACTAGGTAAACAATTGATTTTGTTCTTTATTGCTGTTTAAATTACCGTGTGAATCGTTAACAGTGTGTTAGATATAGTGTTATAACATTCTCGTGGCATCACGATCTGCGCCAGAATTTCAATTGGCATCGAGCAGCACCGCCTGCTATTTGGGAGATCTAGGATATTATTTTCAAGGCATGGACAAGGAAGGAGGATTTGGGAGCGACCACCCATCCTGGATGGGTCAAACTATGATTATCGAAACCCGTATGGTTGCCTTTTGAAGTCACCGGACAATAAAGCTAGAGAGTCGACAGAGGATGGAAACATCCCACCAAACTTGAGAAAGATGTGACTACTAAACGAAACTTGAGGAAGAATGGGCAAAGAAGAAGAAGATAAGCAGGAAACTCTAAAGCATTGAATGCCTTATTCAATGGAATTGATGTAAATATTTTCGACTAGTACATCGTGAACCGCCAAGGATGTTTGGGACACTCTCAAAACCACTCATTAGGGTACATCCAAGGTGAAAATGTCAAGACTTCAGATGCTCACTACCAAATTTGAGAATCAAGATGAAGGAAGATGAGACCATTCATGAGTGTCACATGAACATCTCGAGATTGCCAACACCTCGTGAGCATTGGGAGAAAAGATGTCAAGAAAAGTCGTGAGAAAGATTCTCGATCCCCGCCTAAAAGGTTTACAATGAAAGTGACGCTATAGAAGAAGCTCGGGATATTTGCAACTGAAGGTTGATGAACTCATTGGATCACTCGACATTTGAGATGGGATCGTGACAATGTTGACAAGAAAACAAGAGCATAGCCCTTGTATCCACATCAAGAGGAAAGCAAGGAGTGATGAAGAGAAGATATCGAAGCAATAGCTATGCTTGGAAGGCGCTCAACAAACTCATCAAGAGATTGACCCAAAGTCAAGGTCCAATGTCAAGAAAGTCCTCTCGACATTAGCGACCCTATGACTCCAAATGTAAGAACTAAGTCCAAGAAAAGGGAAATCAAAGCAGAGGAATCCAATGTCATGGATGTGAAGGATATGGGCACATTCGAGTGAATGTCCTACCTTTCTAAAGAAACAAAAGAAAGGAATGTCTCACACTGGTCCGATGGTGACTCGAAAGTGATTCTGAAGAAGAATCTGCCAAACTAGTTACTGCACTATCTTGTGTTTGTAACTCTGATAATGATTCTAGTGATGAGGAAGTGACATTTGAAGAACTTGCTGACACTTACAAGAAGTCGTATCGGCTCAAGTCCGTCAAAGAAATGAGAAAAAAAGCTAATTGTGAAGTCGAGGTCGAGAATAGGCGTACATCGCTACTATAAGTCATCTCAAAAGTGAAGTTCTAGTGTCGAACTCCAAACTTGATCAGATGACTAAGTCTGTCAAGATGCTAACAACTCGAACTGACAAGTTGGAAGAAATCCTTGACCGACAAAATGCGGAAATATGTCCGGTCTAGGATATGTGGTCGCAAAGAAATCACTGTGACAAGAAGAAGAACATGTCTGATAAACCAATGTCAAAGCAGATGTCACAACATAGGGCTCAACATCAAGATAAGAGAAACATGAAGAAAAAGTTTCAAAGATGGAGATGTCATTATTGTGGAAGGTTTGGGCACATAAAGCCATTTTGCTTCGATTATATGGATATCCTAATCGACCCACATGTCAAGCCTAAGACCAACAAGGTACCATATACTCACAAGGAAGAAAAAACTGCATCCCTGATAGCTCACACCTCCCTTAGAGTTTCTGCCAAGGAAGACTGGTACTTTGACTGTGGATTCTCTAAGCACATGACTGGAATCAAGAATCAGCTGAATGATATCAAAACTCATACTACTAGTTATGTCACTTTGGAGATGGAGCTAAAGGAGAAATCAAAGGTGTTGGAAACTTGACCGGAGTTCCAAACCTAAATGAAGTGTCATTGTAAGTGGTTGACCGCCGATCTCATAAGTATCGACCAACTGTGTGATTTGGGATTCAAGGTCAACTTCACCAAGTCCGAATGTCTTGTAACCAATGAAAACAAGAAGTTGTAATGAGAGGAGTCGATTAAAAGACAATCACATTTGGGAGTCTCGAGAACACTAACCTCTTCTGGTGGTCTACAACAAAGAAGAAAAGGAAGTGAAACTGTGGCACCAAAACTTGGTCATTTACATCTTGAGGATGAAAAGATTATATCCATGGAGGTCACGAGGATTCCAAGACTTCATATTGATGAAGGAGATTTCGTGGTGAATGTCGTCGAAAGCAAACCGAATGTCACATCCAAAGTCAAGACATCTAACCACCCTAAGGTGCTAGAACTTTACACATGAATCATGGGTCCCATGCAGTGGAAAGCCTGGTGGAAAGAGATATGCTTATGTTGTTGTGGATGATTTTTCCAGATTCACCGGATAAACTTCATTAGGAAAAATCTGATGTATTTGATGTCTTTAAGGAATTGTGCAAAGACTTCAAAGAGAAAAAGAAGGATGCATTGTCAGAATCAGAAGTGATCATGGAAAGGAATTTGAGAATAGTAAATTTGATGAGTTCTATTCCTCAGAAGGAATCAATCATGAGTTCTCCCCACCTATAACTCCTCAACAAAATGGAGTTGTGGAAAGGAAAAACAGAACTATACAGGAATCTGCCAGAGCAATGATACATGCCAAGAAGCTTCCTATTCATTTTTGGGCTGAAGCTATGAATACAACATGTTATGTCCACAACATGGTCACTTTGAGAAATGTAACATCTTCCACCCTTTATGAAATATGGAAAGGAAGAAAGCCTACTGTGAATTATTTTTATGTCTTTGGGAGCAAATGCTAAATTCTGACAGATCGTGAGCAAAGGAGAAAGATGGACTCTAAAAGTGATGAAGGAATATTCCTGGGATACTCTACCAACAGCAGAGCATATAGGGTGTTCAATTCCAGGACCAAAGTTATGATGGAATCTATAAATGTCATAGTTGATGATCACCATGAGGAAACAAATGTCTCATATGATGTTGAGACATTCTTTGAGACATTAACACAAGTGTCTGAAAAGGATGATGTGCCTAATCCTACTTCATTAGAATCTGAATCAAAAGAAGCTAACAAGGATCCTTCCATCAGAATTCAGAAAGATCATCCTAAGGAACTCATCATAGGAGTTCCTAACAGTGGAGTCACTACAAGATCTAGAGAAATCATCTCAAACTCTTGTTTTGTGTCTAAGATTGAACCTAAGAATGTTAAAGAGGCTCGACCGATGAATACCGGATCGAGCAATGCAAGACGAATCGAACCACTCAAACAACATGAAGGAGTTAGTTCCTAGACCGTAAGGAACAAACATCATTGGCACAAAGTGGATCTACAAGAACAAGTCGATCTTGATGGAGTTGTCACCAGAATAAGGCAAGGCTTGTTGCTCAAGGATACACTCAAGTTGAAGGGTTGATTTTGATGAGACTTTTGCCCCGTGGCGTGATGGAATCAATCGATTACTACTAGAGTTGCATTGAAATTCAAGTTGTTTCAGATGGATGTGAGAAGTGCCTTCCTAAATGGATACTTAAATGAGGAAGTGTATGTGGAACAGCCTAAAGGATTTGTGAATCCAAACTGTCCTGATCATGTGTACAAATTGAGGAAAGCACTATATGGTCTGAAACAAGCTCCTAGAGCTTGGTATGAAAGGTTGACAAAGTTCCTCACTGACAAAGGATACAGGAAAGGAGGTTTGGATAAAACTCTCTTTGTCAAGGATGAAGGAGAAAAGATAATGGTAGCTCAAATTTATGTTGATGACATAGTGTTTGGAGGAATGTCAGATAAAATGGTTAGACATTTTGCCAACCAAATGCAAGCTGAATTTGAAATGAGCCTCATGGGAGAATTGACCTACTTTCTTGGACTACAAGTCACACAAATGGAAGACTCAACTTTCCTTTCTCAAAGTAAGTGTGCAAAGAATATTGTCAAGAAGTTTGGGATGGAGAATGCCAGTCATAAAAGGACTCATGCACCTACTCATCTAAAGTTGTCCAAAGACACAAGTGGGACAAATATGGATCAAAGCCAGATGATGATAGGAAGTCTCGCTATACTTAATACCACAGACCGACATTGCCTTTGTTGTTGGTGTATGTGCAAGATACCAGTGAACCCAAAGTAAGTCACATCAATCGTGAAAAGAATTTTGAAGTACGGAGTGGAACTTACAATTATGGCATGCTATACTCTCATGGATGTAAACCAATTATGTCCGTTATTATGATGCCGATATGGTAGTGCCGATGATATTAAAAGCACCTCCTGAGGATGCTTCTTTTGGGAAACAACCTTGTTTCTTGGTTCAAGAAGTAAACTGTGTCTTTATCTATCAAGCTAAATACATAGCACCGGTAGCGCTTGTTCTCAAATGATCCGATGAAGGATGTCGACGAGTACAATGTCACACAGGATGTCATGACATTGTACTGTGACAACCTGAGTGCTATTAGTATTTCTAAGAATCCTATACAGCACAACAAGACTAAGCATATTGACATTAGACATCATTTCATCAGAGATCTTGTGGAGGAGAAAGTGATTAAGTTGGAACATGTTGCCACTGAACTACAACTTGCTGACATTTTCACCAAAGCTCTTGATGCAAGTCAGTTTGAAAACTTAAGGGGCAAGCTGGGTATTTGTCAATATGAAGAGAAGTAGCAATTAATTTTGCTTAATACAAGGACTGAGAGAGATTTTTTATTCAAGTTAATTATGATTGGGCTATTTAATTGTTTCCCTCTCTCTTCTCAAGAGTTTAAGAAGTGGAATAGTCATATTTATATCTCACTCTTTTCATTTGGCTGTATCACTCTCCATTCCCTCAGAAGAAAATTTCAAATTTACTGTCAGTTGTATTCTCAATCTCTCAAGATGTCTCAACAATTTGAATCACCATCTTCTTCAAAGGCAACCGTGTCTCCCTCTCCCACTGACTCTGGACTTAGGGCAAACACAAACACCATGGATACTGATGTTCTGGAGGTTACTCCTCTTCGTGCCATGGCACGATCCTCGCAAGGTCAAGAAGCGCACTGACATGCAGGAGGATCACAAGCCTCCATCCGTAAGACCGAACCATCTTCCTCTGCTCCTCCCGAGATAGCCAATAGTGAGGGTTCGTGATATGTTCATCAAGTCATAGCTAGATCGAACTAGGATTCTTAATGAGAATCACTATGTACTGGGTATCTGCTCCATTGAACCAAGAAACTATTAGCCCTAATTTAGCAATCGATCCAAATGTCACCGTAATGTCAAGACATCTCGATGACAATATTAGAAATCTCCGAGAAACCCGTGATGACAATATTAGGAAATCTCCGAGAAACCTACCATGACAACACCGAAAATTCTCCGAGAAAATTGTTGATCACCAAACCCCATCGATAAGGATGTTGAACCCCTGCTATTGATGTTGATGAAGAATTTTCGACATGACTTAATTGCTAGCGTTAACCCTAGCATAGCAAGAATGAAGTATAGAAAAGAAAAGCGTCGCTCAAAGCCCCTCCAAAGAGAAGGCTATCAAGATGTGCATGAGAGTTCTAGGCCCGAGAGCAAGGCGGAGAAGGAGTCGGAAAGGATAAAAGGTCGGAACTCCCAAAGGGAAGGGTAGGGTGAAATCTGTTGGGAGTATCTCAAGACCCAAGAGAACTCCAATTTCCAAGAGAAAGACTCGAACCTTCCGAATCGATGAGGAATCGATTTTGATTTTGATGTCAAGGCAATGTCTCGCATATTCCCCGAGGAAGAAACCCTCTTCGGCAAATCGCCTAAGGTTCCCGAGGTTGCAGACAACATCTCCTTTCACCATCCGTAAAATGCAAGTGTGGAAGTATGTGTTTCTAAAAGGATTGCCTTAGAGAGGAGTCAATGTTTCCTCGAGTGCAAGGAAGTCATGGATCTCATCAAGGCCTGGCCCGATGAAGACAATGGTTAAGTTCTCCAACCGCTATGATATTCGTCAAGGAATTTATAGTAAACTGTCAGTGGTGTCGATGGAAAGTCACCGACTTTAAAAGTGTGTATGTGAGAGGAAGGAAGGTGAAATTCTCCCACCGAGATCAACAAATTCGGGAGGTTTGATGATCTCGACGAGCTTGAAGTTACTGCATAACCGTGTGCCAAACCATCACTGCCAAGCAAGTCAAACACTTGCCCTTGAAAGGGAAGCTGACTGCTAGCAAACTAAGTGTTAAGTTTGCCATTCTTCACAAGATTAGTGCAGCTAACTAGGTTCCCAGAAACCACAAATCCACCATCTCCACTGGTCTAGGAAGATTTATTTATGTTGTTGGAACCAAGACAAAGTTTGACTATGGCAGCTATATTTTTGAGCAAACTTTGAAGCATGCAGACAGCTATGCAATCAAAGGTCCCATAGCCTTTCCCTCCCAACTGTGCGGTATCATCATTGACCAATATCCTGATATCCTGGTAAAAAAGGATTCTATTTGTAAAAGAGCTCCTGCTCTTGGTTTCCACTACAAGATGTTGCAGGGGAAACATGTCCTTGACATTGTCATGACATCTGATGAGACATCAAATGTCAAAGCTAATTCTCGTGATGTCATTGCGGTTGAGAGAGACCTGGGAGCTCAAGAAAGAAAGAAAACTCTTGAAGAAGTGATCACTACCTGGAGCAGAGAAAGAAGACACCGAGGTCGAGGATGAAAGGCTAGATGAGGATGGTGCAGAGGATTTGCATGAGGATGCTCAAGAAGAAAGGGTCAGGAAAGTAGCTCATTAGAGGAAGCTACTTATCATAGTGCCTCTTCGTGAGAGGAAAGTGCCTCGAATTTTGATTACCGTCATTGCTTTTGTTTGTTGTTCATTGATTTTGTTTTGGATCTTTGTAATTCATAACTTGGTTGTATATTTTACTCACGCTACTTAATATCATGAATTATGGGTTTATGTAATGATACCTTTGGCCCCTTTATGGCTAAAAAGGGGGAGAAGAATTTATGGGAAATTGTGGGTTGAATTTATTTTTATTAGGCTCTGGTTATGTAGCTTAGTGGCTTAGTTGTTTACTTTAATTTCTTGCATTAGTTCTCGATAACTTAGTTGTTTTAGCCAAAATTTGTGAAAGGGAGTTTCTAAGTGTTTTTATGTTGGCTTTAATTTTGGTAAACCGGTTTTGTCAATGTCTCGATCGATGTCATGATATTCGAGTCAAGATAAATTCAGAAGAAGAATTATACAAGTACAACTCGATTGGTCAGGAATCGCTTTCCGGAAATCGCAAGAAGATTGGTGATGTCATGACCAATGTTATGACATTCTGCAACATTTGTCGTTATGCATTTACTTTTCCCGAGAGTTTTCGTGATTCTCCGAGTGCTTTTATTATGGATTATTATGTTGGATGACATGCTCACGTGATTGATGGTTAACTTTGTTTTAACCCTAATTGTTATGTTGAAGGACCAAGTCTTTAGGTTAACTTTGTTTAACCCTAGCTATAATTATGGAAGCCCAAGTTGAAGACTTTATCGCTTCTATAATATGGAACAAACCCTTATTTTGTGAGCTTCACTTTACCGTGTAAAGATTAAGCGCATCGTTGTTATTGTGTTCTAGTTATTCTTGTGAGCCAAGCAATTATCATTGATAAGTGTCTTGGAGTAGGATTGGTTGTAAGGGTTGTTTATCACCAAAGCCTTGAAGCAAAATCAAGTATGTTTATTGAAGAGTGTCTTCACAATTCTATTAAACAATAGGTTTATATCACCGTGATTGGGGAGTGAGTAGAACTCGGTCTAAGTAGGACTTAGATTGAAGTTACATGGGTAGGTCTTAAGTGAAGGAGATAAATGGTTGGTTTATTCCCGAATTAATACCGCTAATAGTGGATTTCTCCTCGCTTAGTAATTTCGATGTAGGTGTAGTTACACATCGAATCGATAAACAATTGATTGTGTTCTTTATCATTGCTTAAATTATCGTGTGAATTGTTAACAAAGGTGTCGATCATGATGTCATAACATTCTCTCGTGACATCACGATCTGCCGCCAAGAATTTCAATTATTTTTTATTTTATATAATATATATATATATATATATATATATATATATATATATATATATATATATATATATATATATATATATATATATATATATATATATATATAAAGGTTTGTATAAGATAGTTTCAAAAATTCATGTTATTATTTATATTTTTTTTACTTTTTTTTTTACAAATGTATTATTTTACTTAGAAATACGATATTAATATTAAAATGTTGATTTAAATATTTAATAACGGAAATAAATTTACTATTAATTTAGATATTTTATATAAATGATTCAAAATAAAAGATATTCATATAAAGAAATAATTATACTGTTAATTCAAATATTTTATTTATATATGGAAGAAATTATAGAAATAGGTTTATTATCTCTTTTCAAATAATAAGCTATTTGGGTTAGGAATAATTAGTAAATTATTAGATTTTTCTTTATTTCATTACAATAAGACTACAATTTAAAATACCACAACACAACACGTGTGACCACGCGTATATTGATATGATACATGCAAAATATGTTGTTTTTCTAATTATTTATATTATTAATATTTTTTATTTTGAAATTATATTTAATTTAATATATAATATATTTTAAGAAAATATATGAAAAATTAAAATATATATTATTGATATAAAACAATTTTATTTTTCTTTTAAAAATATGTCTTTTTTTAAAAAAATAATTAAAAAAATTGTAACACAATTTATGTCTTTCACATCATCTATTAATTTTATTTTAAAATAATTTTTTATTTAAGATATAATACTTTTTAAGATAATACATGGATAATCAGAATATATATATTATTGATGTAAAAAAATTTTAATTAAGTAATTTTATTTTATTTCAAAAATGTATTTTTCTTTTAAAAATAATAAATTATTTTAGTAAACTAATTTAACTTTTTTTATTTATATTTTTTATCGTATTTTAAAAATAAAATTGTGCGTATCACACTATCCTCGTGCGTGCGAATACATGGTATCCAACTAGTTTATTCTACAAAAACTTTACTTTAAAAACTAATGTAAATTGAATTTGAGACAAAGAATGGTGTAAGTCAAATCCTCTTATAAATAAATATATGGTATGACCTACTTAAAATTTGATTGAACTTTATTTGCTTGATAAAAATATAAAATCAAATATTTTAAAAAATTAATTATTTAAATTTAGAGTTCATTTGTTCAATTTTTCAAAATGAGTTAAAAAATAATATAGATATTTTTTAAGTTAAACGACTAAAATGAACATAAGTTAACATACCGAAAATAGATATTAAATCTTTTTAAATATTAAAATTATTTTTTTTACATAGTTTAAGTTTTTAAAGTATTTTGAATAAATTTTTGTAAAATTATTTTAAAAATATATCTTTTTAGAAAATCTAATAATGTATATTTGTTTTGTTGAAGTCAAAATTATTCTTTTGATTTATAAAACATAAATTTCAAAAACGTTTAAATTTTATAAAAAGACATTTTTTAAATATATAAAAAATAAAATTTTAAAAGTTAAAACAAACATGACGTTATAAGCATGTTTTCTCATAACAATAACCTCATGGTCATTATAGTGCAATATGCCGATTGGGACGTAAAATTGGTACTGATTGACCTTGAAAGCTCAACAACCATATTTTTCTAAGATGTTTTTGAGAGACTCTGACTTGATCCATATAACACTTAGACATATCAAGACATAACTCTCGTGACAATATTCAAAGTTAAACGAGAAAGCAAAGACAATAAAGGTTGGATATCTCGAAGCATACACCAAACCATCGAAAAACATCATTGTGGAACGACCAACTCTTAATTTGTGGGGGACCTTCCTATCCACTCTACACTTAAGCATGAAGTATCTTTTACCTAACAAGCTGCTTGAAATGGTCTGAGGCGACCAAATGATCACTCAATAATGTTATCAAAGTGTCCTCGTAATTAGAATAATAGGGATGGTTGTCTCCGCCATTTCACAACCAGGCACACGTGAAGTGAATGCTTCAAACTTAGATACTTTGAGTCAGTTCCCAACCCCGTGTTTAAAGGGAGACAAACTTGCAATCACTATCCCTGAAGATGAATATAAACTTGGTGTTGATGCTTGCAAACATCATCTTCATGGTCGAGTGGTCTGGTCCAAAGGCTCTCAACCACTCACTGTGGTTAACCTTAGAGCCAATCTGCTAGACACGTGGCCTTCGATAGGAAAGTGGGGGGTTACTTCGCTTGGTAAAGGTTTCTTTAAGTTTCCAAGGATTTTATTTGCTATTGCTAGCAGCATCGGTACTCCAATATGCATTGACTCTGCCTCTAGCAAATCTGCATTTGATAGACCCTTTGGGCATTTTGTCAGGGTGCTTGTTGATTTGGACATGACAAAAGAGCTTAGCTATAAAATTCTGGTAGAACGGGTAGGTTTTGCCTTTTTTGTTGACATTGAATATGAGAAATTGCCAGATTTTTGTTCTTTTTGCTCCTGTATTGGGCATGCCTTAAGCAACTGCAAAAGGAAAGAAGCTCAACTAGGGAAATCCAAGGAATATAAGAAAACAACTAAGAAAGAAAGCATGAATGATATAAACAATAGAATGGTGGATGAGGTGCAGATGGCTGAAAATCATACCAATATGGAAAAGGAGGCTAATACACAAAGGGACAATGACACAGTCAATGTTCCAAGCAATTCACCACAAATGTTGGCAGAACCTGGCATAACTACTGTTATCACTAGCAACACCGATGCTCAGGAGCAGCATGTAGGTACTAATAGAAATATAGAAGAATCCACTCAAGCAGAAAATGATAACTCTACTGAAGATGAAATTGAAACCATACAGCTGGAGGAGTATGTGCCTGAAACACAGTTAGATTCAATACACAAAGAGCAGGTAACAAACTTCTTGAATGAAGCTTGGGCAAACATGGAAGATACAGAATAGGATGAGGATAATGGAGTAGACCTTCTTCCCACGAAGGATTTTAAGATGGTTACATAAAAAGAAGAAGAATAGAAAAGCACAATCTGAAAACAAAACTAGACTCCGTTCTAGTCATGCCAAACTTACCTTATGAATTTCCTTTTCTGGAACATTCGAGGCATTGCCAGTAGCGTTTCCAGGCTTGCACTGAAGAAGCTGATACACAATAATTCTCTAGATTTTGTTTTTATAGCTGAGCCTTGGATGGATTACAAAATTTTTCCAAAGTTTGGCTGGCTAGGTTAGATTTAAAGCTCTTTGCTATGAACTCCAGGAATAATCAACTACCTAACCTCTGGTGCTTCTGTAAGTCTTTCTTGAACCCTACCATTGTGCATTTTTATGATCAACAGGTATCTTCACTCTTAACTTTAATAATTGCACTTATGTTTTCTCTGATGTTTATGCTTCTACTAATTATGTACTTAGAAAAAATTTATGGCATAGTTTAGGTAGTAATCCTACGAACATCCCTTGGACTTACATTGGGGATTTTAACACTATTCTTAGTGCTTATGAGTACACACAGCAAGCACTACTATAAGAGATTTTCAAACCTGGACTGACTCTAATAATCTCATACACCTTAGAACTCTTGGAAATTCTCTTACCTGGTGTAATGGGAGAAAAGGCAGAGGGAGAACTGAGAAAAAGCTGGACAGAGTGGTCTATAACCTCCATATTTTGGATGCTTGCCAATCTGTTGTGTGCAACACTTTACCTAAGCTCAAATCTGATCACTACCCCATCCTTCTTTCTTTCAAATTTGATAACACTAATTTTAAAAGTCAATTCAAATTCCTTAAAGCTTGGACTCAGCACAAGGACTGTGACAGAATTGTTAGTGAGGTCTGGAACACTAAAATCTTTGGATGTCCTATGTATATTCTGGATAAAAAGCTTAGACTTCTGAAAATCAAGTTGAAAGAGTGGAATCTTCTAACCTTTGGCAATATTCAAAGTATTGTGAGAACTACTGAAATAAACCTAAAAGACATACAAGCTGACATTAATATCCAGGGTTATACGGATAGTCTACAGGACAAAGAATCTAAAGCCCAACATGACTTAGAATTAGCCTTAATATATTGAAGAAGTGTTCTGGAAGGAAAAGGCTAGGATCAATTGGCATCTTCATGGTGATAGGAACACTAACTTTTTTCACACATATGCCAAGATTAAAATAAATTCGAAGTTGATTTCTTCTTTAGTGATTGATGGCAAAGTGGAAACCAAAAATGACATAATAGAAACACACATAGAATCTACTCTTCAAAGTTTATTAAAAGTTCTACCCTCACACAGACACGGTCGGTTGATAAAGTGATACCGCCTCATAAATAGTCAGATTAATGATAGTTTAACCATGTTTCCTCCTCTTGAAGTTCATCAGGCTATTCTAAACCTTAATCCGATTCGCTCCCGGCCACGATGGTTTTGATGGTCATTTTTTCAAAATTTTGGGACATCATTAGTAAGCATGTCATTGCTGCTGCTAATCAATTCTTTATGCAAAGATGGATTCTGCCTAACTTCAACTATAACACTCTTATTCTTCTGCCTAAAACCAAAGACGCTAATTGCCTGAACCAATATCGTTCCATAGCATTGGCTAATTTCAAGTACAAAATTATATCCAAAATTCTTGCTGACAAAATTTCTCCTATTTTGCCCAGCATTATCTCGCGTGAGCAAAATGGTTTCGTGCTTGGGAGAAATATAAAAGATGGCATCTGTCTTACATCTGCAGCCATTAATAACCTGCAAAACAAGAGTTACAATGGAAATGTTGCACTAAAAATTGATATTTCAAAAGCTTTTGATACTATAAATTGGGATTTTTTGATTAAAACTCTTACTTGCTTTGGCTTCAATTATAAATTTTGCACTATGATTCATACTATTCTTAACTCTGCCAAGATATCTATTGGTTTTAATGGCAAAATGTTGGATTTTTCTCTTGCTCAAATGGTGTGAGACAAGATGGCCCTATTTCTCCCATTCTATTCAGCATAGCTGAAGATGTTTTGAGCAGAGGCATCACTGATATTGTCAAAAACAATGCCATTAACCTTATTCAAGCTAACAAGCAATTCTAAATCCCATCTCATACTCTATTTGCTGATGACATAATGATTTTTTGCAGGGGTGATAGCAAATCTCTAACAGCCATTGCCAATCTCTTAAATGAGTATGCTGCTTGCTCTGGACAAAATTGCAATCTTACAAAATCTTTGATTTATGCAGGGGGGATGTCACCAGAAAGGCATAGCAGACTTGCAGATATCATTGGATTCACTAAAGCTTTCGCTCCTTTTATTTATCTTGGTGTCCCCATTTTTGTGGGCAAGCCTAAAGCTATGAATTTCCAGTATATAGCAGATAATATCAGGAACAAGCTAGCTTCATGGAAGGCAAAACTACTCTCTATGGCTGGCAGAGTGCTTTTGGTGAAAACTGTCATCCATAGCATGACAGTGCATTGCATCTCAGTTTACAACTGGCCTAGCAGTGTTGTCAAGCGTATAGAGGAAGATATGAGAAACTTCATATGGAGTGGAATACTGAGAAGAAGAAAGGTGTCACTGTGGCTTGGAAAACTTGTTGCAGGAATATCAAATCTGGTGGGCTTGGCATCATCTCTTTTAAAGCATACAACTAAGCATCTAATCTTCGGCTATGCTGGAAGTTTATGAATAAGAGGCAAGACTGGTCCAAACTCCTTAATTCTAGGGTGAAACGCACAAATAAATACATCAACTACTCCATTAAATCTTTGCTATGAAAAGGCATAAAGGACAACTGTGATAAGGTGTTAGAAAACTGCATCTGGACCATTGGAAACGGGAAGGACATAAACTTTTGGCTTGATAACTAGACTGGTGATCCTCTGGTTTTAAATCTAAATATCCCAACTCAGTATCACACAACTTTAGCTTCTACTTTCAGTGATTAGTGGACAAATGGAAACTGGATGTTACATGATAATACTAGAGATGCTTTTCCCTCCCTTAACTCCACTGTGCCAAGCTTCTCTATCCCTGATTCGCATACTGACTTCCTTGCTTGGAAATCCATTGCAGACGGTAATCTCACTCTGAAACATGCTTATTTATCTTTTAATGATACCTCTTCCTGCTGGAACTTTCTGCCTTAGGACAAGGATGTTGCTCCTGCTCGTGCGATGCTGGTCTGGAGACTACTGCACAACAAGATTCCAATGGATGCGCTGTTAAAATCTCGGGTTTTCTTTCTTCCTTCGAAATGCCTTATGTGCAACAAGGCGAATGAAGACACAAAGCATCTTTTCTTCCATTGCAGTTTTTCCTTAAGCATTTGGGCATGGCTAGTTTCTAAATTTCAAATTGCAACTGTCATCAATGATTTTAATGACTGCATCAAAGTTTTGAAACAGAACTGGAACAAGCAAACTTCTGCTGTCACTAAAGCCTACATTATGCACACCTGCTATCTCATATAGCAGGCCAAAAACTACAGCAAAATTGGTGGAAGACTTGCTGCTCCGAAAGAGCTGCGTGTGCAAAACTGATGGGAAATCACTCTAACAGGTATGCTAATAATTCAATTTCTAGTTTCTTTGTTTTGAAAGCTTTCAACATCACTATCAACCCAAATCCTACTCCTTCTTGCACTGATGTTTTATGGAGCCCTCCTCTTCGGTTGGATAAAGGCAACATTGATGGAGGCTCACGGCTCTCCTTCATTTTTCTTCTTGAGGAATTTTCTCGACAAGAATGCCGATCATAAACCGCATTATTCATTTTAGTGGAATAAATTCTTCGATGCAATTAATTCAAATAAATTATATCTTATTGGTTGCGTTCATTAAAGATATGACAAAGCTTTGTTTTGATAGATCTCGCTAGCTTTATCCTAAAGAGTAAGGCAATTGATTCCTTCAATTTTTCATCCTATTTTGTTTTACTTGTTAGGAAGATCAGATACTGCCTTTTGTGTCTGGGTCTTTATCACTCTCAAAGGATCTGATCCCCACGAGATCAAGTCAATCTAAAGTAGGGAGGAATTTGTTCACGACGAGTGTCAATGCCATCATAAATGCCAAATGATCACCTCACCATTGACTCCATTATGATACCTTTGAGCGAGATGACATTGAGAAATTGATACTCATAGTTGAGGCCAAGTATCTAACATGGATGGCTAATGCGATATTGGTTTGGAAGTTGTTAAATAGATGGCACATGTATGATAATTTCACTAACTTGAACCCATCATACCCTAAGGATTCATACTCACTACCCAATATTCATTAGGTGATTGATGGGTCCTTAGGATACAAAACCTAGAGCTTCATGGACACTTACTCTGGGTATAGTCTAATAAAGATAAATCATGTGGACGCACTCAAAATGGCATTCATGTCCAACCATGGCAATAATTACTATAATTTCATGCCTTTCGGGTTGAAGAACGCATGTGCCACCTACCAAAGATTAATGTATAAATTTTTCTTAAAGTAGATATGGTGAAACATAGAGGTCTACATCGATGAGATAAGACCTTAAAAGGGGAACCCATTGTGTATACTTGGAAGACACCCTAGAGTCAGTTAGGAGGTATAACATGAGCTTAAACTCTTCCAAGTTCTCCTTCGATGTTTAAGTGTGTAAATTCCTAGGATTTATGCTAACTACGATAGGGATATTTCCAAACAAGTTTCATAGTACCATCAATATCATAAGTGCCTCATACATTAAGGAGGTTCAATAAATAACAGGGAGCTTAACCTCCCTAACCCGCTTTCTTTCTTGTGCAGGTGACAATGTGTTTCATTTCTTAGCCACTTTGAAAAAGGAGAAATTCGAACATACGAGCCAATGCGGGGATGTATTCATTAATCTAAAGGTCTTTTGGAGACATCTCCCACTACTAACATGTCTAGAGGCTGGCATGCCCCTTTATCTATACTTGTTAGTCACTGATCAAGTAATGAGCTCTATTCTCGTCCAGGAGAAGAACATAACTAAGCATATCATCTATTTTGTGAGCAATGTGTTTAAAATATTAAGGCCAGGTACCATTAGATTGAGAGAATGGTCCCAAAAATCATGATAACTACAAGGCCATGTTCCATAAGATCGAGTGACTGGTCCTAACAGTTGTGTAATGGTGAGAACCAATTATCACATTTTCCAAGTATTGAAAAAGTTAAATCTGGCGTGAAGGATGATGTCTTGGTAAAGGGAATTATCTGAGTATGATATTCAATATATAACTAGAGGGAGCATCACATTGCAAATATTAGCTAACTTCTTTGCAGAGTTTAGCTCACCGATGAACTAAGAGGCTCTTCACATATGGATATTGTTAATGGAAGGAACTTCAAACCTGAATGGAAGTGACATTGGAATAGTTCTAAAAAGACTAGATAACCTCCTGATAGAACATTGCTTAAAGATTAAGTTTAAAGCCAGCAACAAACCAAGCTAAGTATTAGCCCTCGTCTCCGGTATAGATCTCGCCATAAAAATGGGTCATTCATCTCAAGGCTAGGAGCGACTCATAATTGTTAACCTGATCAAAAAACCCGTGACATCACCCACATCATAGAATTTTCAGCCAAACAAAGGACCACAAAAAAGTACAAATCCAAAGTGGTCCTAAGGGAAATGCGGGAGGGTGACCTCATGCCCGTCCATGTGATCGTACTAGTTTGTTTGGGGAAACTACGACTTAATTGGCAAAGTTAATATCACACATGTCAAAAGTTACCTCATGACACCTACAAACTTGAAGAGTTGGATGAAAGATGCATTTATAGGAGATGAAACTTAGTTAACTCAATATGCTATTATAGTTAGTAATTTATTATTTCTTATTCAATAAGGCGAGGGGCATTTCACCCTCAAAAATACAAACTCTCTTAAAATGTTTTGCTCTAATATCAAAAATAGGGTAGCATTCTTCCACAAAATTGAGGGTCCTCAAAGGGGGTGTCATGCCTTAAAAACCGACAAATGATTGTGAATATTTAAGTTGGATCCTCAAAAAGGAATATTTTTTCCCTTAGAGAAAATATGAATGTTAGATCGTCAAAGAGAAATCCTTGTCTCTCTTAGAGGCAATATGTATACTGAATTCTCAAATAGGAATCATTTCTCCCTTAGAAGCAATATGAATGTTGGATCCACTCGAACTAACTCCAATACCCACTTACTAAACAAATGCATTAGATAACGGGTCCAAACGCTAACGACATAAGGAGAACGTCAATGAGGAAAATCGCCTCTTCCATGAACCAAGGAGGACGAGCCTTTCCTCTCCATGTTTCTAATGAGGGAGTTGGTAGCTGCTCTCTAGCCCAAACCAAAGGAGCCAATATAAATACCTTAGTCTTAGGACTAAGAAGTTAATATCCAACATCTGTAAAAAACCATAAATAGAACTTTCCAAAACCCTAAATTAGTAAGCTCTCAATACGTCCACACACCTAAAATATACATATAGTGTAACACCCTATTTTCCCCAACGTAATAAATTAATAAAATCAGAGTGAAACAAAATTCAAGCAATGATCAAATAGGATGTCACATTTCATCATCTCAAAACTCAAACCAATTTGATCAACATTTAACAAAATGATACATAACACGCAATTCGGATGAACCAATAACATCATCATTATAGTCTTCAATAAATCAACTTCATTAACGCAACGGAAAAGAATTCCACAATTAATTCATACATCAACCAATCATTAAAAAATCAACAAAATCTCAATTAAAAGAGAGTTTACAATACTCCCAAAATTATTCAATAAAACATCGACTAAATAAAACAAGCATCCATCCCGGTGTTACGATCGAGCAAGACCCGACTAATTTATGCAATACGGAGCACTACTCCATACCTCAAGCACTATATTCTTGATCACCGCACGTTATCCACACGCAACATTCAAGAAGGGTCGAGATATCATAACAATATAAAAGTGAATATGATAGCGGATAGAAAAAGTATGACGTCCATAATCATAATAATCATGCTTTATACACCAACATCAACACACATCACAAATTCAATAATCACACCCAACGGTTCATTAAATCACATATTAGTCACCAACGACGTCATGAAGTCAATGAGATCAACTTCTCTAACTATATATGTATGTGGTACCATATCAATGTCGCTATGCCATTTAGGCTACACCGTCACTTTCCATTTAGGCTTCACCGTCTTCTGTCATTAAGGCTACACCGTCGTTTTTGAATATGTAATGGAATGAAAATATGTCGTAATAAATCATGAAATGACACAATACACGTCACCTAACAAAAAAATCAACATTTTCTATTACACTTCGTTATTTATACAACGTCACAACATTGTCGCATCATGAGAACTCTTCATTTTCATCATCGTATTCACAACTTCATAATTACCACGAACATCAATATAAAAGAAAATCCACAAAATCCCTTCATATTATTTTAAAACTATTTTTATTAGTTAGGAAATATTTTTAGCTTCCCGTAGGTTCGATGGTGCGTCAATAGAACACCAGAGTAAAAAGTTATGAGTTTTTAAAGATTTTCAAAATTTTCATTTTCACTCAGCGGTAACTGGTTACCCCCTAGTGGGAACCAATTACTGTCAATTTCAAAAAGGCGATTCTCACATCAGAGTCGGGAACCCGTTATATATGGTAACCGGTTACCCTTCACAAAAATTCCCAAAAACCTAAATTTTACACGCGGTAAACCGATTACCCTTGGTGGGAACCGGTTACTGCTACTAATTTTTTCAGAAAATTCTGCAACATTCTTGTTGCAATTTCAATCATCCCCAAACCTTCAAAACCCAACTTTTCCAACATAATATAGTAGAATTTTTCTGCCAAATATACAATAATCATATCTATCATTTGGGGTTTACTTCATAACATCAAAATGCAAGGTTTTCTCATCAAATCATCATTGTTTATCATCACGCACACAATTCACCACACATCAAAATTCATATAAAGGATGATTAAACAATTATTCAACCTAACTCTAACATAACCCACCATCATATAATCCCTTATAGAGTTACAACCTCACCTTTACCTTAGGTTCTTGGTTAATTTTCTTGATTCCTACAATGAATCTTCTTGCCCTAACTTGATTGCTCTTCTCTTTTCCTCGTTCTTCCTCTTCTCTGGTTTTTCACGATCGAGTAGAAATTGTGATTTCTATTGTTCTTCTTATGACTACTTAACCCTTAGGACCCTTATTTCATAATACTAAACTTGCCCTTCATTAATCAAATTATTATTTAAATCCTAATAATAATAATACTAAAAATCTTAATATTAATATTACTAATAATTATCTATTATTCTCTACCTACACCCCAAGTCTCTACAGTCTTAGTCACACCCCCCAACACTTTGTCACTTATAAAGTTCTAAGCCGTCCAATCATCAACAACGCATCATAAACACATCAATTCATAAAAATGCACCAAATCATCTATTTATTTTAATAAAATAAAATCAAGAGCTCCAGTTAACCGATTCAAGGGAAGAACAATCAAGAACGATCGTGGAAGAAGAATTCACGATGACAGTGAGTTATGGGAATGCGAATTATCCAGCAAGTCTACCAATTCCGGAAGTAGATATAGAATTGGTGCAAGTAGATGAAGGTTTTATTCCGTTGTCAAGGTCTTTAGAATATTGTAAATGATGGATTAAAAGCTCTTGAAGAAGACGCTTCAGAAGAAGACAAGAAGAAACCCACATAATTGGAGAAGTTGAGTTATAAAGAATTATTCATAATTCATCAATGTCGGAGTTCATAGAATTTTGAGAAAGTAAGTGATTCAGAATCTGCAAAAAAGCCTGGGAGATTCTTGCAAAGTCCTTTGGTGGTGCACAAAAGGTGAAAGAGGTGAGGTTACAAACTCACAAGAGAACGTATGAATTACTTCAGATGGAAGATAATGAAAGCATATCTAATTTCTTCACTAAGGTTACAAAACTAGTGAATCAAATCAAGACATGTGGAGAAGCATTAACAACAAGAGTTATTGTTTCCAAGATTTTGAGATCTTTGGCCCCTAAGTTCGACCACGTGGTGGTGGCTATAGATGAAGGGAAAGATTTGTCGAAGTCGGTTACCGTGGGAACCGTTCATCACGCTAATTTTAGAAAATTCTGCAACATTCTTGTTGCAATTTCAGCCATCCCCAAACCTTCAAAACCCAATTTTCCCAACATAATATAGTAGATTTTTTTTACCAAACATACAATAATCATATCTATCATTTGGGGTTTAATTGATAACATCAAAATGCAAGGTTTTCTCATCAAATCATCATTGTTTATCATCACGCACACAATTCACCACACATCAAAATTCACATAAAGGATGATTAAACAATTATTCAACCTAACTCTAACATAATCCACCATCATATAATCCCTTATAGAGTTAGAACTTCACCCTTACCTTAGGTTCTTGGTTAATTTCCTTGATTCCTCCGGTGAATCTTCTTGCCCTAACTTGATTGCTCTTCTCTTTTCCTCGTTCTTCCTCTTCTCTGATTTTTTACGATCGAATAGAAATTGTGATTTCTAGTTTTCCTCTTATGACTACTTAACCCTTAGGACCCTTATTTCATAATACCAAATTTGCCCTTCATTAATCAAATTATTATTTAAATCCTAATAATAATAATAATAATAATCTTAATATTAATATTACCAATAATTATCTATTATTCTCTACCTACACGCCCAAGTATCTACAGTCTTAGTCACACCCCCCCAACACTTCGTCACTTATAAATTTCTAAGTCGTCCAATCATCAACAATGCATCATAAACACATCAATTCATAAAAATGCATTAAAACATCTATTTATTTTAATAAAATAAAATCTAATTTAAATCAGGGTGTTACAAATCTCCCCAACTTAGAATATTTTTATCCTCGAAAATTACCTGATGCAAACATCTCCGGACACGATTCTTGCATCTTGCTCCTCAATTCCCATGTCACATTTTCACCAGTAACTCCTCTCCAAACCAATTTTACCAGAGAAATCTCTTTGCCTCTCAGCTTCTTGATCTCACGACTTTCGATCCTCACAGGTGTAGTTTCAACAGTAAAATCATCCCGCACTTGTACATCGTCCACCGAAATCTCATGCGACGAGTCTGGATTATAATTTCGGAGTTGTGACACATGAAACACATCATACAAATTGGACATATTAGGTGGAAAAGAAACTCTATAGGCAACAATCCCTACCTTCTTTGAGATCTGATATGGACCAATGAATTGAGGAGTCAACTTCTTAGATTTCAACGCACGACCCACACCAGTTATTAGAGATACACTCAGGAACACATGATCTCCTTCCTGGAACTCAAGTTCCTTTCTCCTCTTTTCATGATAACTCTTCTGTCTACTTTGAGAAGTCTTCATCCTTTCTTGGATCAATTTCACTTTCTCGGTAGTTTCCCGCACCATTTCCGGTTTGAGTACTACACTTTCACCATATTTATACCAGCTTAAAGGCGTTATGCACCAACAATAATACAATTCCTCGAAGGGTGCCATATCAATACTAGAATGAAAACTATTCTTATAAGTGAACTCAATCAATAGAATATGACTATCCCACGCACCTCCTTGATCAAGAACACACACCCTGAGCAAGTCCTCCAAGGATTGAATAATGCTCTCTGTTTGATCATCTGTCTGTGGATGATATGTTGAACTCAATTTCAACTTTGATCCCAACGCATCCTACAAACTCTTCCAAAAATCGGAATTATCTCGGATCTCTATCGAACACAACACTTGATGGAACACCGTACAAATTCATAATTACTCGAAGGTAAATCTCAGCCAACTTCGAAATAGGAAAATTGATACTAATTGGAATAAAATGAGTGGATTTCTTTAGTCTATCCACAATCACCCAAATCGTATTATGTCCTCTCTAAGTAGCAGGAAATACCATCATGAAGTCCATCGATATGTTATCCCACTTCCATTCCAAAATCTCCAATGGTTCTAACAATGTCGTCGGCTTCTAATGTTCAACCTTCAACTTTTGACAAGTCAAACATACATACACAAACTATGCTACATCCCGTTTCAATCTGGGCAACCAGAATAGTTTCTTCAAATCATGATACATCTTAGTAGCTCCTGGATGAATGCTCAAACGACTTCTATGAATTTCTTCCAGAATCATTCTTTTTATCTCTGCATCATTAGGTATACGAATTATGTCTCGAAACTTCAACATACCTTGGGCATTTACTTTAAAATAACCATATGCGGATTGGTTCTTCTCAACTATCAAATCCACCAACTTTACATCCAATTTCTTAGCCGCTTTAATATTATCCAAGAAATCATTGTTAATCTTCAACATTCCAAGTATCGCATTTCGTGGTGTCTGTTCATAGACTAAACTCATATCTCGAAATTACTCAATTAATTCTAACTCTTTAACCATCATAGTAGACATATGTAACATTTTTCTACTCAAGGCGTCAGCTATAAAATTAACTTTACCTGGATGGTAGTTCAAGCCAAAATCGTAGTCCTTCAACAGTTCCAACCATCTTCTCTGTCTCATATTCATCTCTTTCTGATCGAATAAGTACCTTAAGCTCTTATGATCACTAAATACCTCAAATCGGGAACCATAGAGACAATGTCTCCAAATCTTCAGTACGAACACCACTACAACTAATTCTAAATCATGAGTAGGATAATTTCTCTCATGAATCCTCAATTGCATTGAAACCTAGGCAACCACTTTATCATTCTGCATAAGCACACCACCTAAACTCAATTTAGAAGCATCACAATATACCACAAACGGTTCTTCGGGATCAGGCAATATTGGAATCGGAGTCGTCGTCAATCTCTTCTTAAATTCAACAAAACTCACTTCACATTGGATATCCCACACAAAAGCTTTGCCTTTACATGTTAACTGAGTTAGCGGAAGTGCTGACTTAGAAAAACCTTCGATAAATCTTCTATAATAACCAACTAAGCCCAAAAACCTTCTAATTTCTGTCACCGACTTTGGAGCTTCCCACTGCAACACTACATCCACTTTAGACGCCAACAATGCCATCACTTGAAATAACATAACCCAAAAAACTAACATTTGTTAGCCAAAATTCACACTTGGATAGATTTTCATACAACTTCGTCTATTTCAACACTTGCAACATAATTTGCAAATGCTCGGCATGTTTCGCTTCAGACTTAGAATAGATTAAAATGTTGTCAATGAATACCACAACAAACTGATCCAGATAGGCATGAAAGATAAGATTCATATACTCCATAAATACTCCCAGCGCATTAGTAACACCGAAAGGCATCACAGAGTACTCATAATGTCCATAACGAGTTCTAAAAGCTATCTTCTAAATGTCTCCATCCTTCACTCAAATTTGGTGATAACTCGATCTCAGGTCAATCTTGCTAAACACACGGGTACCCACCAATTGATCCATTAAGTCATCTATTCTTGGGAGTGGGTACTTGTTTTTTGTCGTCACATTATTCAGTTATTGGTAATCAACACACAATCTCATACTACCATCCTTCTTCTTCACAAGTAACACTGGAGCTCCCCAAGGCGACACACTTGGTCTCACAAACTTCTTTTCAAATAACTCTTCTAATTGCTTCTTCAACTCTGATAGTTAAGATGTTGACATCTTGTATGGTGCCATGGAAATAGGTTTGGTACCAGGTACAAGATCAATCGAAAATTCCACTTCTCTTTCGGGTGGCACATTTGGAATATTATCTGGGAAAACTTCGGGAAAATCACACACCACTTACAATTCATCAATTGCCGCTTGATTCTCAAGAGATAAAGACACCAATAGTGTAAACACTTAAGCTTCATCCTTCATCAACTTGTTCAGCTTCTTAATAGAAAAGATTTCCACTTCCTTCTCCTCATCAGGAGTAGAAAACCTCACAGAATTGTTGAAGCAGTTAATATGAACATAGTTATACTCTAACTAGTTCATACATAGAATCACATCCATAATGCTCAATGGCAAACGAACCAAATCCACAAGAAAGTCTTTATCAAAGATCGACAAAGGACACTTCAAGCATGCTAGAGAAGTAGTTACCGATCCCTTAGTCAGAGTTTCAATAATCATTTCTCCAGACGTGGACGATAACACTAAACCCAACTTTTCCATGCAAATAGCATAAATAAAACAATGAGTAGCACCAGTATCAATAATAGAAATTAAAGGAACACTATTAATGAAACATATACCTTTGACTAAACGATCTCCGCTTGATGTCTGGGATCCAACTAATGCAAACACCTTTTAAGTGGATTGAGCCCTCCTCGGTTTCTGACACTAGGTACTGATGTGTCCTTCTTCACCATAATTTAAACATATTACTTCTTTGTGTTCACATTCAGTTACCTCGTGACCAATCTTGCCACAACGAAAACACCTCTTCACTTCACTTGTGCATTCACTAATTATATGCCTGGTCTTCCCGTATTTGTAACATCTAAGGTTAGTAGAGCATCTCCCCTATGTGGCCTTTTGCCATCAGTAGCTCTCTGCTTGACCTTTCCAGCCAGAGCATTGTAAGGCTTCCCACGATTCTGTTGTTGTCGGCCCCTCTTCTTAGTGATAACCTTGTAGTGAGCCTTATTGCCGTCTTCAAAGATTTTGCAGCTATTCACCAATTCATGGAACTTACAAATCTGCTAATACCCAATAGCCTTCTTAATCTCAAAATGCAAGCCATTCTCAAACTTCACGCACTTAGAAAATTTAGTCATTCCCCTCTATATAGTGAGGATAATAATTAGCCAACTCCACGAACTTGGAAGCATACTTTGTCACTGACATATCTCCTTGTTTCAGTTCCAGGTACTCAATCTCCTTCTTCCCACGAACATCCTCTGGGTAATACTTTATCAAAAATTCCCTACGGAACACGGACCAAGTGATAGCCTCACCCGTGCCTTCTAGTCTATGGCAAGTAGCAACCCACCAATCATCAGCCACTTTTGCGATACAAAGTACCAAAACACACCTTCTGCACATCTGAATAGTCCATAACCCGAAAGATCCTCTCAATGTCCTTGAGCCACTCTTGTGCCCCTTTAGGATCATGCTTCCCTTTGAACGTAGGTGGATGGTTCCTTTAGAAATTCTCCAAAGCACGAGTTCCATCATTTCCACCAACATTAGGCTGATTCTGTATTGCTTGAGCCAAAGCCTACAACGCATTAGCAAGTGCACCGTTTCCTCTTCCAACCATTTCTTCTACATCACAACATCAACCAGCGGTTAGAACAAGACACATCGATAGTATTCCACCATCACTCTACACTAAGACTCAATGACCTGGTCAAACGGACTGACCTACTTTGATACCAATTATAACACCCTATTTTTCCCAACGTAATAAATTATTAAAATCAGAGTGAAATAAAATTCAAGCAATGATCAAATAGGATATCACATTTTATCATCCCAAAACTCAAACCAATTTGCTCAACATTTAATAAAATGATGAATAACACGCAATTCGAATGAACTGAGATCATCATAATCATAGTCTTCAATAAATTAACTTCATTAACGCAACGGAAAAAATTCTACAATTAATTCATACATCAACCAATCATTATAAAATCAACAAAATCTCAATTAAAAGAGAGTTTACAAGACTCCCAAAATTATTCAATAAAACATCGACTAAATAAAACAAGCATCCATCCCTAATGTTACGTATCAGAGCAAGACCCGACTCAATCTACATAATACGGAGCGCCACTCTATACCTCACGCACACTGTTCTTGATCACCTGCATGTTATCCACGTAGAGGCAACATTCAAACAGAAGGGGTGAGATATGATAACAATATAAAAGAAAATAGGATAACAAATAGATAAAGTATGACGTTTATAATTATAATTATCATACTTCATGCACCAACATCAACACACATCACAAATTCAATAATCACACCCAACAGTTCATTAAATCACATATTAGTCACCAACAACGCTGTGAATGCAATGAGATCAACTTCTCTAACTATATGCATGTGGTACCATAGCAACGTCGCTATGCCATTTAGGCTACATCGTCGCTTGCCATTTAGGCTTCACTGTCGCTTGCCATTAAGGCTACATCGTCGCTTATGAATATGCAATGGAATGCAAATATGTCGTAATAAATCATGCAACGATACAATACACGTAACCTAACAAAACAATCAACATTTTTTATTACACTTCGCTATTTATACAACGTCACAACATCGTCGCATCATGAGAACTTTTCATTTTCATCATCATATTCACAATTACCGCGAACATAAATATAAAGCAAAATCCACAAAATCACTTCATACTATTTTGAAACTATTTTTATTAGTTAGAAAATATTTTTAGTTTTTCGTAGGTTCGAACGACGCGTCAAACGGGCACCCGAGTAAAAAGTTATGAGTTTTTAAAGATTTTCAAATATTTCATTTTCACTCAGCGGTAACCGGTTACCACCTGGTGGGAACCAGTTACTTCTAATTTAAAAAAGCCAGGTAACTGGTTATCCTTCACAAAATTCCCAAAAACTAAAATTTTGCACGCGGTAACCAGTTACCCCTGGAGGAAACCGATTACTGCTGCTAATTTTCAGAAAACTTTGCAACATTCTTATTGCGATTTCAACCGTCCTAAAACCTTTAAAACCACTTTTTCCTACATAAAATAGCAGAAATTTTATACCACACATACAATAATCATAGCTATCATTTGGGGTTTAATTCATAACATCAAAATGCAAGGTTTTTTCATCGAATCATCATCATTCATCATCACATACACAATTCACCACACATCAAAATTCACATAAAGGATGATTTAACAATTATTGAATCTAACTCTACCATAACCCACCATCATATAATCCGTTATAGAGTTAGAACTCCACCCTTACCTTAAGTTCTTGGTTAATTTCCTTGATTCATACGGTGAATCTTCTTGCCCTAACTTGATTGCTATTCTCTTTTCCTCGTTCTTCCTCTTTTCTGGCTTTCACGATTGAATAACAATTGTGATTTCTATTTTTCCTTTTATGACTACTTAACCCTTAGGACCCTTATTTCATAATACCAAACTTGTCATTCATTAATCAAATTATCATTTAAATCCTAATAATAATACTAATAAAAATATTAATATTAATATTATCAATAATTATCTATTATTCTCTACACCCTCAAATCTCTACGGTCTTAGTCACACTCCCCCAACACTTCATCACTTATAAATTTCTAAGCTGTCCAATCATCAACAACACATCAATTTATAAAAATGCACCAAATTATCTATTTATTTTAATAAAATAAAATCTAATTTAAATCGGAGTGTTACGTATAGTCCTACAAAAAAATATGGTTATTCCCATTGTACTTTTTGAACAAGTAAAATAATAAGCAAATTTTTTTTATATTTTTATGTTAGCTATTAAGAAATATAGTTTTGGTCTATCTCAATCTTACAAAACCAGCTTGTAGGATGAGGGTACAGTTATTTATAAATACATGATTAGACTATATATTATTTAATGTGAGACTCTTAACACAATTCCACGTTTATGAATGGACATCTAAAATAATAAATGATGAGAGATCAGATAGCTAATACATGATAAAGATTGATCTACCAAATTTTAAATGAAACTCTTATATCATATTAAAAAATATATAATTTTGACCTAATTTAACCCTACAAAATTAATTTATAAGATAACAGTTATCATCAGTTATGAGAAATAAAAACATATGTATAATATATATTGTTTGATGTGATACTCTTGTATTAAGAATTCTATACTCTTATATTAACAATTATCTATTGCTCATATATTATTTAAATTAAAGTAAAATCTTTAATATACTAAATAACATAAAGACATAATATGATACCTCAATAAAATTAATACTCCATTAATTTAATCTCAACTTAGGAGTTAGGTATATTATTAAGTACTTGAATCTAACCGTTTATTTTCACAAGGAGTGATTTATAAAACTTACTACCAAACATTAGACTGTAATTTATTCAATTGAAGATAAATCCAAATGACAGTTACAATTTCACAAAAGTGATAAATTATAAATTTAATGAGAAAAAAAATCAAAACTATATTTTTATTTAACTCAACAAAGAATTTATGGCTAGTGAGTGAGCGTGAAGGACAACAGAGTGAAAGTTTCGTCGCAGGAGCAAACGTTGTCAGCACAAAATGTCACACAGTTAATAATCTCTGTTCATGCACTTGTCTGCTTTGACGTAAACACAGACAGATCCATCTCTTTGTTTTTTTCCATTTATTAAAAAAAGATTCTTTCACAACAACAACAAACGAGTGAGTGGTTGATCATGTGCGAAGTTTATAAGAAATAAATTAGTTGATGTAGAACTAGAAGACAATAGAAGTAAATAAAAATAATAATATTAAGATCTTTACGAAAACAATTTTATTATTAAAATTAGTTTCTATTTTGAGTGGATAAGTAAAATCCTTCAATTCAAATAATGTTTGGTGTGTTTAAGTAAAAATGGTATCCGAGGGAGTTCCCACGTGGCTATTTTAGGACATGCCACATCCAACAAAGTTCCAACTGCATTCACATGGGTTTCTTGCCCAAAATCCCCACTATTATTATTTTCTTCCATACTCTTCCGGCTAATTCTTCAATTCAATCCATATTTTCGTGACAAACAAAAAGTACCTTATTAAATTCACCAAAAAGAGAAATCCATGAATATTTTCCTTTCGTTGAAAAAAATGGTTGTTGGTGCAAGTTTGGAAAAAGAATTTATATTGGGTTAGAATCAAGTATGATGAAATTTCATATTCGTTAGAAAAGAGAAAATTGAATATTATATAAGTGAGAGAATTCATATATTTATTATCTTAAAATTTTATGTGGATATGTGACGCGTCTCTCATAAATGTGTGTCTCGAGTATATGTTTCCTTCTCGGAATTGCTCCCCTAACTGTGGTATCATAAACCTATAGTTTCGAGATACGGATCTCACAAATGTATGTCTCAAGTATATGCTCCTTTCTCGGAATTGCTTCCCTAATAGTGTATCATAAATCTATAGTTTCGAGATACGAACCGACTAACTTGTATCGAAACACTTTTCGAAGGTGGTGGGTAGAAGGTGTTCCGTTGGAGAGTGCCAACGGTGGTAGATGAATTTCTATCAATCTTGATGAACAAGATTGATATCACCACACAATAACAATGAAAATTTCTTTATTCACTTTGCATCTGCAAATTTCTGTGAATGACTTAATTACAAAAATTAGGGGTTACTCCCTCTATTCATAGATTTATGTTAGCTAATGCTAAAAACTATAAAAATCCAAAATACCTATTTTGAAGCTAAATCAAATATATTCTATTTTAGATTTAAATCAAATCTATTTAAATCTAAAATCAAATATGTGTGTTACAAACTGTTTCCACACTCTTAAATCAAATCAAATCAAATCTTTTTGACACAAGAAATTACTTTCAACACACCACCTAATTCATTGTGTCTAAGCTATCTACATTCATCATAGCTCTTAGTCTTCGAAATACTTCGACCTACACACTCTTCGTCATGATATCTACAATCTGATTCTCAGTTCTGTGTGTTTCAAGTTCATCTTCCCACCAGTTACCTGCTCTCGAAGATAGTGGAACCTCATTTCGACCGCATGTTATCGGGTTCTTCTCTAGGTTGATAGTTAACATGCTGTCAATCTTCATGGTAATTGCTCCATGATCTTTAACTGTGATATCTTAGACCAATTTCACCATCCAAATTGCTTGACATGCACTAAGAGAAGTAACTATGTATTCTGCATCGCATGATGATAATGTCACAACTGGTTCCTTTCTCGAACTCCAAGCAATTGGCGCACCACCTAACATAAACACATATCCTGTTGTAGATTTTTGATCCTCAACATCACTACACCAGCTCGAATCTGTGTACCCGACTAACTTGCATTCTTTTCCTTTATCAACTGTTGGAAATAAAATGCCACATTCAAGAATTCCTTTCAAATACCTCAATATCCTCTTTGTCGTTGATACTTGTGATACCTTTGGCTTTTGCGTGAATCTACTTACCAAACCTACATTGTATGCTAAGTTAGGCATTATGTGACAAAGGTATCTTAAGGACCCAATAAGTCTTATATATTGGGTTGGGTCGACATCATCTTCTTCCGAATCTTTTGACAGTTGCAATCTTGATCCAGTAGGTGTCGAAGTTTAATTGCATTCTTCCATCTCAAATCTCTTGAGAATTTCTCCTACATATCTTCTTTGATGCATCATCAAGCTTCTACTAGTCTTGTAGAACTTGATGCCAAGCACATATGAAATGTCACCCAGATCAAACATTTTGAATTCCTTGCTGAGATCACCTTTGAAGTCTTCGATCTCCTTCTTACAACTACCTGTTATCAACAAGTCATCGATATAGAGATGTAGTATAAGCAATTCACTATTGCTTATTCTTACATATACTCCATGTTCAGTTGTGCACTTCACAAATTCCTTACGCCTTAGAAAACTATCAATCTTATTATTCCAAGCTCTTGAAGCCTATTTCAATCAATACAGGGCTTTATGAAGCTTGTACACCTTTGTCTCTTTGTTATGTTTCACAAACCCAACTGGTTGTTTAACATAAACTTCTCCGTCTAAGTGTCTATTCAGGAATGCACACTTTACGTCCATCTGACATATGTGCCAACTATTTATTTTTGCTAAACCAACAACCAACCTGGTTGTTTCGATCCTAGCCACGGGTGCAAAAACCTCATCAAAGTCAATTTATTTTTTCTGGAGAAATCATTTCGTCACTAGCCTTTCTTTGTGTCGAGTTACTTCCCCTTTGGAATTCATCTTCACTTTGTATACTCACTTGATATCAATTTCTTTCTTGCCTTGAGGCAATTCAACAAGTGACCAAATATTATTGTCTTCGATGGACTTCACTTCTTTGTTCATCGCTTTCACCCACTTCAAATCTTTCAATGCTTCAGCTGCATTGCAGGTTCGACATCTAAATAGAAAACATAATGTACAAGTTCACCTTAATTATCAATCACATAATCTAATGTATACACACAATCTTGTAATCTTGCAGGCATGAGTCTTGTTCTCTAAGGTCTAATTGTACTTGTACTTGGTTGATCTATAACTGTTGGTTCCTCTTGTGGAACTTCTCTTTCAACTTGAGTTTATGTTTCTTCAAGTAAGATTCTCACTAAATCTTTCTTGACATTTTTATTCCAATACCATTCTTCCAGCTCATATATGATCACGTCCCTGCTTATCACAATCTCTTGTTCACTGGGTCGAACAACTTGTAACCTCCTATCGAAAGATATCCTACTAGAATCATTTGACCCGACTTGTCATCAAGTTTTCTTCTCAATTGGTCTGACACATGTCTATGTGCAATAGATCCAAATACCTTTAGATGACTTAAACTAGATTTTACACCAGACCAACATTCTTCTAGAGTAATCCCTTCTAGCTTCTTCGTTGGATATTTGTTCAAAATATAAGTTACAGTAGACACAACTTCACCCCAAAATTCTTTAGGTAAATTCTTGCCTTTTAACATACTTCAAACCATATTCATGATGGTTCGAATCTTCCTTTATGCAATCTCATTCTGCTGTGGAGTGTAGGGTGGCACCACCTCATGAGTAATCCTTTCATTTTGACGTAACATGTCGAAGTATTTCGACACATACTCTCCACCACTATCAGTTATAAAAAATTTGAGCTTTCGACCACTTTGCCTTTTGACCATAAATTTAAGCTTGGTAAATACCTCGATCACTTCACTTTTCATCTTGATCAGGTAAGTCCATAATTTTCAATTAAAATCATCTATGAATGTGACAAAGTATTTATTACCTCCATACAAATCCACCTAGATTGGTCCACATACATCAGAGAATATGACTTCGAGAATAGCCTTCCACTTACTTCCTGCATCCTTGCTGAAGTTATTCTCGTGCTGCTTCGCTTGCACACATTCTTCACACACTTCGTTTGGAATGTCAATTTCTGGAAATCCTGAAACCATATTCTTTATCTTCAAACCTCTGATGTCTCTGAAGTTGAGATGGCCTAGTCGATAATCCCATATCCATTCGTCTTTACTAGCTGCGGTCAAAAGGCACTGGTTCTCCATCACATTAAGTTCGATCTTGAAGGTTTTATTCGGGGACATATGAGACTTCAAGATTAATCTTCCACTAGCGCCAACGATTCTCATCATCTTGTCTTTGACAGTCACTTTGTAATTCTTTTCGACCAATTGCCTTATACTAAGCAAGTTGCTCTTCATGCCTAGAATGTATAACACATTCGAAATTACTGACCTTTTTCCATCTTTCCTCATGATCATAACATCTCCAATACCTTCAGCTGCTAGAGTATTTTCATTTGCAAATTTCACCATGTTCTTCATTGAGGGCTTTAGAATAACAAACCAATCTTTCCTTCCAGACATATGTGATGAGAATCCTGAATCTAAATAACATTGATCCTTGAATTTTTCTTCACATCTTGTTGTGACCATCAACTACATCTCTTCTTCTTCTTCTTCATACTTAGTGAACTTTGCATCACTTTCTTGATTCTTCCTCTTTTCTGGACAATCACTCAAAAATGACCATACTTCTGACAATTGTAACATTGTATGTGACTTTTCTTAGCGGCCAAACTTAGGGGCCAAAGATCTCAAAATATTTGAATCAACATCTCTTGTTGTTAATGTTTCTCCACATGTCTTGATTTGATTTACTAGTTTTATAACCCTAGTGAAGAAATCAAATATGCTTTCGTTATCTTCCATCTGAAGTAGTTCATAGGTTCTTTTGTGAGTTTGTAACCTCATCTCCTTCACCTTTTCAGCGCCTCCAAACGATTTCTTGAGAATTTCCCAAGTTTCTTTTGTAGATTCTACATCACTAACCTTTTCGAAATTGTCTGGGCTGACATATTGATGAATTATAAAGAGAGCTTTATAATTCTTCTTCTTCAATTCTTTGTATTCCGCTTCTTCAGCTTCTGAAGCTCTTTCATCAAGTGGTTCTACTCCATATTTTACAAGATCCCAAAGATCTTGAAAACCGAATATAACCTTCATATGTTTGCACAAATTCTCATAGTTATCTCCTTTAAGAACTGGGAGACTTTTTGGAAACTTTCCGTTAGCGGAATTCATCGCCATTGATTTTCTTCTTCTTCTTCTTCCCTTGATCGCTTAACTAAAGCTCTGATACCAGATGTTGGAAATCCACCAAAATTTATGATGAATTTCTATAAATCTTGATGAACATGATTGATATCACGACAAAATAACAATGAGAATAAAAGAAAATTAAAGAAGAGAATAAACAATTATTTTCTGCAGAGTTTCTCTCTGCCCATAAACTGTGGAAAACTTCTTTATTCACTTTGCAACTGCAAAATTCTGTGAATGACTTAATACAAAAATTAGGGGTTACTCCCTCTATTTATAGATTTAGGTTAGCTAATGTCCAAAACTATAAAAGTCCAAAATACCTATTTTGGAGCTAAATCAAATATATTCTATTTTAGATTTAAATCAAATCTATCTAAATCTAAAATCAAATTTGTGTGTAACAAATGGTTTCCACACTCCTAAATCAAATCTTTTTGACACAAGGAATTATTTTCAACACATTGTTTTTGAAAATATATTGATATAGAATAATATATTAACATTTAATATTAATTATTATTAATTTTTTAAAATATTATAATAATATAGATTTTTTTGTAAATAAGATATTATGTTAAATATTAAATAGAGCATTAGAGATATTCAACCCAATACAAAACAGAAGAAGAGAATAAAATATAAGAGGGTGTTAGCCTAATCCAACCCGCCAATTATAAATAATAGG
Organism: Vicia sativa; assembly: GCA_021764765.1. Taxonomy (NCBI): domain Eukaryota; kingdom Viridiplantae; phylum Streptophyta; class Magnoliopsida; order Fabales; family Fabaceae; genus Vicia; species Vicia sativa. The sequence continues at coordinate 99,397,238 of CM038794.1, read as the reverse complement.
ATTAGAACACCAATTCTCAAAAGTAATTTCAACGTTACTTATACAACTAATATTTAACCAGTTCCACGACAACGATTTAATAAGAGATAAAACATTGTTAATGATCAAATGTTCATCTTTGAAGAGGATATGGTAATTTATGGTGTTTATTAATAAAATACGTTGTGATTTAGGATGTTGTGTTTGTTGAATTATTGGTGGAAATATGAGTCATTAAGTTAGAATGATTTAGAATAGTTAAATAATAGTTTATGTGGTTTATCAATAAATAATAATAAAATAATTAGAATGTAGAGATTTAAGGGGCAATGAGCTAATTGCATGAGAATAAGTGAGGGCATGTGAGGGGAAAGCATATAAAAGGCCTAGTGTTATTATATAAAAAAGGGAAAATAAAGAAAAATGAGAATATTTTGTTGGTATATGAAATTTGAAAGAAAATAAGCTAGGGCAAGGAGAAGGCAAAAGAGCATTCATCTATAGAGTGTACATAATGGTTGTCAATTTTGAATGATATGAGGAATGGTAGATGTAAGAATTTGATTCTTGTTGATTGTTATTGATTTTAATGATTATTGACCCAATTGATGAAAATCATTGATCTTGATGAGTTGTACACATATGTTGTATTGTGAAAATCTTGATGATGTTGTTAGTATGAGTAGAATGATAGATTAATGGTAGTTTAGAGATGATGAATTGATGTTGTTATATGTTTATTTCCCTTGATACATGACCATATGATATGAAATATTTTGGGTTTGTTGGATGTTAAAACTTGGGGTTTGGGGTCTGTTGCAAAGCTGATAAATAAGAGAGATCACACAAAATCACATGGAAAAAGTGATTTTTCAGGCTCTATTACGATCTGTAATAGCCATTAAGGGTGGGCGTAACAACCCTATAGATTTTGGCACCAGAGGCGTACAAGAAATGAAATTCTGGACGAGGAGCATTATAGGTTGTAACAACCATTACAGGTGGCTGTAACAACCTTCTAGATTTTGGTACCAGAGGCGTGCGGAAAAACTAACTAAGGGATACAACGTACTATTTTCTCACAACTTTTGCAGAAGACATATTTCTTGAGTTGAATTACCTTCACAAACAAAATCCAACTTTTTTTTACCTATATTGAAGTTGTTATATATGTATGTTCAATTGTTTCTTATATGCCATCAGAATATTCACCTTTGCATTTGCATTATAAATAGAGAGACATCCATTTTTTTAACAAAAAGATTGTTGCAATTATCAGCACCCCTACAGAGCATACCAATGCCTCTAAGTTAATCACCAAGACAATTTAGACATCACTCAAGAAATGTGTAAAACAAAATAAAAATGAAATGTATAACAAAATACAACAACTAAAGCATGATTTATTTTCATAATGTGCTTGATTCATGGAAACATGGTTTGTAAACAGGAGATACTAAAGCATCCTTGTTTATATTACCTCGACCAAATCGGCCCCTGATCACTTAATATAGTGCACAATGTTAACATTTGCAAATGCAAACATTAGAAAATAGATAGACACACAAATAGTCAAGAATGGAGCAGAAAGAAAAAGAAGAGAGATTACAGTAATTGGATAGGCTCCTAGCTTGGTCGGTTCCCTATCGTGCTAATGTTATAGAGTATACCGATAATACATTTGAGTATGAGGATCATAAATGAAAGAAATTAAGCAAGATTAATTTTATAACATTTGAAGCTATTAACTCGGCCCGTTTCCTGATTAAACCTTTGACTATAGAGTGATTATGTCTCAGAAACATTTAGTTCATGATTAATTTATTTAGAGTTGCGCTGACATTTGTATTCATGGAAAAACCAAACATCTTAAAAACTATGTTCATATACATAGAAGATACAACATTATTATTTATAAGTCTTTGAATTGTCTATAAAAAATTAACTACCATTTCTATTACAAGAAAACCAAAAGTGTCAGAAACAAATGATATAAAAATATATTGAGTGTCAAAACACCCTTTGGCCAAATCAAAATTTAAATATAGGATCATTACGGGTGGGCGTAACAGCCCTATAGATTTTGGTACCAAAGGCGTGCTAAAATTGAAATTCTGGAAGGGGAGCATTACGGGTTGTAACAACCACTATGGGTGGCTGTAATAACCCTCTAGATTTTGGTACCAGAGGCATGCAAAAAATGAAATTATGGACGGAGAGCATTACGGGTCATAACAGCCATTACGAGTGGTCATAAGAGCTATCAAGATTTTATACTGCAAAATCATTTTTGCCATAACTTTAGCTCCATAAGTATAAATCGAGCGTAATTTGAAGTGTTAGGAATCTGACACACATAGCTATAACATGATAAAGATAGATGATTTGTTTGAGTATTATTCATATGTCTCCTATGTTTGTGAAGTTGATCATTTATATTTTCTGCTAATGAATTATTGTATCGCTGTGATAATGTTATGTTATTATGCCTTGTTATGATGATGAAGTTATATGTTGTTGTGATGGTTCTAATTTGATGATATTGTTGTAGCATGTTATAAATCATGCATATCTATTATCGAAACTTCATTTTTATTTAAGATGTAGCCTTATTTACTATGGTGATGGTTCGAGTGCGATTATTATGTTGAGATGCTTATGAAGATGATTTTATTGTTGCATGATTCAGAGTTCATGCATCCATGATGTAAGAACTTTGGTTATATTTATGATGTGGCTCAGTTTCCTATGTTGATGGTTTGAGTGTGAGTAGTTAACTCCTTTGTCCAGTGAATTAGTGAAGCATCTACAGTGATGGTATTGACTTGTTGTGCTCTGGTTCAAGAGGAACCAAGATCCAATACTGGGAATCCTGAACCTACGGTGGGGTTCAGGGGGAGAAATGAACTTGTGTGTTCATAATTTATACCACATGCATTGAGTCAATGATGTTGTATTAGTATTCTTTGTGGTATTGCATAAATATGTTAATGCTACATGATGTTGTGATATGTGTGAGTGCTTATGTGAATATGTGTGAAGCTTGTGATGATATCTTGTATAGGAATTGTTTACGATGTTTAGGTTTTGAGTTAAGGATTGTTGAATTTTTGTATTGATTTGTAAATAATTGATGCAATCTATCTTTTCTTATGTTTTTCTATAATTGATTATGATTACTCACCCCTTCAGTTTGAATGTTTCCTCTACATGGGTAATGTGCAGATACCCAGGAGTATATTTTGTGTAAGTAAGTGGAAGTTAGATATTGAAGACTCTTTTTAGTTTAAAGTTTTATAGGATTTATGCTCTGATTCATCTAACATTGGGTTTGGTTGACGTTCGATTTCTGAAATATGATGTCGTTTATTTTAGAATCAATTCCCAATTATGTTGTTGACATGTTTATGTGATGTTTTGAGTTGAGTATTGATAATATTTTGTTATTATTATTAAAGTTGGAGTTTAATACATACCACTGAGTATTACATAACCTACTATGATTACTTGATGATAATTCCACTGCAAATGTTTTTAGATGAGTATTGATGATGATGTCGTGTACACATCATAATTGTGCATATGTGAACGTCAAATACTTATTTGTAACCAGTGTTACAGAGCAGGATATGTGTATTTTTACAAAGTGTGACACCCTTGGGTTGTTGTTTTAATTAACTTATTCATAAATTATATGCGAGGTTTAGAAGGGTGTTACGCATAGCGAACCACAACAATCTATGGTATCTCTTCTTTATACTTCATAAAATAGGAGAATAAGAGAAAATGAAGCTATCTACAATTAAAAAAAACATAGACACCACAAAGAGTTCTATCCAATTTAAAGTTGCAGTCCAAATAAGAGATGAAATTCTGCAATGCAGAAAAAGATGGAAAGCTGATTCTTCTTCATGGAAGCAAATGGAACACACAATGTTATGATGACCATGCATTACACCTCTCTTACATAATTCAACTCTTGTTTGGAGTCAGTCAAGAAGTAGCCTCAAAGCAAATAATCTAATATTAGAGGGAACAACATACTTCCAAATCTTCGATAACACGACAGACAAAATAAAACTATGGATTGCCCCTTACGAACATAAGAGTAACAACCTTGCGTATGCAGCCTTGATCAATAAGACATCGGGATCTCGCCACCAAGTGAAAGTATCCAATACCCCTAGAGTAGGATTTTTATCTATGAGAATAGAATGCAATGCTTCAAGTTCAGAAGAAGCTTCTTCTTACAGTAAATCTGAGCGAATGTTAAGATCCCAACACCATTTTCCCTCACTCTAAAATCCTAAAGAAGAAATCTTGAATCTACAATTATTGGAAGCCTCAAAGAGAGAAGGAAAAGTGAGTTGTAACTTATGTGGACCAATCCACTTATGTCTCCAAAAAGCTATTAATGATCCATCACCTAAATTACTCGAGATACTATTGTAAAACCAATTATAGTCAGACCCGTTATTGAGTAATCTGACCCAACTGGTCTCTCAAGGAACAATTACAAATGTAACTTATAACAATGTTTAATTTGCTTATAAAAAGCTTTATCACAACTGTGATGTTTTCCACCAAGTTTAAGCTCAAAATAATAAAACTCAAAGTATTTATTTTCTTAACTTTTGTTCAGCGTAAGTTTCTAATGATGGGCGTTAGTTTTTCCTTTGAAAGCTTGAACTTATATATAGCTGCAGAATAATTCTGTTGCGTGTCTTGAACAAAGATAATGTAATTAATGTTGCTTGTCTGCTTGTACTTTGTGTTTTCAATGACCTCGAACTTTGTTCCACTTGAGTACTTAAGCTGTCTTAGCCTTAGTAGAGTAACGGTATTGTAGCAGAACTTGTCTTAGAAGATGACGTCTTGATAACTCATTTCTTTATCTTCTGTAAGCCTTTGTTATCTTATCTTCTAATAGAGGTTACTTCAAACTTTCTCTTATCAGAGGTTGCGCTTGCGTGCTTCTTTAAGAAGATGCTTTCAGCGTGTGTGTTCAGAAGTTCCTTTTATTTTTAGAACTTCTAATTCTTTGTCTGTTCAGCATAATTTGATTTTTCACTTTTCTTGAGTGCTTGAGTCAGAACATCATCTGAAATGAAAACAATACTTATCAGAGTATCATATTTACTATACAAAATTTGTTTCACTTGTTATCATCAAAACTCTAAGATATGATTAGAACCAAACTATGATCTAACATGTTGTGAAATGGTGAGATAATTCAAATGTGATGAATTATGTGATGTATGCTTGTATAATTAAGATTGAGAGATAGTCATAGTCGCATAGAATTATTGAAATTGCACATTCATCATTTGTTGTCAAGAGGCAATGTTTTCTAGTTTCATGGAGGCTAGTGATTTGTCCTAAATCTAGAGGATGAGTTTGAAGCTTAGAAGACAGGCTTTTTGGTGGTTTTCGATCTTGAGATTGGCCTGGTTTAAACGTAAAAACCGTATAAGGATAACAATTGGTGCCACATGCCTTTTGCATTGTATTGAGTTGCATTGAGTCGCGCGTGTCGATGTGAAATGATGGATTGATGTGCATTATGTAATATTGTCGTGGATATTACATTTGTGGTATTTGTAATTGTTTACCTTTGAATTATGAACTATCGAGCAATGTTGTATATGTAACCATGCGATTCAGATTGGATGATATTGAATACATGATTATATGAAGTGTGATGAATACATGATTATATGAAGTGTGATGAATTCTTTTGATGTATGTATGTTATTCCATTACTTATTATTATATATTTCTATAATGATATAAATTCTCACCCTTTTGTTGAAATGATGTTTCTACGACATCGCTCATGTAACGAAGAGTAGAGGTGTCTCTTGCAAGGATTAGTCGGAGGAGCTAGTTCCTTATTTTTATCTGCATATTAGGTAGTGTGTCATGCTTTGGTCATGTAACACAGGGAACATTAGATTCATGTTATATTTGTTATACTCATGTGTTGAGAGATATTTGATATACTCTCTTTTATTTATGATGTATTCGAGAATATGTGATGATCGACCTTTAGTGCCTAATGTTTTATGATATGATTGTTAGTATGAGATTTCAATCATTTAGTATCATTTGAGAAGAGAATTATTCTACTGTGTTGTGCATATGCGTTGATAATTGAAACATGATTTTAAAATGCGTGCTATGAGCATGATCAATGTATTTGTGTTGTTTTTTTAAAGATACATGTGACACCCTCTTTTAACATGCATGTTAATTTACTATGATTATGCTATATTATTGCACTGGGGTTTAAGGGGTGTTATAGAAATACACATGAAGATGAAAAGAATATGAGAAATAGAACAAGAGAGGAAATTAGAAACAACATACAAGAAACTTTCCTCCAGTTTCAAGCTAATAGCTTTACCTTTGGAAAAGTTTACCTTCAAACTTGAAACTAATTCGAACTCGTGAAGTAGAGCTTTTATAGTCCAAATATTATCCTAATTTGCATCACCTAAAATTACCGTATCATTCTCAAGTTGTAGCCAACTAAATTCAAATAATTTATCTCCGCATCTTTCCAATTTTATTGGATGTCCTTGAAAGAACTGTAAATTTTTTATCTAAACTTTCTAAAATCAAATTTTAATATAGTTGGAGTTCTCTTAGTTTAGAAAAAAGTGTTATTGTGAAGAAAATCATATACATTAAAATTGATGATTATTTTTTTAAAAAAATTTATTCTCTTTTTTGACCCGATAGGAACTTTCTTCTTAGATATTGATGGTGGTGATGACAACGAACCATTGATACTCTCCTTTTTTTCATGTAGTTTTTATTCATAGTTATTTTAATCTTAGGGTTAAACACGCATTTAATGGCTTCTTTTTTTTTGAAAAATGACACTTTTGGTATAATTACATAACACTTGTGTATTAGTTCTTTGACGGCCCTTTGAGTATTAATTAGTAATCATTGAAATTGATTATTGACATTCTCCATCTTAATCATTCGACCAATAGAAGAAGGGTTTGTTATTCCTTGGGTTACTGTTCTATCGATGTTTCTATATTTGTTAAAGCAGTTTTATATCTTATTTGAGTGGAAGATTCACTTCCATGGGTCAATAAGCATGTTTAATAGATGGTAATCCCTTGTATGTTGCCTCTTTCCTCCCATATTCATTCATAGGAATATTTGAAGTGAATTGGTTTTATATGATGTTTTAAAATGATCCACATGAATGACCTTTCAGACTTGAATGGAGGGAGAATATTGTGTTCATCGACTCATTCACACAAAGTAAGAGGGTGAGTAGACACCCATTCTTTTCCTCACACTCATTATAGATCTTTGTGTGGGTCAATTAATTATGGACAAAGTCTTTCATTATCATGTGGGATGACCAATATATAGTTTCTTTATAGAATTCATATTGTCCTATATACACTTGTAATACCTTGGGGAGACATCCACTTGATTTTAACATGTAAGACACTATCTCGTCATCCTTTTTTTTAAAGTGGGTAATCCTTCAAAATAGGTCATGGATGTTTTAATGTTTGACGATCGTATTTGCATCCATTATTTTAGTGAACCTATTTACTTGCAGGTGTGAAGAGTGAGTAACCTGTTGATTAGTTTTGACGCTAAAATTGCTCTTAAGATAAGTCTTCATTACTCTTGTTGTTCAAGGTTATGCTTGTTCAAGTTATGATTCTTGAAGATTAATAAGGTGATGATGCTTGATATATTGTTCATATGGTGATAAAGTGAAGATGCTTACAAGTTGCTGACCAAGTGATGGTTCTTGATGCTTGAAGTTCAAGATGTGTCGATCAAGATATATCGATCAAGGTGAAGCCAGAAGATCATCTAGTGTAGTTATCAAGTGGTTGTAATTATGTTTATGGTGAAAAAGATTGGAATTCTTGATGACAACACAAAATATCCAATGAAATATAGTGAAGTCATCATCTATTTAAGATAGCTCAAGAAAGATGATTTTATTAAGTTATCCTTTTGAAGATTCTCTTGAAGGTCAAGTCATATATTTGAAGTCAACATTGTGTTTGTCAAACGACGTTTAAGTGAAGACTTCTGGTTTAAGGTTTGTCGGTAGTTTAACCTTTCAACTCTCAAATAAAGGTAATCAACTTAAAGATATCTTAAACCTTATAAAGCTATACGATTCATGATTCTTGTGTGATAATAAACTCACAGATAATAATGCAAAGACTTGAAACTTTAGACTTGTGAAAGAGAAAAAGTGTATAAGCTCTCATGGTTGTGTTCGTATGAGTGACCAATGTCTTGTAAAGGAATTAGGGTATTTATGGAAACACTATGGCAAAATAATATGCACTATAAACCTTTGAGAAGTCTGTCTTATTTTGTTAAAACCGCCTAATTTTTTTAAAGCTTAGCTAAATTATAAAGAAACAGTCGGATTAGTTAGAATTTTGTTTACAAGTAAATAATCGATTAGCCCTAGGGCCATAGCCAATTATTCCAATTTGTAATTCTCACAATCAATTGGAAGGAATCTATTAATGATTGGAAATGGCTAGAAATTATAACATTTGATTTTAGGTCAATTAATTGATTACCCTAATCAATTAGATAACTTAAATTTTCCACATAATATTTCTAAATTTATACCACACCTTGGCCTATAAATATTAGAGCTTCACTATGACGTTTTCACATTCAAAAAACGAGATTTGGCCTCAATTTCACTTCTCTTATCATTTTCGCTAAATCTCTCATTTTTTGCACATATATTTAGCCATAGTGCCTCGAGATTATTCTTGGGTCTAAGTGAGGATCATTGTTCCATGTTAGGGATAAATTATAATTCATCGAGAGATTATTATCTCTTGAGTAAATATTTATTTTGTAAAGAAATATTTTTGTTGTGAGCTAAACTAGTTAAAAGCTCTTGTTTAGTTTGTAGTATTGTATTAGGAAGTCTTTGTTTGGTTCATGATTTTTGCCAAGAATAAAAGCTCTATTTTGGTTTGAGAAGATCAACCATGAAAATATCCACACGATTATTGAGCTCAACCTTGTTAAAAGCTCTATTAGTTCAAGAATAACCTGTGTAAAATCTCACTTAGTTCTCGAGTCAGCTTGGTGTAAAAGTTAAATAGGTTAGAGATTAACTACTGTAAAATCTCAACTCCATTTATGGTCAGCCTGTGTAAAACCTTGGTTCAGTTCAAAGGATAGCCAAATCCAAACTCCATTTCAGTTCGGAGGATATTAATGAAATTTTTTACGATTAAAATTAGATTTTGAAAACATTTTTAGAAAAACTTGGATTTGAAAAACTTTTATGATTAAAATCATATTTTTAAAACAATTTTTTCAAAAGGTTTATAATTAAGCAACGAAAAATGAAATTGCAGAAGATAAAATGTGAAAATTAGGCATGGCAATGGGGCGGGGCGGGGACGGTTTTTATATTCCCCAACCCCAAACCCGAATTCCAGATAAATCCCCATTCCCCGCCCCGATCCCCGCCGGGGATGAATAATTGAACCCCAAATCCGTCCCAAATGGGTTCGGGGATCCCCAACCCAAACCCAAACCCAAAACTTGCCTTAACCCAAATCCTTCCCCGAACCCAAAACCCGCCCCAATTCTAACAAATATGAATTTATATTACAAAAGTAAAATACAATCTTAAAGAATTTCAAACATATATTTCAAATAATAAAAAATACAAACGAAAGTATTAATTCAGTAACCATACAATTAATATTTCAAATTAACAAAACCAAATAATCCAAAATATAAAAACTAAATAAAAAAAATACAAATTCATATTTCAAACTATCATCCAAACAAACACATAGTAAAAAGTATTCTACATTCCAAAATACCAACAAAACAACCACATTCTACATTCCAAAATACCAACAAAACAACCATATAACTAAAAGTATTCAATATCATTGTCTATGGAAATTGCTAACAAAAATAGATAAGTGGCTAACACCAATATTGTCTTCTTTCTAAATTCTATTCTCCGTCTTCAAAGAGGGAAATAACACCACTAGTCAATAGCTCACCTATATAAAAAATACAAATTAAAATACAAACATTAATAATAAATAAGAATAAAATTCAAAACTTGGTTACTCTTATATTCTAAAAATAAATTGGTTACTAACAATCCATATTAGTCACTTCATATTAGAAAATAATAATAAATAAATCAAAGGAAACTTTTACCTTCTTCATCGGGCTCTATTTCATCGAGTAAAGTTGTGTAGTCATTGCTTAACTTAGAACTCATACCACCTAAAAATATGAATAGTAATCAATTAATAAATACAAAGTTATATGTCATTTCATAATATATAAAAATTGACAAAATAATATAAAAGCATACCACTATTTTCAGTACTCCATAACCAGCTTCTAGCACACATCAAAGCCTCTAAAGTTGTCCAATGAAGTCGACTACAATGTGGGCTTAAAATATGACCGCTAGTGTTGAATGCAGATTCTAAAGCTACTGTAGAAATAGGAATTGCTAAAATATCTTTTGCAATTGCTTGGAGTGTTGGATATTTGATGCCATTTAATTTCCACCACAATAGAATATCAAAATCAGGACTTCGCGGTAAAACTTCCTCTTCCAAATAATGATCCAATTCTGTTTTAACATATGAAGTTCTAGCTTTCTTCTTCTTCTGAACATATGCATCATAATCATCTAAACCATCATTAGCCACCCGACTAGATTCCAACATTGGTGAGTCACCACAATTCTCTTGGTTCAACTTCAATTGATAATCAGTAATTAAGTCATAACGTAGTTGTTGAATCCTCTTAACTTGCTCAAAAGAGTCTTGTTCATACAATTTTTCATAATAGTATTCAAGTAACTCCATTTTGTATCTAGGATCCAAAACACTAGCAATTCCCATTATGTCATGGGTGACACTCCAATATTTATCAAATTTTTGCAACATCTTGTTAGCCATTTCTTTGATCGATAAATTGGAAGAGTTAATCCAATCAGATATTGCCAATTTAATCTTACAAATCTTAGGAAAAAACATGTTGGCAGTGGGATACTTAGTGCCAGAAATGATTTCAGTGATTTTATTGAACAACTCCAATCTTTTACAAACATCTTTTGCAAATTTCCATTGTGAACTAGTTGGAACACAAGTGTATCGAGTGTCACGTAGCCTTAAACGACTAAATACATCCTCATACAAAATAGCAATGTCAAGCATTTTATAGGTGAAATTCCATTTAGTCGGACAATCTAAACTTAAAGTTTTAGTGCAAGAAATTCGCAATTGCTTAGCTGTCTCCTCAAATTTTTCTTTTCTTTTAGGAGTTGCAGTCCAATAAGCTACACTATCCCGAATCTTTTCTATTCCATCTTTCACTACTTCTAAACCATCCTTTACTATCAAATTTAATATGTGTGCGCAACAACGCATATGAAGTAAAGATCTATCCCTCAACAAAGTACTTAAATGCAACTTCTCCTTAATTTTTTCCATCACAACATCATTTGTGCTACAATTATCTAAAGTGATAGTTGACAATTTTGTATCGATATTCCAGTCCACTAAACACTTAACTAAAGCAGCACAAAGTCTATCACTTGAATGAGGAGCAGGAATATAAATGAACCTAGCATATTAATAAAATTCAAAATATGAAATAAATGAAGTTAACATATTATATTTATGCTTAAACTAGACATAGAAAATTATAATTACCTCAAGATGCAACTCTGCAAATTCCAAGATCCATCAATATAATGTGCAGTAACAGCCATATATCCCTTTTTTTTATTTCTTGAAGTCCACATGTCTGAAGTAATCGCCACTCTTGCTTGAAGACTATCTAATGACTTTGAAGTTATTATCTTCTCAATCTCGTACACTTTAAATATCTCCTTCTTAATATTATTTCTACAAGGAACATGAAACAATGGTTGTAGAGAAGCAACAAATCATCGAAAACCAATATGATCTACAATTGAAAGTGGATACTCATGCATAATTATTGCACGTGCAAGCTCTTTCCTTGATTTTTAAGCATTATAATTACCAACTCCCAATACTTGCTTTCCTTGCGAGTTATTTGGGATGAGAAATGTTTGTCCTTTTATAGTCTTATTCTCATGAATTTTGCGATGAATGCATGTCTCCATATGTTGAAGCAAGTGTTTCGTTCCATTGCTCGATTGTCCACCAAGAAATTTCTTGCAATATTTACATTGAGCCTTATCCTCGCCATTAACTTTCACCTTTATAAAATGATCCCAAGCCTTACTCCTAAGTCTTCCTTTCTTTGTTTCTGCCAATGCCTCTATATTATCACCTGTATCTATTTTATCAGTTGTCTCATCATTAGGTGTTTCGATTGTTTCCTTCGGTGGTGTCAGGCCATTAAGCGAAGAGTTGAAACTTTCTTCCATGCCGGGAGTTAATTGGTGTGCACTATCTTGTGAAATAAGTGGATCGATGTTACCAATATTTTCCATGTTTATCTCCTGTTGCAACATATAAAATACAGACGGTGAATAACATATAAAACAGATATTGGAGGCTCATAATTCATATGTGCTCATGTTTTTAACAAATTTAATTTTAAATATACTAATAAATATGAGACAAGCTTAAAAATGAAAACTTTTTTTGGCTTACTTGTTTTTGAAAATTGTTTGTGTATGGACACTTATTATAAATTATTTAAATTTGTAGTTCTACCATATAAGCATGTTGCTTACGGTTGATAGTCAATATCAAAATAATTCCATTGCTTTCAAAGCTATCCAATTGCAATTTTTTATTTCGTAGGGATGACTAAGTTAACTTAGTTAAGGAATGGTTTATTTTGGTTAAGCATTGAAAAGCTCAAAACATACATGCCCACTAGAATAACTCACTTGCAATTGCAGTCTTGCTCTTGCTTGCATCACAGTTCACAAATTGACAGAAATTATATTTTCAAATTTCAAAATATAAGATCAAAACGAAATTCGAAATACAAAATTGAAAAATTGAAAAATACATCAGCTTGAAGAAATTAAAACGTATAGTTACCTTACCGATTGCACACTACACAGTTCGTTATTTATGTGTTTCTCGTTTTGTTTCGTCTTGTCGCTGTTAATCTGTTTTATGATGTCTCGTTTCGTTTTGTTTCGCCGTTGTGGTACTGTTAGCTCGTTTGTTTTGTTTCTTATCGTCGTCGTATTTCGTTTCGTCGTCGTCACGTCGTGGTGTCTCGCTGTAATGGTAAGATATAGAGAGTTTCGTTTTGGAATAAGAGAGGAAAACAGAGCACGTTTAGAGAAGAAATTGTTTGTGGTTTGAACTTTAGAGAAGAAATTTTGGAGAAGAAGAAAGGTGTAGCCTTGCCTCTGTAAATGTAATGGGATTGTTTTTGGATTTCTAAAAGTCTTTTAATTGAATAAGCCTATAGGTAATCCAACGTAAATGTAATGGGATTGACATTGAGAAGTGGAAGGGTTAAAATAATAATAATAATAATAATAAACGGGGCGGGTTCGGGGTGGGTACTACATTCCCCATTACCTGCCTCATCCCCATATTTTAAAAACGGGGAAAACCCAAACCCGAACCCAAACCCAGTCAAAGCGGGTTTTCCCCGTCAAATTCGGGGCGGGTTCGGGCGGGTACCCGCGTGTATGGGTTATATTGCCATGTCTAGTGAAAATAAAGTGTTTAAAGGAATGCAAACACTGTTTCATTCCGTAAAAATGCGCATCCAAATAGTATAGTCTTTCCATGGCTATTCATACCCACAAAAATCCTAAACGATATTTCATAAGAATTTACCATGTATGTAGTATCAAATACAACATCACCATATTTTTGTGCCGATCAAAACAAGAAGCAGATGACCAAAAATATACTCTAGTCTTTTCTCTTCATCAAGTGTATAAGAATAGTGAAACTTTGAGCAATTCTTTTTTGCATTATCACAATAATTTAGAAGATCCATTGTTAAGGACCAAAATATGGATATTTTGTAGATCATTTTGTGGTCCTTTACAATGTCTTTTAATTAATTACTAGTATTTAATATAATATTTTGGTCTAATTATGTTTTTATTTAGTTTTTGTTTATAATATATTATTTAACTTAGTTTACATTTAAATTGTAGGTTTTTGATATTGATTCCCTGAAGCTTGGATTCAAGGAAGCTTGAAGAGCTATTGGGACTTTTTGAAGCAATTTTTGGAAGAAGAAGCAGGCTACAGGTCGCGCTTAGCGTGGTTGCAGCATGAGCGCGCTTAGCACGGAAGAGCGGGCTTAGCGCGGTCTGCGATATCAGAAAAAGGACAGTGACCCATGCTTAGATCTTTTGCTCACCAACTCTCTGATTTGAACCACTTTTCTGTGCTAGAAAACCAGAACCACACTTCTTCATTATTCATCATTATTGTAATCTAGGGAATAGAAATTAGGAACTTGAATCTTGTTGTTCTTGATTTTTCTTCCATATTCATCATCTTCTCTAAAAATCTTGCAAGTGAAGCTACCATGAGAATGAGTGGCTAAACTCCTTGTGTCAAGATTAGAGGTAGTTGACCTAACTTTTATGTATTTCTATTAATCTCTTGGTGTATGAACTTGGTTGATGATATATATATGTTGAATATCTTTGTTCTACTATTTCTTGATGCTTTGAATCATGATTGAAAAAGTATGTTTCAAAGTTGACCTAGGATATTCTTCCACTAATGAACAAATGCTATAAATAGATTTGTGAGCTAGTGTTTACTTGTATTGAACTTCATTATTATCATGTCAATAGTTGTAGTGAGAAATCATTTAAAGATTTACATGATAAAACTCACAATCTTGGTTTGAAATCAACAAGATTGAGAGGATACGTAATTATATCGATCATCAACTAGTTTATCCATATTATTAATTGAATTTATATGAAGTTAGGTTAATGAAACTAATCTTGACATGCTTCTATCATTTGAAAACAACTCAAAACTCTCTTGAATCCAAACATATCTCTCTTTGAAAAAGGATACTAAAGTTGTTTGAGTGAAATTTATGATACTTGTAGTTAGGAAACAAAACCCTTGTGTTACCTCATCTTAAAATACGCGTTAACTATTGAGCGACGGCAATATCACATCAATCCCTGTGGAGACGATAATTGAAAATACTTGATTCATCAAATATGCTAACAACATCCATAACATCACTTCCTTCAACTTTTTTACTGGCTTTCAAAAAAAGATTGCGAATGTCTTTTCAATAAAGGGACGATATCCATGCTTAACATTTTTCTCTAACTCTAAGACACACATTATTTGTCTAACCGAAACTCCGCCTTCTTTTAATAAG
Organism: Vicia sativa; assembly: GCA_021764765.1. Classification (NCBI taxonomy): domain Eukaryota; kingdom Viridiplantae; phylum Streptophyta; class Magnoliopsida; order Fabales; family Fabaceae; genus Vicia; species Vicia sativa. The sequence continues at coordinate 99,381,899 of CM038794.1, read as the reverse complement.
AAAATGTGATCATAATCATTTTCTAAGATATTTTGATATCATGGTAAAAAACACACATCTAATTGGTTTAGTAAATCGTGATTATGTTCAACAACAAACATTGTAACTCGCCACTCACTTGGAAATATATCTTGAGACTTTTGAAGTTTAATTCGTAAATGAGCTTTACATTCACACTTTATTGATTCTCTTTTTCTCTGTTCTTTTGATGGACTTATGTCTTTTGAGTAGGGGTGTGCAAAAAAACCAAAAACCAAAAACCAAATTAGTATCCATATTAGTCCAAATTTTAAAACCCAACCCAATATTATATTTTAGAACGGGTGGACCATTAATAAAAAATAAAAAAAACCGGTAACCACATTCCAATTTGGATCAGTTATTGGTTATTGGATTTGAAATCTCTCTCACAGCCTCACAACACAACATTACTCTCTCTCACAGCCGCACAACACAACCGTGAATCCGCACAACACAACCGTGAAGCTGCCGTCGTTGTCGCGCCGCCATCTTCACCAGTCACGATCCTTCCATTTGTGTCATGTTAGTTCCTCACTGAAACCTCTCTGTTTGATTTCAAGTTATGGCTTTTTGATTTTTTGCATCCTTTCTGTTTGAATTTTTGTTTCTGTGAAGAATAATTGGAGTTGGTGTTGGGATGATTTATACTGGTATAGCACTAGCTGTTGGAAATATGGGATTCAACATTTACTTGTCAGTAGTTTTTCTTGCTTCCATGGATTCAACATTTATTTGAACAATATGAATTGGTACAAAAACAGGGCAGGATGTTTTGTACAAACTTGTAACTAGTATTTTTCTTACTCTACTAAATAAAATAGGACACTTTCAAAGTATAATATGTAGTAATTTTTGTCTACTTTATTATGATTTAAGTTTTACTCCTAAAATACTTGTGTAAAATGAGTTACAAATAAAACACTAATATTTGAACTGCAAAAATTCTTAGTAGTGAAGCAACTCGATTTTTTCAAAAATCATTTAATTTTCGAAAACTAGTGAAATCACCACCTAATTTTATTTGTTCTAAAAGAAGAACAGGAAAATATAGATAAAACCCATGAGAAATGGATAAGACGGTTTACGAAATTAAGAGATGTAGGTTCGGGAGTTGGTTATGCAAGGGAAAGGTATTAGCACCCTTTACATCCATCGTACTCGATGGTACCCATTTAGTTCAAAGTGTGTTGTGTGTTAATGTGAAAAATTTACGATCTTCTAAGTTTTAAAGGAGAAAGAAAGGGAAAAGAAATGTTTTTATTATTTTTTGAGTTTGACACGGTTTTGAAACCGCGTGCCGTGCCTACGTATTCCCCTCGTGCAATGGGAAAGTCAAAACTCCGTAGTTCTTCTAGAAAATAATTGTTTGTTGATTGATTTTAAATGAAAAGACAAGTCGTCATTTTTAAAGGAGAAGACTCGTCTAACGTCCACAAGGTGTGATAAAGAATAAAAGACTACGCACCAACATGAGGGAGGGTTTTAGAACACCTCTAGTACTCAAGTGGAGAAGTCGAAAACCTTGGGAATAGAGGAAGAAGCATCTCAATTATAAATGAATCATGTCTAATCTTGGAAAGGGTTTAAAGGGTAAAAAGGTGCTTGGACGCACAAAAGAAGTTTGAGTGAGTTGAAATTGATTTTAAATTGGGGATGACAAGTACCAAAACGTTGGGCTATCCTCTAACGATTTAATACTCGAGATTGGTGATTGAGGTCAACCGATCATCTCTCATCCAAAATCTTTATTATGAAAAGAGTGAGGTGAAACAAAGTTCACTTTTATTAAGAGTATGGAATAAAGTATTTAAGTCATTGGGTTACCCTCTAATGGCCCAAATACTTTACATTTTAATTAAATCGTCGGGTTATCCTCTAACGATTTACTTAAATACCATAGCACCATGTTTTTTTTGTTTTGTAGAAAAATTGAATTTTGAAAAATAACTCGACGTTGGATCGAGGTTTGAGAAGAAGACTCGACGTTGGGTCGAATTTTATTGAAAGTGTTTTAAATGTTTGGTGAATGGAGAAAGAATAGGATTGAGATAATTGTAAATCACAAATAAAATCGACAAAGCCCATACAAGGTGGCCAACCTAAGTATAAAACAATTAAATTACATGTGTACTAGCAAAGTGGGCTAGTCTACTATAACGACTAATTGGAACAATTAATCGAAATAGGCTCACTGTAAGAAGGCCCAGGATCAAGCGTACATGTGTGCATGTGTGGTCACCGCGACGCTTCTTAGCTTTGTCGACTTACAGGTTTAAAATGATTCACAGTTATTAGTTTAAAAAATGATTTTTTGGTTTTTGTGTAAGTGACAGTTAAATTAAAATAAAATAAATGTGCACTAAATTATTACAAGAATTGTTTTTTGGGAGAGGGATACATGAATTATAAATGGGGATTAAACAGTAAAATAAAATAGAAAGCGGTAAATTAATTACAATGCAACAAGAGAATTGGGATACAATTTTTCGAACGGGATTTAAAATGAAATAACTAAATACAAGTCCATGAAATAAATATAAATCTATCAATCAACAAAGGAAATATTGGTTTAAAATGAAATAACTAAATACAAGTCCATCAAATAAATATAAATCTATCAATCAACAAAGGAAATATTATTCCTAAAGACTTAGTAACTAACCGAAAATATATTTTTTCTTGGTATTTTTTAAAAATATTTGAAAGAAAATCCTAGCCATACATCTACAAACATATTTTTTGAGATTTTTATCAAATGAAATTATTAAAAAAAAAAAGAGGGTTTAACTAAACAATTTTTATATTTTTTTTGAAAATGTTTTAAGTAAAAAAAAGAAGAAATGATTTAATGTTAAAACAACAACTTTTTCGCAACTTGTTTTAAATCACAAGCATTTTATTGTATCAATATTTTAATGTTTGTAACAAAAAAAATAAACCATGCTACAGAATGACATTTTAATGTTTGTAACAAAAACATACAGAGTGACAACATAAATGAAATTTTCTTGTTCAACTTTTCAACAACCAAATATGTTGTGTGTAGATCAGTATAAAAATAAATGGGTCTAACCAAAAAAACTCTCTCAGCCTATTAACTTTTAACATGTACATCACTTAAACACACTTTGAAGAATAATAAGAATCACATTACAATAATAATAAAAAATAATATTAAAGGTTAGCAGATTTTGTTTTGGACATTAATAATTAGTTCATTAAACATTAGAAGACTTCTAGTATCATGAAACAAAAGAAAAGTAAAGGATAAACTAACAGAAAATTGGAGAACGGTGACAACGTCAAACAAACCGAATGGCAGCGGCGCAAAATCCAGAGATGAAGGTGGTGTTCGGACTGGTAGGATTTCACGGAAGGAGGGAGTATGGAAGAGGTTAACTGTGAAGAGAGTGAGGCTGTTGGTCGGAGTGAATGAGGGCGGCGTGACAGCGGAGAGGGTAAAGGGGGTTACCGGCGAAGGAAGTAGGAAACAGAGGTGTGGCAAGGTTAAGGCAAGATGAAGGGATATAGCAGGGAGGGAACCGAATCGGTGATGGCGTGGATACGGGATGAAGAGAGGAAAACAGAGGTGTCGTTGTTCTGTGAGAAGAGACGCGGGTAAAGCGACAAGACAGTGGGGGTTACGGCGGAGAGTGGCTGAGACGGTGAGAATGAGAAACAGGGAAGAAACAAATGGTGATGGAAAGAGTGGGTGGTTATGTGAACAACAACCAAGAGATTTTTTAGTATGTGTTTGTTTATAATTTTTGGCCACTTTTTTTTTTGTTTTCAATCCGCCTCCGTTTCAAATTCTAATTTTGGTCCCCCTTGAACACAGTAACACAGCGTTAGTATATATACTATAAAATTAGGTTTTACATAAATTTCAATAATGCCTAAAATGCCCCTTTAAAATTAAATGGGCCACAAAAGTGAATCTGTTAAAAATTAACAAGCCCAATAGTATTTTTGTTTGATTTTTTTTGAGATAAAAAATAGACACCTAAAATTGTCAAAAATTGTAAAAGTTCGGACAATAAATTATTCCAAAAAATAAAATGAGTACATTAAAATAAATTACGGGTCTTATAAATTAAAGAAAAATTATTGAAATGGTTAAAATTGAAATAAAATGATAATAAAGAATACCCGATTTTAAAACGTTTACGGTTAAAAACGAGACTAAAAAATGTATCGAAAAATTAGGGAGAGCACATTTTCATGATCTACGCGACATGTAGATTCATAAAGCAGTGAGTAAAAGATAAAAATTTGAAATATTTTTCCCGCTAATTTTTGCACAGTATCGAATCGCCTTTAGCAGTCCGTTTGTAAAATTGAAGTATCGATATCATTGACATATAAATAATTTAAAACAATGCAATAAACAGACAGAGAAGTAAAAATAAATGAAATAAAATAACGGGTATTTTACAATTATAAAACGATGCAAATATCGATTTAAACTGACTTTTGGTCAATTTAAATACGACGTAATGATGTGAATGCAATGAGTGAATGACTGTTTTTTTATAAACAAAGTGCGAGTAGAAAAAATATCAGGGTAAAATTTGGGGTGCAACAAGTAGTTGTTGAGCATACAATTTAGTTTTGTTAGTCATACCATAAATGAATGAGGACTGAGGGAGAGGAACTCTCTTTAACAAACTACTTTGAGGAACTATTAGAAGATAAAAAAATCTGAGAAGTGATTATAACAAACTACTTTGAGAAATTTCTATGTATATTAGCGCTTACATAACGCTCATAGGCGTGGACATGGCCAACAAACACAACACCAACCTTGTACTTAACAAACCATGGCTCAAACATTACTCTCATTGTTTCACCTTCCATGTAATGATTGTTGTAGCTATTATACAAAGGTGAATGCATGAGAACAATCAACCAAGGAGTTTCGATTCTGTTAACTTTCGGTAGCTCCTGTTCAAGCCATATGTATTGAGGTGTATATTTTCCTGAGAAAAATAAAGATCATTTTTATTATGCTTTACTCTATTGCTTGGTTGTTACTAGTGATGTATAAGATTCTTCAGTAGCTTTTGCTACTAAGTTTGAAAATATTTTTGATATAAAACTTTATTTTTTAAATTGGTTTTTTTATAAAATTGGTTTTAAAATTGATTTTTTTTATAAAACTCATTTTGAAACTGGTTTTATTTATAAAACTGGTTTTGTAATTGGTTTTTTTAAAAAAATTAAAAACTGGTTTTTAGAAAAACTAGTTTAAAATTGTTTTTTTTTTAAAACTGGTTTTTGTGAGAAACCGGTTCAAAACCGAACCGATTCACATGTAAACCGATTTTAAAAATATAAACTGATTTTAATGAAGTAGTTTTAAAATCCAAACCAAACCATATATATGGTTCAATTTGGTTTGGTTATTGATCCATGCACACCCCTACTTTTGAGGAAATTCTACCTTCACGATGACAAAAAAAATCACGTCGACCAATAATTCCATATGTTTTCTTTACGAAGCTACCTTTTCAAATTGAGAATCCACGATGATATGCATATCTCTTGTAAAAAACAAACGATTCTTCTTCCGTAAGAAAAAATTGACCAATAAAAGGTACCATATTTGTCTCATCACTCCACCATTATCAACTTCTTCTGAAAAATAATTTATCACAATATTCTGACTTGAAGGAATAAGATTTTCATTTTCAAAAGTTCCAATTTTTTCAATTTCTAACATTTCTCTCCATGATATGATGATCAAAATGGTCAACAGTTGTTTTTGAATAATCATTCTACAAAAAAACTTCTTTTATTGAACGCTCATTCAAATTAAAATTTCTTCTATTAATAATATCGATTGTTTATAATTATCTACAAATAAAAACAATATAAAAACAAATTATAAAATTTTATTGCAAATGTCGAAGAATAAAATATAAAAAAAAATAAAAAACATAATATTTCACAAAAACAAATAAATAGAAACACATCGTGGGCGCTGGACTCACCGGATGAGTATGAGGAATAGGCGCAGTGACTGTAGTCGACACTGGGGCAGGTGGAGGAGGTAATGGTGCAACCTGAGAAACTACTGGATCTGTCGAACTTAATGTTCGTGATGGAACTTTATCTACGTTACAGTTTGTCATCCTGTGTGTACGTCTCCTAGTTGGTGGTTTATTATACTCTTTGGTTAAACTCCCACTTCTAAGTTTCATACACTTATGACATCTAACAACATACACTTAGACACTAAGCACTGGTCCCACCAGGTGTACCAATTTGTATACTGTGGAAAATGGTAAACAACCGCTGGTCCTCCCAAAGTCCTAAAACTAAGGGTTACTAACAAGAGCGACCATATGATCTTAAGGCATGTGCTAAGGTTTTTGAAATTACACTAGTTCTGTCGAAATCCTTATCTAAGAAACAGTTTTCAAAGACTAAGGGAACAAGTATAACGGATTTCCTCACTGTGATTAGACTCGACTGACTGGTGACTCGTGACCGATAGAAAGATCCTAAATGAAATAACTAGGAATCTATTTGCTCACAATATAATTTGACCAACTATGGTGACTCGTGACCGACAGAAGGCTGTGAAATTCAGACTTATTCCAAACGAAGTATGTGTCGACTAACTCTTTTGTTAATTTGAAACTTGTAACGAAAAGAGAATCAATATAAACGAAAACACAAAGAGATTGCTGAAAAGTAAATATAACGCAAGTAAAAGTTTCAAAAGAGATGACTGAAATATAAAGGTTTTGCATTGAAATAAATATGTTGATTCACGTACATCAAGCACTTCGCAACTCCTTGTTTCCTGACGCTCGAAATGGATAGAGTTTTAATAAGTGCTTTGGGTATGCAAGTGAACACACCGAAATTACATTGAAACTACTTATTTATAGTATTTATAAAGTAACTGCCTAAGAGTAATCGACGAATGACATTTGAATCCTAAGGTAACCGCTTCACCAGATGTTGCCACCTATTTTGGCGCTTAAACGAGTTATAAACTGCTGGCAACTGCTTAGAGATTTCGAAATTTGAATCTTCCCGCTTCTAATGAAATATCAACGACTTCTGGCTTGCTTCGACATGCTTCCCTTTTGATAAGAGAAAAATAAACAAATTCTTCTAAGTCTAGAATCCTCTATGGTCGACGAAACCAAATTCGATCATTTCCTGCGCTTTGCAAGCCTTGGTCATTTCGACCAATTTCTACGTCTTAACATGTTCATTCTCCTTCTGGTCGACGTGACTCCGCTTCAACATTTTGGCTTAATATTCTCTTCAATCATTGACTTCTTTAATTTTACAAAACCAAACTTTCAAACACTTTGGTCTCAATCTCCAAAGATCCTGATTTGAGAAAGTCACCCTTAACTTATGAGAACATCTTCATTTAATACACGTGCTTGAATACCTTGAGATTTTTCAAGGTATCAAAATGCCCCCCAGAGATGCCATTTTCAAATTTCGACTTAAGTGAGACAATGACATCTTTGAAGTGTCGATTTCAGCATTCGACCAAATCGCTTCCACTTCTCTGATAATTGGACGTTACTATTCCACTTTTTCGGTGACGTTCGTGTAATCATGGAAACGTATCACACTTTTAACTTCGAGACGTGTAATCATTTATTGCTCACCATCATTACGCTTTTAGTGGCAAACATGGCCCACCACTCCCGCTTTAATCTCACAATACGTGTCTTTCTACTTGACACGATTCTGACTTAGGAAATCACAAAGATTTTCTTTCTCATTTCTTCTTTTCTTCACCGAGGATATAAATACCCCAATCACTCATTCTTCTTCTTTTATCCTCTTTACCTTCTTAAACCTTTTGCTTCAGAGAAAAAACCCAGAAATCACAATCCAACATCCCTGTTCACCTTCTTCAAAACCTCTTAGATCTTTCTTCAATGGAGAACACTAACAACATAACCACTTAACCAACCATGGAGCTTCAACTATGTCTTGTTGATGGCAAACCCTACATGCCAGAACTTCTGTTTGCTGAGGAGAAAACAAAAATATGGAAATCTCAGGTACTTATTCCTTTCACTCTTGAAGGAGAACCCTTAGCTTTTCTGGGCCCTCTCCCTACGAACATGCCTTCTGAAATATACGTAGATTACAAAGGGGCTTTTTCCCCCACCAGCACCACAACTAGGCCTATAATATCTTCTCCAAACCCTATTTATCTTCAATATGTTGATAGGAATTTCAGAACCGATCCTCCTATAAATTGACCTAAATTCAGTGCCTGGATGACACGTTTAGAAGTTGAAAAAGGAGAATAATGGAAGAAAATGGGAATTTACACAATGTTGGAACTTTCTCGTTGTGGCCAGCCTTATTCTAGCAACATGTTGTTGACTGCTTTACACTTTTGAGAGGGATTGACAAATACATTCCACACCAGGTGTGGTCTGATCACTCCCACCTTATTCGATGTCACCGCTATTACAAGGTTAAAACCAAATGGCATAGTTTTTTAACAACTTGGATACTGACCGTCTGCCAATAAGGTTTGAAGTAGGTGAAACCAAAAACCCAACCTACAAAAATTTCATTGACCACCATCAACGAGAATCTGGTCTTACAATCGACGATGAACACGTCACATTCTTGACTCTTTGGCTCTCACGCTTCATTTTTTGCTCAAGGTCGATTCAGGTGGCCAAATATTTTTCTTATCTTGCCACTCAATTGCACCAAGGTGAAACTGTTGCTTTGGGCCAGCTGATTTTTGCCTCCTTATATGCATCTTTAACCGACGTTGCCAATCAGATTAAGAATTTCGACCCGAGCAATCCAAAGAAGAAGAACATTTTGGTGAATGGCCCATTCTGTCTTCTACAGTTGTGGCTGAATGCGACTTTTGCTGAAGACGTTAAACCTTTCAGAAGCAGGAAGATAACATGTCCCCAAAATCAACTCCACGTTGTTTGATAGCATCTTCTTCCACTGACCCCATCGACAAAACCTCTCCTAATTTCTAAGTCTTCAAACTGTTGTTCAACATTATGTTGACAAGAGTCGAGTTTAAGCCCTCCATGGCTCCATTTTCTGACGGGGCAAGTGGCTCAGATTGGCTTACTAAGTTGTTTCCACCTAGAAAGAGGAATACAAAAAGAGATCCTTAATCTATTGGAGACGTTTTCTGACTCCTCAATTTTTATCTTCTGTGATTGTCGGTATGATTTCAAGCTTAGTTACCTACCAACCTAACCTAGTAGCTCGACAATTTGGACTCAACCAGCTGGTCCCTAAATATTTATTTAACTCTCACGAGCTATTGGTTGACATCACATCTGATAAACCTTAGGAAGCCATAAAAGAAGACGTTGACAATCTCTAGGCACAAAGGCATATGCTTACTTGTAGTCCGTCTGACCAAACTGGCGTTGCCATTGACTAAGTTGACCAGGAAGGGTCGGGTGTTTGTTTGGGATGTTGAATGTGAGAAAGGATTTAAAGAGCTGAAGAGGAGGTTGACAAGTGCTCCGATCTTGATTTTGCCAGATCCGACTAAGTCTTTTGTGGTGTATTGTGACGCATCATTAATGGGATTAGGTGGTGTGTTGATGCAAGATAAGCAGGTTGTGGCTTATGCTTCGAGACAATTGAAAGTACATGAAAGGAATTATCCGACTCATGATTTGGAGTTGGCAGCTGTTGTATTTGTTTTGAAGCTATGGAGACATTATTTATATGGTTCTCGGTTTGAGGTATTCAGTGATCACAAGAGTCTGAAGTATCTCTTTGATCAGAAGGAGTTAAACATGAGGCAGAGAAGATGGTTGGAATTCTTATAGGATTATGATTTCGGGTTGAATTACCATCCTGGTAAGGCAAACGTTGTTGCGGATGCTTAAGTAGGAAGTCCTTGCATATGTCGATGTTGATGGTCCGTGAGTTAGAATTGGTTGAACAGTTCAGAGATTTGAGTTTGGTTTGTGAAACCACTCCGAATAGTGTGAAAATGTTGAAGGCGACTAGTGGTATTCTGGAAGAGGTTAGAAATGTACAGAAGTCTGATGTTGGTTTAGTTGATAAGTTGACATTGATCAACCAAGGTCAAGGAGGCGAGTTCCGAATTGACGAGAATGGTATTATGAGATTTGGTGATCGGGTGTGTGTCCCGGATGTTGCCGAGATTAGGAAGAGTATTTTGGAAGAAGGGCATCGTAGCGGGTTGAGTATTCATACTGGTGCTACTAAAATGTACCATGATTTGAAAAAGTTGTTTTGGTGGCCGGGAATGAAAAAGGAAATTGCTGAGTTTGTGTATGCTTGTTTGGTTTGTCAGAAGTCGAAAATTGAGCATCAGAAACCGTCAGGATTGATGGAGCCGTTATTTGTTCCAGAATGGAAGTGGGATGGAATCTCTATGGATTTTGTGTCTGGTTTGCCAAGAACAGCAAAGAACTGTGATTCTATCTGGGTTATTGTGGATAGGTTGACGAAATATGCTCATTTTATTCCGATAAGAATGGATTATCCGATGGAGAGGTTGGCAGAATTGTATGTCGAGAAGGTTGTGATTCTGCACGGTATACCTTCTAGTATTGTATCGGATCGAGATCCGAGGTTTACATCTAAGTTCTGGACGGGATTGCAAGAAGCGTTGGGTACTAAGTTGCGTTTAAGTTCCGCTTATCATCCATTGACAGATGGTCAGACGGAAAGAACGATTCAGTCGTTGGAAGATTTGCTGAGAGCTTGTGTGTTAGAGAAGGGTGGAGCTTGGGATAGTTATCTGCCATTGATTGAGTTTACCTACAACAATAGCTTTCACTCGAGTATTGGTATGGCTCTGTTTGAGGCATTGTATGGTAGGAGGTGTCGAACACCATTGTGTTGGTATGAAACTGGAGAGAGTGTTGTGATTGGACCGGAGATTGTTCAACAAACTTCGGAAAAGATTAAGATGATTCAGGAGAAGATGAGAACTTCTCAGAGTCGTCAGAAAAGTTATCATGATAAGAGGAGGAAAGATCTTGAGTTTAGTGAAGGAGAACATGTTTTTATGCGAGTTACCCCGATGACGGGTATTGGTCGAGCCTTGAAGTCAAAGAAGTTGACTCCACGATTTATTGGTCCTTTTCAGATTACCAAGAGGATTGGGAAAGTTGCGTATCAGATTGCTTTGCCGCCGTCACTTGCAAATCTGCATGATGTTTTTCATGTATCTCAACTAAGGAAGTACATTGCTGATCCGTCTCATGAGATTCGGGTAGATGATATACAGGTACGAGAGAATTTGACTGTGGTAGCGGTACCTGCGAGGATTGAGGATCGAAAGTTGAAACAGTTGCGAGGCAAAGAGATTGCATTGGTAAGAGTGGCTTGGGGAGGACCAGCTGATGGAAATGTCACTTGGGAGCTGGAGAGTCAGATGAAGGACTCCTCTCCCGAATTATTCGTCTGAGGTATGTTTTCGAGGACGAAAACTCTTTTAGTTGGGGAGAGTTGTGACACCCCAAAATAATTCAACAATTAAATAAATTATGATTTTTAATTATTAAATTAATTGAGAACATAATTTATTAATACATTGGATTATTAAGATTAATGATGGAATTAATTGAGGTGTGAGAAGTAATATTTATTTTATTTATGTTATAAGGAATAAAAAGGAATAAAATAAGGAAAGAAGGAAATAGAGTCATTTTTTTTGGAGAAAACAAGATACGTGAAGTGAGAAGAGGAGAAAAGAAGGAAGAAAACCTAGAAGTGTCTGAAGTCGAAGAACCCACAAGGTAAGGGGTGATTTCGATTGATTATTGCTTATTATAGGTTTTGATTTTGATATTATAGATCAAAGCATGTTAGGGAAATCTTAGTTTGTAAATTTCTGGGTTTCCATGGATGTATCCCTATGGGTGTCAGATTGTGTCAGATGGTAGGTCTAAAATGATTAGGGTGTCAGATACCAATTATGACTGATAGAAAGATGATAATTGATGTGATAAATGATGCAAATTGATGTATTTTGGTGTTTCCAATGATGGAATTCGTATGGGTAAAATTGGATTGATTGAGGATGAAAGGAATGCTGTCAAAAGTGTAGGAAATGACCCTGCAACACGTGGGAACCGGTTCCCAGTGGGGAGGAACCGGGTTCCACTTTGAAAACTTTTGAAAAACTGAAAATTTGTACACAGGAACCGGTTCCTGCATGGGAGGAACCGGGTTCCACGTTGTTTTTCCAGAAAATATGAAATTTTACTTCTGGGAACCGGTTCCCTACCTGGAGGAACCGGGTTCCCCATACATTTTTCCAGGGGCGCTGTTTTTCTGAAATGTGGGAACCGGTTACTCCCAGGGAGGAACCGGGTTCCACTGAAACATTTTTGAAAATTTTTAAAACTTCAAAAATTCATAACTTTCAAACCGTAAGTCCGTTTTGAGTGCCGTTTTGGACGTTATTTCCTAAATTTAATGCTCTACCTTATAAAATGAAAATATTTTAGAAAACTTGAAATTATTTTGAAAAGGGGTGAATTTCGAAATAAATGATTATTAACTGACACATAATGATGTATGTGTAGTAGAGGACCTTTGGTGATGAGGATACTGGTAATGTGTAGATGTAATAGCATGTTTATGCTGATGTTAAATGTGTGCATGATTGGTTGATATATCATGTTGATTGGTTTGAATCAGTTATGTTAGATGAATGTATACATAGACTGATTGATGTTGCATGCTAGGGATGTGCGTGCATTTGCATTATTTGGTGAAGTTAATTCTCATTGTGCGGAATTTGACTTGGATTGCCGATAACCGATACCCGAGTGAGGATGGGTGGTTAGGCTGGATTCGTGTCCGGGTGGTTATGGACGAATCGATGGTACTGTATCCGGTTGATGATGGATCAGTGTTGGGTGACTTGGTCACGAGTCGGTACCGCATGCATTGAGTCTGCATTTGTGTTTGCATGGAATTGTAACATGTTAGGATGTCATCCAGTGTTGCAATTCTTTTGTTGTTTATTGATTATGCATGATGAATTGTATGAACATGGTTGTGTGTTGAATTCTGAATTGTGTTAAGTGGGTGAAATGATATGCTTGTATTATATTGTTAAATGAGAAGCTTATACTATGTTTTAATTATGAGAAGTCTCACCCTTACTTTACCATTTCAGATTAACGTTACAAGCTAAGGAGTTGGTGAGGATGGCTCTAGAGCTTATCTTTTAATTCCGCGTGTCAGTGTCATGCTCTGATTAGATTGTAACACTGGGGAACGTTTAGTTAAGAGAATTGCTATCGTTTAATTGTTTTGGCTTTGATTCTTTGAGAACCATGATGTTTTGTTAAAATATGGTTTTGGTATTTCCGCTGTGTAAGACATGGTCTTAAATTGATTGAACTATTTGGATGATGATCCTCAGTGTAGCATGGCTACTGTTTGAATGAAGTTTTATTTTATCTATTAATTGTGACACCCCTCATTATGCCGTGTTAACTCTGATTAAAGTTGATTTTGATATTAATTTAATTAATATATTCGGGGTATTTAGATGGGGTGTTACAATAGTGGTATCAGAGCATAGTCGGTCTTGTCTTGTGTCGTTATCCCTTTTAGTATGCGACTAGTGTAAGTAACACTGTCGATACTTGTATGCTGATGTAGGTTGTTTTGTAATGTTACAGAACAATGGCCGGAAGAGGTAACGGAAGGAATGACGATGCTATTCCTGAGGCTTTGGGAATTTTGGCTGGAGTACTCGGAGGGAACCAGCAGGGATCTGCGATTGGTGCTGACCGACAATTGGGGAATTTTTAGAGGAATAATCCTCCATTGTTCAAGGGTGCACATGATCCCGAAGGTGCTCAGAAGTGGTTGAAGGAGATCGAGAGGATCTTCAGAGTGATTGACTGTGCAGAGGGGCTGAAGGTGAGATATGGAACTCACATGTTGGCTGAGGAAGCTGATGACTGGTGGGTTGCTACCAGAACTGAACTGGAAGAAGATGGAGTTGCATTGAATTGGGCTGTGTTCAGGAGAGCTTTTCTGAGAAGGTACTTTCCTGAGGACATCAGAGGTAAGAAGGAGATTGAGTTTCTGGAACTCAAGCAGGTAACAAATGCTGAGTATGCTTCAAGTTTCATCGAGTTAGCGAAGTATTATGCTCATTACCCTAACGATGCAGATGGAGAATTTTCCAAATGTATCAAGTTTGAGAATGGCCTTCGTGATGAGATTAAGCAGGGTATTCGATATCAGCGTATCCGAAGATTTTTTGATCTGGTTGACTGTAGTAGGATTTTAGAGGAGGATCTTGCTAACACTAAGTCGAATGCTCGAGGGTATGTTGATAGGAAAGGTAAGCAATAGATGGATCGTGGTAAGCCTTATGATAGGAGTAATCAGAGATCCAGTGGTTGGAAGAAGTCTGGTGGAGGAGATTCTAGTTCTTCCGTTAAGTGCTATAAGTGTGGTGAGACAGGACATCGCATGGTGGACTACAAAAGTCTGATAAGAAGTGTTTCAAGTGGGAAACTCGCCATGTGGCCAATGACCGCAGAGCGAGAGTGGTGACTTGTTACAACCTGGTGAAGAAGGTCATACTGTCCTCGCACAAAACCCAAGAAAGAGCAAGTGGTGGTAAAGTGTTTGCATTGTCGGATCGAGACTAAACCGATGATCGACTAATTAAAGGTACATGTTTTATTAATGGCATACCTTTGATTGCGATTATTGATACTGGAGCTACGCATTCTTTTATAGCGTTAGATTGTGCTAAGAGATTGAATCTGGAAATTTCTAATATGGATGGAAGTATGGTTATTGATACTCCTGCGTCGGGTTCAGTGACTACTTCATATGTTTGTAGGAATTGTCCTATTGTGATTTTTGATAGGGGGTTTCGGTATGGATTTAGTGTGCCTACCGCTAGAACAACTTGATATCATCCTTGGAATGAACTGGTTGGAATTCAACCAGGTTCATATCAACTGTTTTGAGAAGACAGTTATTTTCCCTGAAGAGGTTAAAGTCGAAAGTGAGATTATGTCAATTAAGCAGATGAACCTAGCTGTGAAGGATGGTGCTGTGGTGTTTATGTTGTATTCCGCGATAGAAGCGGAGGGAAAAGCCAAAGGTGATGGATTGCCAGTGGTGAATGAATTTCCAGAGGTGTTTCCGGAAGACGTTAGTGAATTTCCACCTGAGAGAGAGGTAGAATTTACTATAGATCTGATTCCTGGAACTAGTCCGGTGTCGATGGCGCCTTATCGCATGTCGGCATCTGAATTAGCTGAATTGAAGAAGCAGTTAGAGGAATTGCTTGAGAAGAAATTTATTCGTCCGAGTGTTTCGCCGTGGGGTGCTCCGGTGTTATTAGTTAAGAAGAAAGAAGGTTCAATGAGGTTATGTGTCGACTACCGACAGTTGAATAAAGTTACAATCAAAAATCGGTATCCTTTGTCGAGGATTGATGATTTGATGGACCAACTTGTTGGAGCGTGTGTATTTAGTAAGATTGATCTGAGATCTGGATATCATCAGATTCGTGTGAAGTCGGAGGATATTCAGAAAACTGCATTTAGAACGAGATATGGGCATTATGAATATTCTGTTATGCCGTTTGGAGTTACTAATGCACCTGGTGTTTTCATGGAGTATATGAACATAATATTTCATCCGTATCTTGACAAGTTCGTAGTAGTGTTCATTGATGATATTCTGATTTATTCGAAAAGCGATGAGGAGCATGCAGAACATCTCAGAGTTGTGTTGGAATTGTTGAAAGAAAAGATGCTTTATGCGAAGTTGTCCAAGTGTGAATTCTGGTTAGAGGAGGTGAGTTTTCTTGGTCATGTAATTTCCAAGAATGGGATTGCTGTTGACCCTACGAAGGTAGAGGCGGTGTCTCAGTGGGAAGCGCCGAAGAATGCTTCTG
The DNA here is from genome assembly GCA_021764765.1 of Vicia sativa. Classification (NCBI taxonomy): domain Eukaryota; kingdom Viridiplantae; phylum Streptophyta; class Magnoliopsida; order Fabales; family Fabaceae; genus Vicia; species Vicia sativa. The sequence goes on along the minus strand of CM038794.1, from coordinate 99,365,959 downwards.
AGATCCGTAGTTTTCTGGGTCTTGCAGGTTATTACCGGAAGTTTATTGAAGGGTTTTCCAAACTGGCGTTGCCATTGACTAAGTTGACCAGGAAGGGTCAGGTGTTTGTTTGGGATGTTGAATGTGAGAAAGGATTTAAAGAGCTGAAGAGGAGGTTGACAAGTGCTCCGATCTTGATTTTGCCAGATCCGACTAAGTCTTTTGTGGTGTATTGTGACGCATCATTAATGGGATTAGGTGGTGTGTTGATGCAAGATAAGCAGGTTGTGGCTTATGCTTCGAGACAATTGAAAGTACATGAAAGGAATTATCCGACTCATGATTTGGAGTTGGCAGCTGTTGTATTTGTTTTGAAGCTATGGAGACATTATTTATATGGTTCTCGGTTTGAGGTATTCAGTGATCACAAGAGTCTGAAGTATCTCTTTGATCAGAAGGAGTTAAACATGAGGCAGATAAGATGGTTGGAATTCTTAAAGGATTATGATTTCGGGTTGAATTACCATCCTGGTAAGGCAAACGTTGTTGCGGATGCTTTAAGTAGGAAGTCCTTGCATATGTCGATGTTGATGGTCCGTGAGTTAGAATTGGTTGAACAGTTCAGAGATTTGAGTTTGGTTTGTGAAACCACTCCGAATAGTGTGAAATTGGGTATGTTGAAGCTGACTAGTGGTATTCTGGAAGAGGTTAGAAATGTACAGAAGTCTGATGTTGGTTTAGTTGATAAGTTGACATTGATCAACCAAGGTCAAGGAGGCGAGTTCCGAATTGACGAGAATGGTATTATGTGATTTGGTGATCGGGTGTGTGTCCCGGATGTTGCCGAGATTAGGAAGAGTATTTTGGAAGAAGGGCATCGTAGCGGGTTGAGTATTCATACTGGTGCTACTAAAATGTACCATGATTTGAAAAAGTTGTTTTGGTGGCCGGGAATGAAAAAGGAAATTGCTGAGTTTGTGTATGCTTGTTTGGTTTGTCAGAAGTCGAAAATTGAGCATCAGAAACCGTCAGGATTGATGGAGCCGTTATTTGTTCCAGAATGGAAGTGGGATGGAATCTCTATGGATTTTGTGTCTGGTTTGCCAAGAACAGCAAAGAATTGTGATTCTATCTGGGTTATTGTGGATAGGTTGACGAAATCTGCTCATTTTATTCCGATAAGAATGGATTATCCGATGGAGAGGTTGGCAGAATTGTATGTCGAGAAGGTTGTGATTCTGCACGGTATACCTTCTAGTATTGTATCGGATCGAGATCCGAGGTTTACATCTAAGTTCTGGACGGGATTGCAAGAAGCGTTGGGTACTAAGTTGCGTTTAAGTTCCGCTTATCATCCATTGACAGATGGTCAGACGGAAAGAACGATTCAGTCGTTGGAAGATTTGCTGAGAGCTTGTGTGTTAGAGAAGGGTGGAGCTTGGGATAGTTATCTGCCATTGATTGAGTTTACCTACAACAATAGCTTTCACTCGAGTATTGGTATGGCTCCGTTTGAGGCATTGTATGGTAGGAGGTGTCGAACACCATTGTGTTGGTATGAAACTGGAGAGAGTGTTGTGATTGGACCGGAGATTGTTCAACAAACTTCGGAAAAGATTAAGATGATTCAGGAGAAGATGAGAACTTCTCAGAGTCGTCAGAAAAGTTATCATGATAAGAGGAGGAAAGATCTTGAGTTTAGTGAAGGAGAACATGTTTTTATGCGAGTTACCCCGATGACGGGTATTGGTCGAGCCTTGAAGTCAAAGAAGTTGACTCCACGATTTATTGGTCCTTTTCAGATTACCAAGAGGATTGGGAAAGTTACGTATCAGATTGCTTTGCCGCCGTCACTTGCAAATCTGCATGATGTTTTTCATGTATCTCAACTAAGGAAGTACATTGCTGATCCGTCTCATGAGATTCGGGTAGATGATATACAGGTACGAGAGAATTTGACTGTGGTAGCAGTACCTGCGAGAATTGAGGATCGAAAGTTGAAACAGTTGCGAGGCAAAGAGATTGCATTGGTAAGAGTGGCTTTGGGAGGACCAGCTGATGGAAATGTCACTTGGGAGCTGGAGAGTCAGATGAAGGACTCCTCTCCCGAATTATTCGTCTGAGGTATGTTTTCGAGGACGAAAACTCTTTTAGTTGGGGAGAGTTGTGACACCCCAAAATAATTCAACAATTAAATAAATTATGATTTTTAATTATTAAATTAATTGAGAACATAATTTATTAATACATTGGATTATTAAGATTAATGATGGAATTAATTGAGGTGTGAGAAGTAATATTTATTTTATTTATGTTATAAGGAATAAAAAGGAATAAAATAAGGAAAGAAGGAAATAGAGTCATTTTTTTTGGAGAAAACAAGATACGTGAAGTGAGAAGAGGAGAAAAGAAGGAAGAAAACCTAGAAGTGTCTGAAGTCGAAGAACCCACAAGGTAAGGGGTGATTTCGATTGATTATTGCTTATTATAGGTTTTGATTTTGATATTATAGATCAAAGCATGTTAGGGAAATCTTAGTTTGTAAATTTCTGGGTTTCCATGGATGTATCCCTATGGGTGTCAGATTGTGTCAGATGGTAGGTCTAAAATGATTAGGGTGTCAGATACCAATTATGACTGATAGAAAGATGATAATTGATGTGATAAATGATGCAAATTGATGTATTTTGGTGTTTCCAATGATGGAATTCGTATGGGTAAAATTGGATTGATTGAGGATGAAAGGAATGCTGTCAAAAGTGTAGGAAATGACCCTGCAACACGTGGGAACCGGTTCCCAGTGGGGAGGAACCGGGTTCCACTTTGAAAACTTTTGAAAAACTGAAAATTTGTACACAGGAACCGGTTCCTGCATGGGAGGAACCGGGTTCCACGTTGTTTTTCCAGAAAATATGAAATTTTACTTCTGGGAACCGGTTCCCTACCTGGAGGAACCGGGTTCCCCATACATTTTTCCAGGGGCGCTGTTTTTCTGAAATGTGGGAACCGGTTACTCCCAGGGAGGAACCGGGTTCCACTGAAACATTTTTGAAAATTTTTAAAACTTCAAAAATTCATAACTTTCAAACCGTAAGTCCGTTTTGAGTGCCGTTTTGGACGTTATTTCCTAAATTTAATGCTCTACCTTATAAAATGAAAATATTTTAGAAAACTTGAAATTATTTTGAAAAGGGGTGAATTTCGAAATAAATGATTATTAACTGACACATAATGATGTATGTGTAGTAGAGGACCTTTGGTGATGAGGATACTGGTAATGTGTAGATGTAATAGCATGTTTATGCTGATGTTAAATGTGTGCATGATTGGTTGATATATCATGTTGATTGGTTTGAATCAGTTATGTTAGATGAATGTATACATAGACTGATTGATGTTGCATGCTAGGGATGTGCGTGCATTTGCATTATTTGGTGAAGTTAATTCTCATTGTGCGGAATTTGACTTGGATTGCCGATAACCGATACCCGAGTGAGGATGGGTGGTTAGGCTGGATTCGTGTCCGGGTGGTTATGGACGAATCGATGGTACTGTATCCGGTTGATGATGGATCAGTGTTGGGTGACTTGGTCACGAGTCGGTACCGCATGCATTGAGTCTGCATTTGTGTTTGCATGGAATTGTAACATGTTAGGATGTCATCCAGTGTTGCAATTCTTTTGTTGTTTATTGATTATGCATGATGACTTGTATGAACATGGTTGTGTGTTGAATTCTGAATTGTGTTAAGTGGGTGAAATGATATGCTTGTATTATATTGTTAAATGAGAAGCTTATAATATGTTTTAATTATGAGAAGTCTCACCCTTACTTTACCATTTCAGATTAACGTTACAAGCTAAGGAGTTGGTGAGGATGGCTCTAGAGCTTATCTTTTAATTCCGCGTGTCAGTGTCATGCTCTGATTAGATTGTAACACTGGGGAACGTTTAGTTAAGAGAATTGCTATCGTTTAATTGTTTTGGCTTTGATTCTTTGAGAACCATGATGTTTTGTTAAAATATGGTTTTGGTATTTCCGCTGTGTAAGACATGGTCTTAAATTGATTGAACTATTTGGATGATGATCCTCAGTGTAGCATGGCTACTGTTTGAATGAAGTTTTATTTTATCTATTAATTGTGACATCCCTCATTATGCCGTGTTAACTCTGATTAAAGTTAATTTTGATATTAATCTAATTAATATATTCGGGGTATTTAGATGGGGTGTTACAATAGTGGTATCAGAGCATAGTCGGTCTTGTCTTGTGTCGTTATCCCTTTTAGTATGCGACTAGTGTAAGTAACACTGTCGATACTTGTATGCTGATGTAGGTTGTTTTGTAATGTTACAGAACAATGGCCGGAAGAGGTAACGGAAGGAATGACGATGCTATTGCTGAGGCTTTGGGAATTTTGGCTGGAGTACTCGGAGGGAACCAGCAGGGATCTGCGATTGGTGCTGACCGACAATTGGGGAATTTTTAGAGGAATAATCCTCCATTGTTCAAGGGTGCACATGATCCCGAAGGTGCTCAGAAGTGGTTGAAGGAGATCGAGAGGATCTTCAGAGTGATTGACTGTGCAGAGGGGCTGAAGGTGAGATATGGAACTCACATGTTAGCTGAGGAAGCTGATGACTGGTGGGTTGCTACCAGAACTGAACTGGAAGAAGATGGAGTTGCATTGAATTGGGCTGTGTTCAGGAGAGCTTTTCTGAGAAGGTACTTTCCTGAGGACATCAGAGGTAAGAAGGAGATTGAGTTTCTGGAACTCAAGCAGGGTAACAAGACTGTTAGTGAGTATGCTTCGAAGTTTACTGAGTTAGCGAAGTATTATGCTCATTACCCTAACGATGCAGATGGAGAATTTTCCAAATGTATCAAGTTTGAGAATGGCCTTCGTGATGAGATTAAGCAGGGTATTCGATATCAGCGTATCCGAAGATTTTTTGATCTGGTTGACTGTAGTAGGATTTTAGAGGAGGATCTTGCTAACACTAAGTCGAATGCTCGAGGGTATGTTGATAGGAAAGGTAAGCAACAGATGGATCATGGTAAGCCTTATAGGAGTAATCAGAGATCCAGTGGTTGGAAGAAGTCTGGTGGAGGAGATTCTAGTTCTTCCGTTAAGTGCTATAAGTGTGGTGAGACAGGACATCGCATGGTGGACTACAAAAGTGCTGATAAGAAGTGTTTCAAGTGTGGGAAACTCGGCCATGTGGCCAATGACTGCAGAGCGAGAGTGGTGACTTGTTACAACTGTGGTGAAGAAGGTCATACTCGTCCTCAGTGCACAAAACCCAAGAAAGAGCAAGCTGGTGGTAAAGTGTTTGCATTGTCTGGATCAGAGACTAAACCAGATGATCGACTGATTAAAGGTACATGTTTTATTAATGGCATACCTTTGATTGTGATTATTGATACTGGAGCTACGCATTCTTTTATAGCGTTAGATTGTGCTAAGAGATTGAATCTGGAAATTTCTAATATGGATGGAAGTATGGTTATTGATACTCTGCGTTCAGTGACTACTCATATGTTTGTAGGAATTGTCCTGCTGTGATTTTTGATAGGGTTTCGTATGGATTTAGTGTGCCTACCGCTAGAACAACTTGATATCATCCTTGGAATGAACGGTTGAATTCAACCAGTTCATATCAACTGCTTTGAGAAGACAGCTTATTTTCCCAAGAGGTTAAAGTCGAAAGTGAGATTATGTCAGTTAAGCAGATGAACCTAGCTGTGAAGGATGGTGCTGTGGTGTTTATGTTGTATTCCGCGATAGAAGCGGAGGGAAAAGCCAAAGGTGATGGATTGCCAGTGGTGAATGAATTTCCAGAGGTGTTTCCGGAAGACGTTAGTGAATTTCCACCTGAGAGAGAGGTAGAATTTACTATAGATCTGATTCCTGGAACTAGTCCGGTGTCGATGGCGCCTTATCGCATGTCGGCATCTGAATTAGCTGAATTGAAGAAGCAGTTAGAGGAATTGCTTGAGAAGAAATTTATTCGTCCGAGTGTTTTAAGTGCTCGGTGTTATTAGTTAAGAAGAAAGAAGGTTCAATGAGGTTATGTGTCGACTACCGACAGTTGAATAAAGTTACAATCAAAAATCGGTATCCTTTGTCGAGGATTGATGATTTGATGGACCAACTTGTTGGAGCGTGTGTATTTAGTAAGATTGATCTGAGATCTGGATATCATCAGATTCGTGTGAAGTCGGAGGATATTCAGAAAACTGCATTTAGAACGAGATATGGGCATTATGAATATTCTGTTATGCCGTTTGGAGTTACTAATGCACCTGGTGTTTTCATGGAGTATATGAACAGGATATTTCATCCGTATCTTGACAAGTTCGTAGTAGTGTTCATTGATGATATTCTGATTTATTCAAAAAGCGATGAGGAGCATGCAGAACATCTCAGAGTTGTGTTGGAATTGTTGAAAGAAAAGATGCTTTATGCGAAGTTGTCCAAGTGTGAATTCTGGTTAGAGGAGGTGAGTTTTCTTGGTCATGTAATTTCCAAGAATGGGATTGCTGTTGACCCTACGAAGGTAGAGGCGGTGTCTCAGTGGGAAGCGCCGAAGAATGCTTCTGAGATCCGTAGTTTTCTGGGTCTTGCAGGTTATTACCGGAAGTTTATTGAAGGGTTTTCCAAACTGGCGTTGCCATTGACTAAGTTGACCAGGAAGGGTCAGGTGTTTGTTTGGGATGTTGAATGTGAGAAAGGATTTAAAGAGCTGAAGAGGAGGTTGACAAGTGCTCCGATCTTGATTTTGCCAGATCCGACTAAGTCTTTTGTGGTGTATTGTGACGCATCATTAATGGGATTAGGTGGTGTGTTGATGCAAGATAAGCAGGTTGTGGCTTATGCTTCGAGACAATTGAAAGTACATGAAAGGAATTATCCGACTCATGATTTGGAGTTGGCAGCTGTTGTATTTGTTTTGAAGCTATGGAGACATTATTTATATGGTTCTTGGTTTGAGGTATTCAGTGATCACAAGAGTCTGAAGTATCTCTTTGATCAGAAGGAGTTAAACATGAGGCAGAGAAGATGGTTGGAATTCTTAAAGGATTATGATTTCGGGTTAAATTACCATCCTGGTAAGGCAAACGTTGTTGCGGATGCTTTAAGTAGGAAGTCCTTCCATATGTCGATGTTGATGGTCCGTGAGTTAGAATTGGTTGAACAGTTCAGAGATTTGAGTTTGGTTTGTGAAACCACTCCGAATAGTGTGAAATTGGGTATGTTGAAGCTGACTAGTGGTATTCTGGAAGAGATTAGAAATGGACAGAAGTCTGATGTTGGTTTAGTTGATAAGTTGACATTGATCAACCAAGGTCAAGGAGGCGAGTTCCGAATTAACGAGAATGGTATTATGAGATTTGGTGATCGGGTGTGTGTGTAATACGGTGAACTGACTTTGTAGGATTTTTGTATCCAAATGTGCGGATAGCAAGAGTCGCCATCGACTTTTATTTTTATCCAATTAAGGGAAGGTAAAAGTAACAGAAAAAGACCTTAGTTAGATTCTGAGTTCGGGAGAATGGTTATGAAAAGGGAAGGTATTAGCACCTGTAACACCCCCTCTAAATACCCCGAATATATTAATTAAATTAATATCTAAATCATCTTTAATCAGAGTTTAACACGGTATAATAAGGGATGTCACAATTAATAATTAAACAAACTTCATTCAAACAGTAGCCATGCTACACTGAGGATCAACATAGACAATTCAATCGTTATAAGACCATGTCTTACACAGCGGAAATACCAAAATCAAAATTTTAAATAAACATCATAGTTCTTGAGGAATTCAAATCCAAAACTATTAAACAGTAATGATTCTCTTAACTAAGCGTTCCCCAGTGTTACAATCTAATCAGAGCATGACACTGACACACGGACTAAAAGATAAGCTCTAGAGCCATCCTCACCGACTCCTCAGCTGCTAATTTAATCTGAAATGGTAAAGTAAGGGTGAGACTTCTCATAATTAAAGCATATTATAAATCTTTCAATCAACAATATAATACAAGCATATTATTCCACCACTTAATACCAATCAGAACCCAATACACAAACATAGTCATACAATTCATCATACATCATCAATCAACAATAAAGGCATTGCAACACTGGAAGACATCCTAGCATGTTACAATCCTATGCAAACACTAATGCAGACTCAATGCATGCGGTACCGACTTCGTGACCAAGTCACCCAACACTGATCCATCATCATTCGGATAGCCCATCGATTCGTCCATAACCACTGGACACGATCCAGCCTAACCACCCATCCTCACTCGGTATCGGTTATCGGCAATCCAAGTCAAATTCCGCACAATGGGAATTAACTTCACCAAAATAATGCATATGCACGCACATCAATAGCATGCAACAATAATCAGTCTATGTATACATTCATTTAACATAACTGAATCACCAAAATCAACATGATACATCAACAATCATGCATACATCTAACATCAGCATAAACATGCAAAACAATCAATCCAGATATCCAAACCAATCATGCATACATCAAACAATAGCATAACCATGCTATTTCACCTACACATTATCAGTATCCTCATCACCAAGCACATCTGCTACACATACATCGTTATTATGTATTAGCTAATAATCATCATCTTTAGAAATTATACCCCTTTCCCAAAATAATTTCAAGTTTTCTAAAATATTTTCATTTCATAAGATAGAGCATTAAATTTAGAAAATAACGTCCAAAACGGCGCCAAACGGACTTACGGTTTGAAAGTTATGAATTTTGAAGTTTTGGAAAATTGAAAATGCACCGAACCCGGTTCCTACGGAACCGGTTCCCGAAGTTGAAATTACCCCCCGATTTTGAATGGGGAACCGTTCCCATATACAGAACCGGTTCCTGAGTTTATTTTTCAGGTTTTTGCCAATTTTTCAACGTGGAACCCGGTTCCTACCCAGACAGGAACCGGTTCCTACGTACTAAAAAGTGATTTTCTGCATTTTTGACAGCATTCATCCATTTTTACTCAAACCCATTTTTACCCATACGACTTCCATCATTGGAAACACCAAATTACATCCTTTTGCATCATCTAACACATCAAACAACATATTTCCATCTTCTATGTTCATCTCCTGACACTCTAATCATATCCATACATATTCTGACACAATTAGACTCAAACTGACACCATTAGGGACACATTCATGGAACCCTAAAATTTCAAATTTCAAATTCCTACATGCTATAACTTATATTATGAATATCAAAACCTATAATAAGCCCTAATCAGTCGAAATCACCCCTTACCTGGTGGTTTCTTCGAGATTCTGACGCTCCTAGGTCTTTTCCTTCTTTCCTTCTCTTCTCACTTCTACGTAGCCTTGTTTTCTCCAAATGAATCTATTTCCTTCTTTTCCTTATTTTATTCCTTTATTCCTCTTATTCCTTTTAATCATAATTAAATAAAATAAATATAATCCTTCTCTCCAATTAATTCCATCATTAACTTAATAATCCAATAAACTAAATAAATTATGACCTCAATTAATTTAATTAATTAAAATCATAAACATTTAATTATTGAATTATTTTGGGGTGTCACAGCACCCCTTTCCATCCGTAGTTATCTACGGGCTCTTAGTTGCTCTAGATC
>CM038794.1:99313553-99356199 GCA_021764765.1 Vicia sativa | reverse complement strand
CTTGACAATGCTCCTTGGCAACCACCACGACCTAATGGATATTTCGATGATGAATCTTCTCAATCGGTTATAATCCAAATCTGTAGCATTGATTATGTATCATCCACCTATTTTTCGTCTCAAAGATACTGTAAGAAGGTGCCAACACTAATGATTGATCTTGACACACTTTTCTCAAGTCCTTCCATCCTAGAGCTGTTGGTTCTACTTCTAAGGCTGTTTCCATCGAAGATGTCGCTTCAACTTCATAGATGGAAACTCAAGGAGTTAAAGAAGGAAAATAGTTATTCGTGAACTTGGACATGCAAGACGTAGACAAACAAAGAGATCAAATCTTGATGATGAAGCAAGAAGAATCATCTAATGAAATCAATAATCTTCTCATATCCCTAGTCTCTCGCCTAACTTCGTTCTCCTTAAAACTTCGCAGCATCCTTTTTCACTTTTTTGTTGTTCTTGTTTTTTAAGAAACCTTCAGATCATGCATTGACATAAATATTAAGATCTTTTGACTCGTTTCAATTGTTTTTAATATTTTTATGCTTTTTGATTATGACAAAAGGGGAGAAACTCGTGATTTTGATTCGATTAAATATAATAATTATAGGGCCTAAGTGTCAAACATTTCTAACAAAATATACAAGTGTATTTTATTCAAGTATGCGTAAATATCTAAGCTCGGAAGAAAACTCTAAAGCGAAATATTTAAGCTTCTAAAACCTAAGATCTGAAATGAAAAGTCAAGAAAAACTCCGAAGAAAAGAACAAACTTCGTGAAGTTCATTGTACTTATTTTTTTCTAGTGCTTATCTCTGTGGGAGATTTTCACACATATACATAAAATTTCAATCAAAATCAATGTTTTTGTCATCTTCAAAGGGGAGATTCTTAGAATATAGTTTGGTTCTAATCATATCTTAGAGTTTTGATGATAACAAGTGAAACAAATTTTTGTATAGTAAATATGATACTGATAAGTATTGTGTTCATTTCTGTATGATGTTCACTCAAGCACTCAAGAAAAGTGAAATATCAAATTATGTCAATGACAAATAATTAGAAGTTCTAAAGATGAAAGGAACTTTTGAACATGCATTTAAAGCATCTTTCTCGAAGAAGTATGCAAGCGCAACTCTAATAAGAGAGAGTTTGAAGAAACCTTTGTTAGAAGATAAGATAACAAAGGCTTATATAAGATAAAGAAATGAGTTATCAAGACGCATCTTGTAAGGCAAGTTCTCATGTAGAGTGTTACTCTACTAAGGCTAAGACGACTTAAGTACTGGCGGAACAAAGTTCGAGGTCATTGAAAACACAAAGTACAAGTGTACTAGCAACATTAATTACATTCTCTTTGTTCAAGACGTGTAATCTAATTTATTCTACAACTATATATAAGTTCAAGCTTTCAAAGGAAAACTAACGCCCATCATTAGAAACTTACGCTTGAACAAAAGTTAAGAAAATAAATACTTTGAGTTTTATTATTTGAGCTTAAACTTAGTGTAAAACATCACAGTTGTGATAAAGCTTTTAGAAGCAAATTAAACATTATTAGAAGTTACATTTGTAATTGTTCCTTGAGAGACCAAATAGGTCAGATTTCTCAAGAGGGCTAGGACTAGAGAGTCTTAGAGGTGTTAGTCACTTGCATTTGGCTTGTGCATTATTTGTTAGTCACAATGCTTTGGTTGGTAATTGTAATCATTTCTGATTATAGTGAATTAAGTCCTCATTGAGAGGCTAAATCACCTTGGCTGGTGGATCTGATTAGTTTGAGTTTCAAATGAATCCAGATAAAATAATTGTGTGTTTAGTTTGTTGCTACATAAAGGAAAACTAAAAAAGGAAAACTTATTCATTCCCCTTCTAAGTGTTTTCTTAGCTTTCACAACATTCTATATTCATGTTATCATTCACATAATGCATTCTCATAGCATCTATCACTTTAATACATCATATATACATATAGTAAATAATCTCAAACCATGTTATTCATAATTTAGAATCAATTACTAAATATACATATACACATAATTCAAGTGTTATGTTTCATCAAAAAGTCATCCAAACCTATCAAATCCATATATTAAATAAATTATTAAAATTCATAGAAATCTTTATAAATCAATAGTATACAGAACCCCAATCAATTTCACAAAATATAGAACTTTTCATCCTAAATGCTTAAGCGTGACCTAGTCATTGCTGCCTCATCAGAAACTAGTAAAAATTTGTTTCGGACAATATTTTTCCTTACAAAATTTCCACCCAAATCATATTAAAACATATATTTCACCATTAAATGTATTATAATATATATTTGTCATGTAGCATCAATTGCAAACATCAAAATATGATTTCTAAACACCAATTCATGATTCCATATTTCAAACCTAAGCATATCAAACCTAAACTGCAATGAAACTCCTAATCACGTAGTTACTCATTACATACATCACATATTCTCATAATCAAATGAAAATCCACCCTACCTTGATGTAGATATTTTATGGTTTTCCTCCTCTTCTTCACTTTTATCCTTTTTCCTTTTCTTCTTCTTGTTTTTGATACAATTTCTAATTTATTTTCTCTTTGTTTTACAAAACCTTGAGAACTCTTTGTTTCACTAATGGGCATATCTCATTATCATACTAACTATCACATCAAGGCCTAATAACTTAATATTTCTATTTTCACACTAATATCCCACTCATATAATACATATTCTCAATTAATAGAATAAATTATATATCACATATCACTAATTAATTAAATAAATCATGTATTCATAAAATCACATAATTTAATTAATAATATATTATATAATAATTATAAAATAAATAATTAATAAAATAACTAATAAATAAAAATCATGTTATAATTTCATCTAAGCTAATCCGCATTGGAAATTAACTTGGGAGCCTATTTTGGGAAGGCTAAAAGTAGGTTTTGTTATGGAGAGGAAAGTATGTCTTTTTGGTAGTTTGATGATGATTAATTTGGTTCTTAATTTATTCCATTATTATTATTTTAATTTAGAGCTCTTAAAATTGTGCTACATGATATTATCAAAATTCGAGGGCTTTTCTTTGAAAGGAGAAGAATATAGAGTTAGATCAATTGGGTATCTTAGGAGAATATTTTATATCTAAGAGTGATGAAGGACCTGGTAACAAAAAATCATGAGCTTTTCAAATTTGGCCATTTTGTCGAAATAGGTGTGGAAGATCATTTTAGCATTCATTCCATCGGCTTATATTCTTGTATTTAATTATGGTGACGTTAGAAGCAAATTACTCAATATCTCTCTATCTATTGGTGACTAAATCTCTTTCTGGTGGAGGGATTTTTTAAACATAGTGGAACATAACGGTCTCGACTATAATTGGTTTTACAATAGTATTCTAGTAATTTAGTGATGGATCATTAATAGATTTTTGGATACATAAGTGGATTGGTCCACATAAGTTACAACTCACTTTTCCTTCTCTTTGAGGATGCCAATAATTGTAGATTCAATTTTCTTCTTTAGGATTTTAGAGTGAGGAAAGTGGTGTTGGATCTTAAGATTCTCCTTCGTAGATTTACTGGAAGAAGCTTCTTCTCAACTTGAAACATTGCATTCTATTCTCATAGATCAACATCCTACTCTAGGGTATTGGATACTTTACTTGGTGGAGAGATCCTGATGGCTTATCGATCAAGGCTGCACACAAGGTTGTTACTTTATGTTCGTAAGGCAATCCATAATTTTATTTTGTCCTCATTATTATCAAGATTCGAAGTATGTTGTTCCATCTAATATTAGATTATTTTCTGAGGCTACTTTGAATGCTCCAAACAAGAGTTGAATTATGTAAAGAGGTGTAATGCATGGTCATCATAACATTGTGTGTTCCATTTGCTTCCAAGAAGAAAAGTCACTTTTCCATCTTTTCTGCATTAAGTAATTTCATTTTATTTGGGCTGCAACTTTAAATTGATAGAACTCTTTGTGGTGTCTATGTTTGTTTTAATTGTAGATAGCTTCATTTTCTCTTATTCTCTTATTTTATGAAGTATAAAGAAGAGATATCAGATTGTTGTGGTTCAAGTGTGTAATTTTCTAAACTTCATACACTTATTTAACAAATTAATTAAAACAAAACCCAAGGGCCATACTTTGTAAAATACATATATCCTCGCTCGTAATAATCAAGTTACAAATAAGTATTTGACGCTCACATATGCACAATTGTGATGTGTACGTACATCATCATCAAACTCATCTGAAAATATTTGCAATGAATTATCATCAAGTAACTATGTAGGTTATATAATACTTTAGGTATTTATGAAAACTTTTAATACAATAAAATATTATCAATACTAACCTAAACCATCAACATAAACATGTCAACAATATATTAGAAATTGATTCTAAAATAAACGACATCATATTTTAGAAATTTAAATAAATCTACCTTAATGTTACATGAATCGTAGTATAAATTCTATAGATAAAACTTAAACTAAAAGAGTCTTTAATAGCTAACTTCAACTTATTTACATTAAAAATATACCCCGGTATATGCACATTACTATATAGAGGAAACATTCAAACTGAAGGGTGAGGTAATCATAATAAATTATAAAAACATAAGAAAGATATATTGCATCAATTATTTATAAATCAATCCTACAAATTCAACAATCTTTAACTCACAACCCAAATATCAGAAATAATTGCTATACAAGAGATATCATCACAAGCTTCACACATATTCACATATACATATCACAATATCATGTAGCATTAATATATTTATAAATACTATATATAATACTACAACATCATTGACTCAATGCATGTATAAATTATGTAATAATAGTTTACTTCTAAACCCCATTGTAGGTTCAGATTCCTAATTATAAGATCGTGGTTCCTTTTGTGAACCAGAGAACACTAAATCAATACCATCACCGTAGATGCTTCACTAATTCACCGACAAAGGAGTTAACTCCACACTCAAACCATCACCATAGGAAATCTTAGGCCACATCATAAATATAACCAAAGTTCGGTACTTCTGTGAAATTTCACAGATACGTGATGTCAAGTAGAATGTTATGACACTATCTGACACTCATAATAATTTACATAATAAATTTAAATACAGTAAAGAATACATAGTTGTTTACCAGCATCTAACTACACCTACATCTGGGGCTACCAAGCCGTGGAGGAATTCACTATTAGTAGAATTAATTCAGAATAAACCAACCAGTTATCTCCTTCACTTAAACCTACCTAATGCAACCTTCAACCTAAGTCCTACTTAGACTCTGAGTTCCTACTAATTTCTTCAATTGCAAAGTAGTGATATCAACTTATTGAATAATTGAATGTGAAGACAATCTTCAATAAACTATCTTGATCCGCTTCAAAGCTTAATCAAGAGACAAACACTCGTGTTCAAAGCTTTGAGTGATAAACTACCTCATAAACAAATCCTAGTCCAAGGCACTTATCAATCGATAGTTGCTTGGCCTACAAGAGATACTAGAATTACACATAACAACTCGTTAACTCTCCTAATAAGATAAAAGGCATAGCAGTTAGTAGATATAAGGGTGAATTCCTTTTATAGGCTAAATTTTAATCTCTTCAGTTGGGTTTCATAAAGATAGCTAGGGTTCACTTAATTTAATCCTAAAACATGGTCTTTTCAACAACCAATTTAGGTCTAATTAAGATTAACCTAGCAGCCAATGCGAGATGATTCTAATAACAGAAAACATAATAAAGCAACTCAATAAACTTCCAAAAGTCTCAGAAAAATAGATTCTGCAGTATCAGAATGTCACATTCAATGTCATAACATCTGTTATGACATCGACTATTTTTTCTCAGAATTTCAAAGACAAATTTTAGCTTCCAGCCTGAGTCATTCTTAACATCCTTGGTTGGTAGATTTATCTTCAATCTTCGAATGTCATGACATTTATCAAGACATTATATAGCCTAGTTTTTTACCAAAATTAATGTCAACTAAAACACTAACAACTCCCTTGGTACATTTTACAAACTACTTAACACATCGAGTACCTATGCAAGAGAAGACAAACTTAGTTCTAAGCTTAAAGAAACTAGAACTTAGAGATAAGATAAATTCTACCCATATACAAATCCCACAATTTCCAATAATTCTGTATTTCATTTACAATGAAATTTTTCCCCTTTTTAGCCTCAAAGGCCAAAGTTATAAATACCCCTAAACATACATTATGCAATTAAGTACCAAGATTCAAAAGATTAAATTAGTTTTACTTGTTGATTACAAAGGTTATAATGTAAAAATTACAATCAACCAAAAATATAGATAGGAAACAGTATCACAAGAACAAGAAACAAGAACAAATAATGAATAACAAAAACAAAGACCATCATAAAGAATAAATCAGCTTGTTCTCCTTCTCAAGAAGTATCAGGATCATTATTGTGGAGCAACACCATCAAATTATTACTACCACTTCAGCCTTAATCTGAAACTACAATCTTGATCAGATTCTGCAGTGTTCGTGAGCTTTCTCTTCTTGGCAATTTGTGTCCTCTGGGACTTGAGCTACCATGATTTAACTCTATACTTTCTTAGAAGCCCACTTTGGTCATCTTTCCAACTCGAGTAGAACCGTAGATACCACCCTTGCTTTAGAAGGGAATTAGGTAGCAATGTCAGAATCCATAGGAGTTTTCTGGACATGATCTCTTCAGATGTCATAACATTCTTTGACATCTTGATCAGTCTGCAACTAGGCTATGTAGATTCTTTGGTTAAGAGGAATGTAAACCTGTGTATGGAGATTTTCATTTAGATCCGGTGACTATCCTATCAATGATTTCTTTCACATACAGAAGTAATTTCTCTATTTGCTATCTCGTGAGGGAACAGATGATTTATGATCCGTAGATCTTACCGTGAGGATGAAATCGATGACCTTGGTATTCCGTGCTGTAATTCTCACCTATAGAGTCGATGCCATGGAATGAGGAGAGATCTTCACGTGTTCAATATTCATAGGTAACACTTGCCCTAATCTCGACCATGGTGGAAATGACAAATGTGAGTCTTGGATGAAGAGGATGAAGAGGATGAAGAAGACATGTTTCACGAGATGTGTTGAGAAACTAAAACCAGAATGACAAAGAGTTCGAGAGTATTTTGATGAAGAGGATATGATACTTTCAAATGAAAAGGCTATTATATGGAGGAGTCTCTTCATATTCTTGAAACTTATAAAATAAGAGGGAAATAATTAAATGACCCACTTATAATTAATAAAAGGTCTCTTCCCTCTTTGTAAGCAATCTTAATTGCTACAATTCCTCATAATCGACAAATACCCGCTTTGCTCCTTAAATTTTCAAATTGACTAGCATCAAGAGCTTTAGTAAAATGTCACCAGTCAAGTTCAGTTGACTACATGATCCAATTTAATCACTTTCTCCTCCACAAGGTCTCAATGAAGTGATGTTCAATGTCATGTGCTTAGTCTCACCGTGTTGTATAGGATTCTTTAATATATTAATAAGATCGATCATTGACAATGTCATGACATCCTGTGACATTGTACGCGACAAAGATCCGCTTCATCCGCACTATTTGAGAACAATCGCTATCAATGGCCATGTATTCAGCTTCAGCAAATGATGGACAATGCAGTTTTGCTTCTTTGCTGAACCAAGAAACAAGATTGTTTCCTCAAGAAGAAGATTCCGTAGGTACTTTTTGTCATCAAGACTACCAGCCCGGTCAGATCACAATAACTGTGTAATAAATTGGTTCACATCCATGGAATACAGATACCATAATTGCAAGTTCCACTCACATACTCGTAATTCTTTTCACCGTTAATGTGACTTACTTTAGGTTCACCTTGATATCTTGCACATACCCCAATCTAAATGTAACAATGTCGTCCACAAGGTCATAGGTACAACAAGCTTCCTATCATGCTTCTATATAAACTTTGATCAACCTTTTCACCACTGTGTCCTTGGACAACTTCAAATGTGAGCAGGAGTCCTTCCTTTATGGCTGTATTCTCCATTCCAAACTTTGACAATATTCCTGTATTACTTTGTGGAAAGAAATGTCGAGTCTTCCATCCTGTAACTCAGCAGTCCAAAAAAGTAAGTCAACTCTCCCATAAGACTCATTTCAAACTCTGCTTGCATTTGATTGGCAAGTGTTTCACCATTGTCTTTGACATTCCTCCAAATACTATGTCATCAATATAAATTTGAGCCACCATTATCTTCCTCCTCCTTCATTCTTGACAAAGAGTGTTTTATCCAAGCCTCCTTTCCTCAGATCCTTTGTCTCAAGAACTTGGTTAGCCTTCTTCATACCAGGCCCTATTGCTTTTAGTCCATATAGGGCTTTCCTTAATTTGTAGACATGATCAGGGAAACTTGGATCCACAAACTTTGGGTTCTCATATACTTCCTACTTAAGTAGCCATTTAGGAAGGCACTTTTCACATCCATCTCGAAATAATTTGAATTTTAATGCAAGCAACCCTAGTAGTAAGCCTGATTGATTCCAGTCTAGCCACCGTGCAAAAGTCTCATCAAAGTCAACCCTCAACCTGAGTAACCCTCGAGCAACAAGTCTGCTTTATTTCCGTGACAGTCCTCTCTGCATCGACTTGTTCTTGTAGATCCACTTTGTGCCAATTATGTTTGTTCCTTCCGGGTCTAGGAACTAATTCTATACTTGATGTTGCTTGAACTCGGTTCAATTCATCTTGCATTGCTCCAATCCAAATTCATCACTCAGAGCTTTTGACATTTTTGGCTCTATCTTTGACACGAAGCAAGAGTTTGAGACAGTTTCTCGGACCATGTAACTATTATCTTTGGTTGGATCTCCAATGATGAGATCCTTTGGATGATCTTTCTCAATTCGATGGAAGGGATCTTGTCATTTCTCTCGTTCAGATTTTGGTGAGTAGGAGCAGGTACATCTTCCTTATCGGTACTTGAGGTGATGTCTCAAACCATGTCTCAACATCATATGGGACATTGTGTTCCCCGATGATGATCATCAACAATGACATTAATAGACTCCATCATAAACTGGTTGGAGTTGAATACCCTATATGCTCTCTCCGTTTGAGTATCCTTAAAATGCCTTCATCACTCTTAGAGTCCATTTTCTCCTTTGATCACGATCTATCGAATATAGCATTTGCTACCAAACACATGGAAATATTTCACAGCTTGGTTTTCCCTTCCATAGTTCATATATAGGTGTAGGAGGTTCCTTTTCTTAAGGTGGCCTCATAGAAACATAGCAGTTGTATTCATAGCTTCAAATCAAAATGAATGGAAGTTTCAGCATGAATCATTGCTCAGTAGATCTCAGAGTCCTATTTTCTTTCACAAATTTTGCTTTTGTTGAGTGTGAGAAGAAAACTTTTGCGATATTTCTTCGGTGAGTGTAATTCACAATTTTGTTGTTCTCATTTTTTCTATGATCACTTCTTATTCGAATATATAAGTTTTTGGTCTTTTTTATAACTTTTTAAAGATATTAAAATATATCAGATTTTTTGATGAAGTGGTTCGTACCGGAAGCAACGCGAAGCAGGTCTTTTTCACGGCGCAATTGCATAAAGTTTTACCAAGTTTGGTCTAGCGCAGGGTGGCGATGTTTGATATTGGTGAGTATTTTGCTTGTTTTTCAACCGACACGGCCAGATTTTTTTCTGGCATCAATATGGAGTTTGGTATTCTTTCGGCACGAGTAGATTTTTCATTTTTAGTGGTGCAATGGCTTTTTTTTACTTTGTTTGTAGAGGCGGTAGTAGGTGTTGTGTTTTCAGACGGGCATGTAGCAGTGTTTTGATTTGATTTTCTTTGCGGTATTATGATAAGTGTATATTTTATTAGTGAAGCGATGAATGGTACACATAGATGATGGTGCGGCGGTGTTAGTGCGGTAGCAATATTTATGTAGATGGAATTTAGTTAGAAAGCGGGCGTTACTTTTTTGATTTTTCCTTTAGCTCGGTGTACAAAGTGGTGGTGTTGATATGGTTTTGTGTTTTTGTTTCATCGGTTGGAACAACGTAATGCGTACGGCCTTTCTTGCGTGTATAAGGGTAGGTGGCTATCAATGCGGTAAAGTTTTTTCCACTTTTGGAGTGTAGGTACTTAATGTTTTAGGCATAGGGAGTTTGATTAGGTATTTGGTGTAGCCGGTAGTGTATGGTTTATGTGTTCAAATTTTTCTGGCAATGGTGGATAATGCATTTTTAAAATTTTGTTTATGTTTTTCGATTTCGATGTGATTTCATGTTGTGATATTTGCGGACATATGGTTGTTTGTTTTTTCTTGTTATTGTATGTTTTTTTGTACATGTTTTGAGTTGTGAACATATGTTGTGGGATATTTTGCTGGATTCCCATGCTTTTTTTTTTTTTTTGTTGCTGTTTTTTTTTTAAAGCGGATTTGTTTTTAAAGATGTGTCTATGCGAAGCGATTTTTCTAAATGGCTACGTTTTGTGGTCGTATTTTGATGGTAGTTATATGATCAAGTGAATTGGCCACGGTAATTTTGTTGAGATGATTATAGTGATGTATTTTTTTTCGGCTTTTTCTGCCACTTTTTTCGTTTAAATTTTCACCGTTGTTTTTTGTTTTTGTTGATATTTACTACGGAGAAGTGGTGGCTGTGTTTTTTTAAAAGCGTTTTGCTGGCTAGAGTTTGGCTGGATAAGTGGCGGTGCAGTGATGTTTTGCCGATTTTTTAGCGGCATGGATTTACGGGCGGTAACAACGGTTTCTTTTTGTTTTTTAGAAAGGTGGGATATTTAAAGTGGGCGCGTTTCACATGCATATATGGATTAATGCTTGATTTTTTCGATGGATTTTTCTGGAGTTCGGTGATTGCGGCGTGGCGTTTTGATGATGGACGGATGGATTACCTTGGATGAAAGTTGTTGAATTGTTTTCAAGTATGGCATAGTTTTAGATATTTTTCATTTTCTACGGTATTTTTTTTTTTGGATAAAGTGTTATGTTTTGTTTTTGTTGCTGTTACTTTTTCATTTCAAAGGTTGCAGAGATCTAATGTTTTTCAAATTTTGGTGTGATGTTTGAGTTTTATGTAAGTACTTTATTGAAATTTTTTAGGTATTCAGAATTTTTTCTTGGTATTTTTTACCATGTTTTTAGGTGTTGGTACTTAAAATATTCATGTGAAATTATGAAGGGGTTTTATTTTTCAAACTTCAATTTGGTAGTGAGTATTCAAGTTTTGACATTTTACTTGGATGTTCTTTGGTGAGTAGTGAGGGTGTTTTTTTAAGGCTATTGGATGAATAGTTTAGTTTTAAGATAATGCATTGAATAGGTATTCAATGTTTGGAGTTTTGGTAGAGTGTTTCTTCTTTGCTTGTTTCATTTTTCCTCGTTTCAAGATGTAGTTCCCATTTTTCTCAAGTGGTAGGATGTTTTCTTTTGCCGGCAGCTTTAAGCATATCTAGTGACCTCAAGAAAAGGCATGGGTTTCTAGTAATCATACTGGATTCCATTTTTATAGGTGGTCTTGGGCCTCCTTATCTATTATGCTAGAAATTATTATTCTTGTAGAAATACTACAGGTGGTGTGCTGATGCTACTTGGGGTGTTATATGTGATGTAGAATGTTATATTATTTATTTCATACTAATGTATTTACTAATAAATAAAGAAAAGAAATACATGTTGTTATATTTAAAGTTGTGTGTTTACATTACATTTGGGCTAAAGTGTGAGAAATTTTACTATTAGTAGAATTAATTGTGAATAAATTAATGTTTATCTTTTCACTTAAAATTACCTAATGCAACTTCAATCTAAGTCCTACTTAGATTTGAGTTCCTACTCACTTTCAATTGGCAGTTGATATCAACCTGTTGAATAATGAATTGAATGAAGACAATCTTTATAAATTATCTTGATTTTAAGCCAAAGTTAATCAAGAGACAAACACTTGTGCTTTTTTAGTGATAAACCTTACAAATACCTTAGTCTAAGGCACTTATCAATTGATAATTGTTTGGCTATAGAGATACTAGAATTATACATATAAATAACTTGTTAATTTTAATAGTAAAAGCTGTGCAGTAAGGTAAGAATTTTTATAAGCAGCCCTTTAATTTTGCTGTCCATAAGATAGCTAGGTTTGCTTAATTTAATCCTAAAATATGGTTTTTCAACAATTAATTTAGGTTTACTAAGATTAATTTAGCAGCATGTGAGTATGCATTCTAATAATAGAAAACATAATAAAGTAACTAACAAACTTTTAAAAGTTTCAGAAAATGTATTTTTTGTATTGTTACATCAATGTTATAACATTTTCATAGACGTATTGTTTTTTCGGTAATTTAAAGATGTTTTAGTTTTCTGGGGTTTAGTTTTTTAATATTCTTGCCGGTAGGATTTATTTTCAATTCAATGTTGATATTTATCAAGACATGTTATAGCCTAGTTTTAAAATTAATGCAATTAAAATACTAACATCATGGATGCATGAATCTGAATCATGTAAATAATAATATCATCATATAAGTATCTCAATATAATAATTTATTAACTATCACTATAGGAAATAAGCATAATAAATAAAATGAAGTTTTGATAATATATGTATGATTTATAATATATAAATAATATCATCAAATTAGTACCATCACAACAATATAAAATTCATATATAATAAGGTATAATAATATAATATTATCACAATGATATAATAATTAATTAGCAAAAATATAAACGATCAACTTACAAATATATAAGATATATAAATAATACTCAAACAAATCTATTTTTATCATGTTATAGCTCTATGGTTCGATTC
This sequence comes from Vicia sativa, assembly GCA_021764765.1. Taxonomy (NCBI): domain Eukaryota; kingdom Viridiplantae; phylum Streptophyta; class Magnoliopsida; order Fabales; family Fabaceae; genus Vicia; species Vicia sativa. The sequence continues at coordinate 99,343,299 of CM038794.1, read as the reverse complement.
TAACGCTTCAAATGATTTATACTTATGGAGCTAAAGTTATGGCAAAAATGATTTCACAAGATAAAATCTTGATAGCTTTTATGACCACTGTGAATGGCTGTTATGTGACTGTAATGTTCTCTGTCTATATTTTCATTTTTTTGCATGCTTCGGTACTAAAATCTAGAGGGTTATAGCCACCTATAATGGTTGTTACACCTGTAATGCTCCTTCTGTATTTCACTCTGCACACCTCCGGTACTAAAATCTATAGGTCATTACTTACACGTAATGTTCCTATATTTAAATTTTGATTTGCCAAAGGGTGTTTGACACTCAATATATTTTTATATCATTTGTTTCGATACTTTTGGTTTTCTTGTAATAGAAATGGTAGTTAATTTTTATAGACAATTCAAAGACATATATAATAATGTTGTATCTTCTATGTCTACTAACATAGTTTTTGAGATGTTTGGTTTTGCTATGAATACAAATGTTAGAGCAACTCTAAATAAATTAATCATGAATTAAATGTTTTCTAGACATAATCACCCTATAGTCAAAGGTTTAATTAGGGAACGTACTTAGCAGAGATTCAAATGTTATAAAATTAATCGCTTAATTTTTTCATTTATGATCTCATACTAAATGTATTATCGGTGTACTTATAAATTAGTACGATAAGGAACTGCCAAGCTAGAGCCTATGCAATTACTTCTAATCTCTTCCTTTTTTTTCTACTCCATTCTTGACTATTTGTGTGTTCATCTATTTTCTAATGTTTGCATTTGAAAATGTTAACATTGTGCAATATAATAAGTGATCAAAATGATTTGGTCGAGGTAAAATAAACAAGGATGCTTTAGTATCTCCTGTTTAAAAACCATGTTTCCATGGATCAAGCACATTATGAAAATAAATCATGCTTTAGTCGTTGTATTTTGTTATACATTTCATTTTTATTTTGTTTTACAGTTTGCTTGAGTGATGTCTAAATTGTCTGGTGATGAAACTTAAAGGCAATGGTATGCTCTATAGGGGTGCTGATAATTGCAACAATCTTTCTCATAAAAAATGGACGCTCTCTATTTATAATGCAAATGCAAAGGTGAATATTCGATGGCATATAAGAAACAATTGAATATACATATATAACAACATCAATATAGGTAAAAAAATTGATTTTGCTTGTGAAGGTAATTCAACTCAAGAAATATGTCTCTCAAAAGTTGGAGAAAATAATACGTTGTGTCCTTTATTTAGTTTTTCCGCACGCCCGTACCAAAATCTAGAAGGTTGTTACAGCACCCGTAATGGTTTTTACAACCCATACTGCTCCTCGCCCGTAATTTCATTTCTTGTATGCCTCTCGTACCAAAATCTATAGGTGTTACGCCCACCGTGAATGGCTATTATTACGTATCGTAGAGCCTAAAATCACTTTTTCCACGTGATTTTGTGTGATCTCTTATTTATCGCCTTTGCAATGATCCCAAACCCCAAGTTTTGACATCCAACAAACCCAAAATATTTCATATCATATAGTCGTATCAAGGAAATAAACATATCACAACATCAATTTATCATCTCTAAATTACCATTAATCTACCATTCTACTCACACTAACAACATCGTCAAGATTTTCATAATACAACATATGTATACAACTCATCAAGATCAATGATTTTCATCAATTGGGTCAATAATCATTAAAATCAACAACAATCAACAAGAATCAAATTCTTACATCTACCATTCCTCATATCATTCAAAATTGACAATCATTACGTACACTCTATAGATGAATGCTCTATTGCCTTCTCCTTGCCCTAGCTTATTTTCTTTCAAATTTCATATACCAACAAAATATTCTCATTTTTTTCTATTTTCCCTTTTTATATAATAACACTAGGCCCTTTATATGCTTTCCCCTGGCATGCCTTCACTTATTCTCACGCAATTAGCTCATTGCCCCTTAAATCTCTACATTCTAATTATTTTATTATTATTATTTATTGATAAATCACATAAATTATTATTTAACTATTCTAAATCATTCTAACTTAATGACTCACATTTCCACCAATAATTCAACAAACACAACATCCTAAATCACACCATATTTTATTAATAAACACCATAAATTACCATATCTCTTCAAAGGTGAATATTTGATCATTAACAATGTTTTATCTCTTATTAAATCGTTGTCGTGGAACTGGTTTAAGATTAGTTGTATAAGTAACGTTGAAATTACTTTTGAGAATTGGTCTTCTAATCCTATTCTTTATAATTATGATTGATCTGCTAACACCCTCTTATATTTTATTCTCTTCTTCTTTTGTATTGGGTGAATATCTCTAATGCTCTATTTAATATATTATTCTATATCAATATATTTTCAAAAACAATGTGTTGAAAGTAATTCTTATGTCAAAAGATTTGATTTAGGAGTGCGAAACCATTTGTCACATTACAAATTTGATTTTAGATTTAGATATATTTGATTTAAATCTAAAGTAGAATATATTTGATTTAGGTCCAAAATAGGTATTTGGACTTTATAGTTTTGGGCATTAGCTAACCTAAATCTATAAATAGAGGAGTAACCCCTAATTTTTGTAATTAAGTCATTCAGAATTTTGCAAATAAAGTGAATAAAGAAGTTTTCCATTTATGGGCAGAGAGAACTCCGCAGAAAATAATTGTTTATTTTCTTCTTTAATTTTATTTTATTCTCATTGTTATTGTGTCGGATATCACCATGTTCATCAATATTCATAGAAATTCATCATAAATTTTGGTGGATTTCCAACATCTAGTATCGTAGTCCAAGTTAAGCGATCAAGGAAAAAGAAGAAGAAAATCAATGATTATGAATTCCGCTTAACGAAATTTTCCAACAAGTCTCTCAATTTAAAGGAGATAACTATGAGAATTGGTGCAAACATATGAAGGTTATATTCGGTTTTCAAGATCTTTGGGATCTTGTGAAATATGGAGTAGAACCACTTGATGAAAGAGCTCGTGTCAAGAAGCTTAAATACAAAGAATTTAGAAGAAGAATTATAAAGCCTTTTATAATTCATCAATGTATCAATTTCGCATAATTTCGAAAAGGTTAGTGATGTAGAATCTACAAAAGAAACTTGGGAAATTCTCAAGAAATCGTTTGAGGTAATCAAAAAGGTGAGGAGTGAGGTTACCAACTCACAAAAGAACCTATGAACTACTTCGATGGAAGATAACAAAGATATTTGATTTCTTCACTAGGTTACAAAACTAGTGAATCAAATCAAGACATGTGGAGAAACATTAACAAGAGTCGTTGTTTCAAAGATTTTGAGATCTTTGGCCCCTATGTTTGACCACGTGGTGGTATCTGTAGAAGAGGGAAAATATTTGTCGAAATTGACAAAGGAATAGCTTCAAGGGAAACTTGAATCTCATGAACAAAGGATGAATGAAAGAGTCGCAGAAAGTCAAAGAGTGATGTGGCCTTTGTGAACATTCAAAGAAAAGAAACCAAAGGCAAAGGAAAGTAGTTCAACAGAGCTAGAGGTGACTATAATAATTTGTCTAGTAGAGGAAACCAGAACGAAGGAAACATGTCGAATCAGAGAAGACCATACCAAAGCAACCAAAGCGGTAGTGTTGCAAATAGAGAAAGAGATGGTGGTCGAAACCCTAACAAAAGTCACATACAATGTTACAATTGTCAGAAGTATGGTCATTCTTCGAGTGATTGTCCAGAGAAGCGGAAGAATCAAGAAAGTGATGCAAAGTTCACTAAGTATGAAGAAGAAGAAGAAGAAGAAGAAGAAGAAGAAGAAGAGATGTTGTTCATGGTCACAACAAGATGTGAAGAAAAATTCAAGGATCAATGTTCTTTGATTCGTGGATTCATCACATATGTCCAAAGGAAAGATTGGTTTGTTATTCTAAAGCCCTTAATGAAGAACATGGTGAAATTTGCAAATGAAAATACTCTAGCAAATGAAGGTATGGAGATGTTATGATCATGAGGAAAGATGGAAAAGGTCGCATTTCGAATGTGTTATACATTCTATATGAAGAACAACTTGCTTAGTATAAGGCAATTGGTCAAAAGAATTATAAAGTGATCACAAAGACAAGATGATGAGAGCCGACGCTTAGTGGAAGATTAATCTTGAAGTCTCATATGTCCCCAAATAGAACCTTCAAGATCGAACTTAATGTAATGGAGAACCGCTTTTGACCACGCCTAGTAGAGATGAATGGATATGGAATTATCGACTAGGCCATCTCAACTTCGCAGACATCGAGATTTGAAGATAAAGAATATGGTTTCGTGATTACCGTAAATTGACATTCCAAATGAAGTATGTGAAGAATGTGTGCAATCACAAAGACAAGAATAGCTTCAACGAGGATGCGCAGGAAGTAAGTGAAGGCTATTCTCAAAGTCATATACTGATGTACGTGGACCAATCTAGGTGGATCTTTGGAGGTAATAAATACCGCCACATTCATAGATGATTTCACGAAAACCGTGGACTTACCCGATCAAGAAGAAAAGTGAAGTGATCGAGGTATTTACCGCTTAAATTTATGGTTAAAAGGCAAATTGGTTGAAAGCTCAAATTTTTATAACTAATGGTGGTGTAGAGTATGTGTCAAAACACTCGACATGTTACGTGAAAAGAAGGGATTATTCATGAGGTGGTGTCATCCTACACCCACAGAACGGGATTGCAGAAGAAAGATCTGAACCATCATGAATATGGTTCAAGTATGTTGAAAGGCAAGAATTTACCTAAAGAATTTTGGGGTAAAGTTGTGTCTATTGCAACTTATATTTTGACCAGATATCCAACGAAGAAGCTAGAAGGGATTACTCCAAAAGAATGTTGGTTTGGTGTAAAACCTAGTTTAAGTCATCTGAAGGTATTTGGATCTATTGCATATAGACATGTGTCGATCAATTGAGAAGAAACTTGATGACAAGTCGGGTCAAATGATTCTAGTAGGATATCATTCGACAGAGGTTATGTTGTTCGACCAAAGGAACAAGCGATTGTGATAAGCGTGGACGGATCATATATGAGCTGAAAGAATGGTATTGAATCAAAAGGTCAAGAAAGATTCTAGTGAGAATATTACTTGAAGAAACATAAAATCAAGTTGAAAGAGAAGTTCGGCAAGAGGAACCAACAGCTATAGATCAACCAAGTACAAGTATAAGGCACCTTAGAGAACAAGATGCATGCCCGCAAGATTACAAGAATGTGTGGTTACATTAGATGATGTGATTGATAATTAAGGTGAACTTGTACATTATGCTTTCTATGCGATGTCGAACTGCAATTCAAATTAAGCATTGAAAGATTTAAAGTGGGTGAAAGCGATGAACAAAGAAGTGAAGTTCATCAAGACAACAATATTTGGTCACTTGTTTAATTTCCTCAAGGCAAGAAGGAAATTGATATCATGGGTATACAAAGTGAAGATGAATTCCAAAGGGAAGTAACTCGAACAAAGAAGGCTAGTGGAGAAATGATTTCTCCAAAAAAATTGACTTTGATGAGGTTATTGCACTGTGGTTAGATCGAAACAACCAGTTGGTTGTTGGTTTAGCGAAATAAACAGCTACATATGTCGATGGACGAAGTGTGCATTCCGAATGGATACTTAGACGAAGAAGTTTATGTTAAACAACCAAATGGGTTTATGAAACATAACGAAGAGACAAAGGTGTACAAGCTTCATAAAGCCTTATATTAATTTAAACAAGCTCCAAGAGCTTGGAATAAGAAGATTGATAGTTTTCTAAGGGTAAGGAATTTGTGAAGTGCACAATCAACATGGAGTATACGTAAGAATAAGCAATAGTGAATTGCTTATACTACGCCTCTATATCGATGACTTGTTGATAATGTAGCTATAAGAAGGAGATCAAAGACTTCAAAGGTGATCTCAGCAAGGAATTCGAAATGTCTGACTTGGGTGACATTTCATATTTCCTTGGCATCAAATTCTATAAGACTAGTAGAAGCTTGATGATGCATCAAAGAAGATATGCAGGAGAAATTCTCAAGAGATTTGAGATGGAAGAATGCACGACTTCAACACCGCAGAATCAAGATTGCAACCGCCGAAATCTTCAAGAAGATGATGTCCACCCAACCCAATATAAAAGACTTATTTGTCCTTAAGATACCTTTGTCACACCCTCGACTTAGCATACAAATGGTATGGTAAGTAGATTCATGCAAAAGCCAAAGGTATCACACGAAGCAACGATAAAGAGGATATCGAGGTATTTGAAAGGAATTTTGATCGTGGCATTTTATTTCCAACATTGATAAAGGAAAAGAATGCAAGTTAGTCGGGTACATGATTCGAGCTAGTGTAGTGATGTCGAGGATCAATAATTTACAAGCAGATATGTGTTTATGTTAGGTGGTGCGCCAATTGCTTGAGTTCGAGAAAGGAACCAACAGACATTATCATCATGCGAAGCGTAATACATAGTTACTTCTCTTTGTGCATGTTAAGCAACTGATGGTGAAATTGGTCAAGATATCACGCTTAAAGATCATGGAGCAATTACTATGAAGATTGACAAGATGTCAACTATCAACCGGAGAAGAACCGATAACATGCGGTCGAAATGAGGTTCCACTATCTTCGAGCAGTAGGTGGAAGATGAACTTGGAACACAATGTAACGTAGAATCGATTGTAGATATCATGACGAAGAGTGTGTAGGTCAAGTATTTCAAGACTAGAGCTATGATGAATGTAGATAGCTTAGACACAATGAATTAGGTGGTGTGTCGAAAGTAATTTTGTATCAAAAGATTTGATTTGATTTAAGAGTGTGGAAATGCTTTGTTACATATTTGATTTTAGATTTAAATAGATTTGATTTAAATCTAAAATAGAATATATTTGATTTAGCTCCAAAATCGGTATTTTGGATTTTTATAGTTTTGAGCATTAGCTAACCTAAATCTATGAATAGAGAGAGTAACCCCCAATTTTTGTAATTAAGTCATTCACAGAATTTTGCAATTGCAAAGTGAATAAAAAAAATTCATTGTTATTGTGTGGTGATATCAATCTTGTTCATCAAAGTTGATAGAAATTCATCTACCACCGTTGACACTCTCCAACGGAACACCTTCTACCCACCACCTTCGGAAAGTGTTTCGATACAAGTTAGTCGATCCGTATCTCGAAACTATAGATTCATGATACCACTGTTAGGAGAGCAATTCTGAGAATGGAGCATATACTTAAGAGATACATTTGTGAGATCCGTATCTCGAAACTATAGATTTATGATACCACAGTTAGGGGAACAATTCAGAAAGAGACATATACTGAGACACACATTTAGAGACGCCACATATCCACATAAAATTTTAAAATAATAAATGGGTTCTCTCACTAATTTAATTTTCCTTTTTCTAACAAATATGAAATTTCATCGCACTTGATACTCAACACAATATAAATTCTTTTTCCAAACTTGCAACAACAACCAGTTTTTCAACGAAAGGAAAACCATGAATTTCTCTTTTTGGTGAATTTAATAAGGTACTTTTTGTTTGTCACGAAAATATGGATTGAATTGAAGAATTAGCCGGAAGAGTATGGAAGAAAATAATAATAGTGGGGATTTTGGGCAAGAAACCCATGTGGATGCAGTTGAACTTTGTTGGATGTGGTATGTCCTAAAATAGCCACGTGGAAACTCCCTCGGATACCATTTTTACTTAAATACACCAAACATTATTTGAATTGAAGGATTTTACTTATCCACTCAAAATAGAAACAAATTTAATAATAAAATTGTTTTCATAAAGATCTTAATATTATTATTTTTATTTACTTCTATTGTCTTCTAGTTCTACATCAACTAATTTATTTTTATAAACTTGCACATGATCAACCACTCACTCGTTTGTTGTTGTTGTGAAAGAATCTTTTATTAATAAATGGAAAAAAACAAAGAGATGGATCTGTCTGTGTTTACGTCAAAGCAGACAAGTGCATGAACAGAGATTATTAACTGTGTGACATTTTGTGCTGACAACGTTTGCTCCTGCGACGAAACTTTCACTCTGTTGTCCTTCACGCTCACTCACTAGCCATAAATTCTTTGTTGAGTTAAATAAAAATATAGTTTTGATTTTTTTTCTCATTAAATTTATAATTTATCACTTTTGTGAAATTGTAACTGTTATTTGGATTTATCTTCAATTGAATAAATTACAGTCTAATGTTTGGTAGTAAGTTTTATAAATCACTCCTTGTGAAAATAAACGGTTAGATTCAAGTACTTAATAATATACCTAACTCCTAAGTTGAGATTAAATTAATGGAGTATTAATTTTATTGAGGTATCATATTATGTCTTTATGTTATTTAGTATATTAAAGATTTTACTTAATTTAAATAATATATGAGCAATAGATAATTGTTAATATAAGTGTATAGAATTCTTAATACAAGAGTATCACATCAAACAATATATATTATACATATGTTTTTATTTCTCATAACCGATGATAAATGTTATCTTATAAATTAATTTTGTAGGGTTAAATTAGGTCAAAATTATATATTTTTAATATGATATAAGAGTCTCATTTAAAATTTAGTAGATCAATTTTATCATGTATTAGCTATCCGATCTCTCATCATTTATTATTTTAGATGTCCATTCATAAACGTGGAATTGTGTTAAGAGTCTCACATTAAATAATATATAGTCTAATCATGTATTTATAAATAACGTACCTCATCCCATGTCTGGTTTTGTAAGATTGAGATAGACCAAACTACATTTCTTAATAGCTAACATAAATAAAATAAAAAATTTGCTTATTATTTTACTTGTTCAAAAGTACAATGGAATAACCATATTTTTTGTAGGACTATATGTAACACCGATTTAAATTAGATTTTATTTTATTAAAATAAATAGATAATTTGTGCATTTTATAAATTGATGTGTTGTTGATGATTGGACAGCTTAGAAATTTATAAGTGATGAAGTGTTATGAGTGTGACTAAGACCGTAGAGATTTGAGGGTGTAGAGAATAATAGATAATTATTGATAATATTAATATTAAATTTTTATTAGTATTATTATTAGGATTTAAATAATAATTTGATTAATGAATGACAAGTTTGGTATTATGAAATAAGGGTCCTAAGGGTTAAGTAGTCATAAAAGGAAAATAGAAATCACAATTGTTATTCAATCGTGAAAGCCGAAAAGAGGAAAACGAGGAAAGAGAATAGCAATCAAGTTAGGGCAAGAAGATTCACCGTATGAATCAAGGAAATTAACCAAGAACTTAAGGTAAGGTGGAGTTCTACCTATAACGGATTATATGATGGTGGATTATGGTAGAGTTAGATTCAATAATTGTTAAATCATCCTTTATGTGAATTTTGATGTGTGGTGAATTGTGTATGTGATGATGAATGATGATGATTCGATGAAAAAACCTTGCATTTTGATGTTATGAATTAAACCCCAAATGATAGCTATGATTATTGTATGTGTGGTATAAAATTTCTGCTATTTTATGTAGGAAAAAGTGGTTTTAAAGGTTTTAGGACGGTTGAAATTGCAATAAGAATGTTGCAAAGTTTTCTGAAAATTAGCAGCAGTAATCGGTTCCCTCCAGGGGTAACTGGTTACCGCGTGCAAAATTTTAGTTTTTGGAAATTTTGTGAAGGATAACCAGTTACCATATAAGGGTAACTGGGTTCCCCGATTTTGTTGGCAGAATGACTGCCTTTTTGAAATTAGAAGTAACTGGTTCCCACCAGGTGGTAACCGGTTACCGCTGAGTGAAAATGAAATATTTGAAAATCTTTAAAAACTCATAACTTTTACTCGGTGCCCGCTTGACGCGGCTGCTCGAACCTACGAAAACTAAAAATATTTTCTAACTAATAAAAATAGTTTCAAAATAGTATGAAGTGATTTTGTGGATTTTGTTTTATATTTATGTTCGCGGTAATTGTGAATATGATGATGAAAATGAAGAGTTCTCATGATGCGACGATGTTGTGACGTTGTATAAATAGCAAAGTGTAATAAAAAATGTTGATTGTTTTGTTAGGTTACGTATTGTATCGTTGCATGATTTATTACGACATATTTGCATTCCATTGCATATTCATAAGCTTATGTATGTAGCCTTAATGGCAAGCGAAGTGAAGCCTAAATGGCAACTTATGTAGCCTAAATGGCATAGCGATTGCTATGGTACCACATGCATATAGTTGAGAAGTTGATCTCATTGCATTCACGGCGTTGTTGGTGACTAATATGTGATTTAATGAACTGTTGTGTGATTATTGAATTTGTGATGTGTTGATGTTGTATGAAGTATGATAATTATAATTATAAACGCTATACTTTATCTATTTGTTATCTTATTTTCTTTTATATTGTTATCATATCTCACCCCTTCTTTGAATGTTGCCTCTACGGATAACATGCAGTGATCAAGAAAAAGTGCGTGAGGTATGGAGTGGCGTCCGTGTACGATCGAGTCGGGTCTTGCTCGATACGTAACATTGGGATGGATGCTTGTTTTATTTAGTCGATTTTTATTGAATAATTTTGGGAGTCTTGTAAACTCTTTTAATTGAGATTTTGTTGATTTTATAATGATTGGTTGATGTATGAAGTAATTGTAGAATTTTTAATGTTAATGAAGTTAATTTATTGAAGACTATGATTATGATGATCTCGCTCATTCGAATCATGTGTTATTCATCATTTTATTAAATGTTGAGCAAATTGGTTTGAGTTTTGGGATGATAAAATGTGATATCCTATTTGATCATTGCTTGAATTTTATTTCACCGATTTTAATAATTTATTACGCTGGGAAAAATAGGTGTTATAATTGGTATCAAAGTAGGTCATCCGCTTGACCGTGTCATTGAGTCTTAGTGTAGAGTGATGGTGGAATACTATCGATGTGTCTTGTTCTAACCACCGTCGATGTTGTGATGTAGAAGAAATGGTTGAAAAGGAACGTGCACTTGCTAATGCGTTGTAGGCTTTGGCTCAAGCAATACGTAATCACCTAATGTTGGTGGAAATGATGGAACTCGTGCTTTGGAGACTTTCTAAAGGAACCATCCACCCACGCTCAAAGGGAAGCATGATCCTGGGGCACAAGAGTGGCTCAAGGACATTGAGAGGATCTTTCGGTTATGGACTATTCAGATGTGCGTAGGTGTGTTTTGGTACTCATATACGCAAAAGTGGTCGATGATTGTGGGTTGCTACTATAGACTAGAAGGCACGGGTGAGGCTATCACTTGGTCCGTGTTCCGTAGGGAATTTTGATAAAGTATTACCTAGAGGATGTTCGTGGGAAGAAGGAGATCGAGTACCGAACCGAAACAAGGAGATATGTGACAAAGTATGCTTCCAAGTTCGTGGAGTTGGCTAATTATTATCCTCACTATATGTAGGGAATGACTAAATTTTCTAAGTGCGTGAAGTTTGAGAATGGCTTGCATTTGAGATTAAGAAGGCTATTGGCATCGCCGGATTTGTAAGTTCCATGAATTGGTGAATAGTCGCAAAATCTTTGAAGACGGCAATAAGGCTCTACAAGGTTATCACTAAGAAGAGCCGACAACAATGTAATCGTGGAAGCCTTACAATGTTCGTGGAAAGGTCAAGAGAGCTACCGATGGCAAAAGGCCATAGGGAGATGCTCTACTAACCTTAGATGTTACAAATACGGGAAGACTGCATATAATTAGTGAATGCACAAGTGAAGTGAAGAGGTGTTTTCGTTGTGGCAAGATTGGTCACGAGGTAACTGAATGTGAACACAAAGAAGTAATATGTTTAAATTATGGTGAAGGACACATCAGTACCTAGTGTCAGAAACCGAGGAGGGCTCAATCCACTTAAAAGGTGTTTGCATTAGTTGGATCCCAGACATCAAGCGGAGATCGTTTAGTCAAAGGTATATGTTTCATTAATAGTGTTCCTTTAATTTCTATTATTGATACTGGTGCTACTCATTGTTTTATTTATGCTATTTGCATGGAAAAGTTGGGTTTAGTGTTATCGTCCACGTCTGGAGAAATGATTATTGAAACTCGACTAAGGGATCGAATACTCTAGCATGCTTGAAGTGTCCTTTGTCGATCTTTGATAAAGACTTTCTTGTGGATTTGGTTCGTTTGCCATTGAGCATTATGGATGTGATTCTATGTATGAACTAGTTAGAGTATAACTATGTTCATATTAACTGCTTCAACAATTCTGTGAGGTTTTCTACTCCTGATGAGGAGAAGGAAGTGGAAATCGTTTCTATTAAGAAGATGAACAAGTTGATGAAGGATGAAGCTTAAGTGTTTACACTATTGGTGTCTTTATCTCTTGAGAATCAAGCGGCAATTGATGAATTGCAAATGGTGTGTGATTTTCCCAAAGTTTTCCCAAATAATATTCCAAATGTGCCACCCGAAAGAGAAGTGGAATTTTCGATTGATCTTGTACCTGGTACCAAACCTATTTCCATGGCACCATACAAGATGCCAACATCTTAACTATCAGAGTTGAAGAAGCAATTAGAAGAGTTATTTGAAAAGAAGTTTGTGAGACCAAGTGTCGCTTGGGAGCTCCGTTACTTGTGAAGAAGAAGGATGGTAGTATGAGATTGTGTGTTGATTACCAATAACTGAATAATGTGACGACAAAAAACAAGTACCCACTCCCAAGAATAGATGACTTAATGGATCAATTGGTGGGTACCCGTATGTTTAGCAAGATTGACCTGAGATCGAGTTATCACCAAATTTGAGTGAAGGATGGAGACATTTAGAAGATAGCTTTTAGAACTCGTTATGGACATTATGAGTACTCTGTGATGCCTTTCGGTGTTACTAATGCGCTGGGAGTATTTATGGAGTATATGAATCTTATCTTTCATGCCTATCTGGATCAGTTTGTTGTGGTATTCATTGACAATATTTTAATCTATTCTAAGTGCGAAACATGTATTTGAATTATGTTGCAAGTGTTGAAATAGAAGAAGTTGTATGAAAATCTATCCAAGTGTGAATTTTGGCTAACAAATGTTAGTTTTTGGTTATGTTATTTCAAGTGATGGCATTGTTCGCCTAAAGTGGATGTAGTGTTGCGTTGAAGCTCCAAAGTCGATGTAAATTAGAAGGTTTTGGGCTTAGTTGGTTATTATAGAAGATTTATCGGTTTTTCTAAGTCAAGACTTCCGCTAACTCGCTAATATGTAAAGGCAAAGCTTTGTGTGGGATATCCAATGAAGTGAGTTTTGTTGAATTTGAAGAGATTGACGACCTCCGATTCCAATATTGCTCGATCCCAAGAACCGTTTCAGGTATATTGTGATGCTTCTAAATTGAGTTTAGGTGGTGCTTATGCATAATGATAAAGCAAATGCCTATGTTTCAATGCAATTGAGGATTCATGAGAGAAATTATCCTACTCATGATTTAGAATTAGTTGTAGTGGTGTTTGTATCAAGATTTGAGACATTGTCTCTATGGTTCCCGATTTGAGGTATTTAGTGATCATAAGAGCTTAAGGTACTTATTCGATCGTAAAGAGATGAATATGAGACGAGAAGATGGTTGAACTGTTGAAGGACTACGATTTTGGCTTGAACTACCATCCGTAGTTAATGTTATAGTGACGCCTTGAGTAGAAAATGTTACATATGTCTACTATGATGGTTAAAGAGTTAGAATTAATTGAGTAATTTCGAGATATGAGTTTAGTCTATGAACGACACCACTAAATGCGATACTTGGAATGTTGAAGATTAACAATGATTTCTTGGATAATATTAAAGCGGCTCTAAATTGGATGTAAAGTTGGTGGATTTGATAGTGAGAAGAACCAATCCGCATATGGTTATTTTAAAGTAAATGCCCAAGGTATGTTGAAGTTTCGAGACATAATTGTATACCTAATGATGCGTAGATAAAAAGAATGATTCGAAGAAATTCATAGAAGTCGCTTTGAGCATTCATCTAGAGCTACTAAGATGCATCATGATTGAAGAAACTATTCGTTGCCCAGATTGAAACGGGATGGCATAGTTTGTGTATGCATGTTTGACTTGTCAAAAGTTGAAGGTTGAACATTAGAAGTTTATTACATTGTTAGAACCATTGGAGATTTTGGAATGGAAGTGGATAAGTTATCGATGAACTTCATGATGGTATTTCCCGCTACTTAGAGAGGACATAATATGATTTGGGTGATTGTGGATGACTAAAGAAATCCACTCATTTTATTCCAATTAGTATCAATTTTCCTATTTCGTTACGAGATTTACCTTCGAGTAATTATGAATTTGTACGGTGTTCCATCAAGTGTTGTGTCCGATAGAGATCCGAGATAATTCCGATTTTTGGAAGAGTTTGTAGGATGCGTTGGGATCAAATTTGAAATTGAGTTCAACATATCATCCACGCATGATGATCAAACAGAAGCATTATTCAATCCTTGGAGGACTTGCTCAGTGGTGTGTTCTTGATCAAGGAGGTGCGGATTGTCATATTCTATTGATTGAGTTCACTTATAAGAATAGTTTTCATTCTAGTATTGATATGCCACCCTTCGAGGAATTTTATGATTGTTGGTGCATAACGCCTTTAAGCTGGTATAAATATGGTGAGTGTAATCAAACCGAAATGGAAAGGGAACCACCGAGAAAGTGAAATTGATCCAAGAAAGGATGAAGACTTCTCAAAGTAGACAAGAGTTATCATGAAAAGAGGAGAAAGGAACTTGAGTTCCGTGAAGGAGATCATGTGTTCTCGAGTGTATCTCTAATAATCGTGTGGGTCGCGTTGAAATCTAAGAAGTTGACCTCAATTCATTGGTCCATATCAGATCTCAAAGAAGGTAGGGACTGTTGCCTATAGAGTGTCTTTGCCACCTAATATGTCCAATTTGTATGATGTGTTTCATGTGTCACAACTCCGAATTATAATCCGCACTGTCGATGAGATTTCGTGACGATGTACAAGCGGATGATTTTATGTTGAAACTACACCGTGAGGATGGAAAGTCGTGAGATCAAGAAGTCGAGAGGCAAAGAGATTTCTCCGTAAAATTGGTTTGAGAGGAGCATGGTGAAAATGTGACATGGAATTGAAGAGCAAGATGCAAGAATCGTGTCCGAGATGTTTGCATCGTAATTTTCGAGGATAAAAATATTCTAAGTCAGAGAGTTGAACAATCGATTTAAATTAGATTTTATTTTATTAAAATAAATAGATGTTTTAATGCATTTTTATGAATTGATGTGTTTATGATGCATTGTTGATGATTGGACGACTTAGAAATTTATAAGACTTAAGTGTTGGGGGTGTGACTAAGACTGTAGATATGGGCGTGTAGGTAGATAATAATAGATAATTATTGGTAATATTAATATTAAGATTATTATTATTATTATTAGGATTTAAATAATAATTTGATTAATGAAGGGCAAATTTGGCATTATGAAATAAGGGTCCTAAGGGTTAAGTAGTCATAAGAGGAAAACTAGAAATCACAATTTCTATTCGATCGTGAAAAATCGAGAAGAGGAAGAACGAGGAAAGAGAAGAGCAATCAAGTTAAAGAAGATTCACTGAGGAATCAAGGAAATTAACCAAGAACCTAAGGTAAGGTTGAAGTTCTAACTCTATAAGGGATTATATGATGGTGGGTTATGTTAGAGTTAGTTGAATAATTGTTTAATCATCCTTTATGTGAATTTTGATGTGTGGTGAATTTTGTGCGTGATGATAAACAATGATGATTTGATGAGAAAACCTTGCATTTTGATGTTATCAATTAAACCCCAAATGATAGATATGATTATTGTATGTTTGGTAAAAAAATTCTACTATATTATGTTGGGAAAATTGGGTTTTGAAGGTTTGGGGATGGCTGAAATTGTAACAAGAATGTTGCAGAATTTTCTAAAAATTAGCAGCAGTAACCGGTTCCCACCAGGGGGTAACCGACTTCGACAAATCTTTCCCTTCATCTATAGCCACCACCACGTGGTCGAACTTAGGGGCCAAAGATCTCAAAATCTTGGAAACAATAACTCTTGTTGTTAATGCTTCTCCACATGTCTTGATTTGATTCACTAGTTTTGTAACCTTAGTGAAGAAATTAGATATGCTTTCATTATCTTTCATCTGAAGTAATTCATACGTTCTCTTGTGAGTTTGTAACCTCACCTCTTTCACCTTTTGTGCACCACCAAAGGAGTTTGCAAGAATCTCCCAGGCTTTTTTGCAGATTCTGAATCACTTACTTTCTCAAAATTCTATGAACTCCGACATTGATGAATTATGAATAATTATTTATAACTCAACTTCTCCAATTATGTGTGTTTCTTCTTGTCTTCTTCTAAAGCGTCTTCTTCAAGAGCTTTTAATCCATCATTTACAATATCCTAAAGACCTTGACAACGGAATAAAACCTTCATCTACTTGCACCAATTCTATATCTACTCCTAATTGGTGGACTTGCCGGATAATTCACATTCCCATAACTCACCGTCATCGTGAATTCTTCTTCCACGATCGTTTTGATTGTTCTTCCCTTGAATCGGTTAACTGGAGCTCTTGATTTTATTTTATTAAAATAAATAGATGATTTGGTGCATTTTTATGAATTGATGTGTTTATGATGCGTTGTTGATGATTGGACGGCTTAGAACTTTATAAGTGACGAAGTGTTGGGGGGTGTGACTAAGACTGTAGAGACTTGGGGTGTAGGTAGAGAATAATAGATAATTATTAATAATATTAATATTAAGATTTTTAGTATTATTATTATTATTATTAGGATTTAAATAATAATTTGATTAATGAAGGGAAAGTTTAGTATTATGAAATAAGGGTCCTAAGGGTTAAATAGTCATAAGAAGAACAATAGAAATCACAATTTCTACTCGATCGTGAAAAACCAGAGAAGAGGATGAACGAGGAAAAGAGAAGAGCAATCAAGTTAGGGCAAGAAGATTCATTGTAGGAATCAAGAAAATTAACCAAGAACCTAAGGTAAAGGTGAGGTTCTAACTCTATAAGGGATTATATGATGGTGGGTTATGTTAGAGTTAGGTTGAATAATTGTTTAATCATCCTTATGTGAATTTTGATGTGGTGAATTTTGTGCGTGATGATAAACAATGATGATTTGATGAGAAAACCTTGCATTTTGATGTTATGAAGTAAACCCCAAATGATAGATATGATTATTGTATGTTTGGTAGAAAAATTCTACTATATTATGTTGGAAAAGTCGGGTTTTAAAGGTTTGGGGATGATTGAAATTGCAACAAGAATGTTGCGTAATTTCTCGAAAATTAGTAGCAAGAATCGTTCCCACCAAGGTTAATCGGTTTACCGCGTGTAAAATTTAGGTTTTTGGGAATTTTTGTGAAGGGTAACCGGTTACCATATATGGTAACTGGGTTCCCGATTCTGTTGGCAGAATGACTGCCTTTTTGAAATTGATAGTAATTGGTTCCCACTAGGGGGTAACCAGTTACCGCTGAGTGAAAATGAAAATTTTGAAAATCTTTAAAAACTCATAACTTTTTACTCTGGTGTTCTATTGACGCACCATCGAACCTACGGGAAGCTAAAAATATTTCCTAACTAAGAAAAATAGTTTTAAAATAACATGAAGGGATTTTGTGGATTTTCTTTTATATTGATGTTCGTGGTAATTATGAAGTTGTGAATACGGTGATGAAAATGAAGAGTTCTCATGATGCGACAATGTTGTGACGTTGTATAAATAACGAAGTGTAATAAAAAATGTTGATTTTTTTGTTAGGTGACGTGTATTGTGTCGTTTCATGATTTATTACGACATATTTTCATTCCATTACATATTCATAAACGACGGTGTAGCCTTAATGACAGAAGACGGTGAAGCCTAAATGGAAAGTGACGGTGTAGCCTAAATGGCATAGCGACATTGATATGGTACCACATACATATATAGTTAGAGAAGTTGATCTCATTGACTTCATGACGCTGTTGGTGAATATGTGATTTAATGAACCGCTGGGTGTGATTATTGAATTTGTGATGTGTTGATGTTGGTGTATAAAGCATGATTATTATGATTATGGACGCTATACTTTATCTATCCGCTATCATATTCTTTTTATATTGTTATGATATCTCGACCCTTCTGCTTGAATGTTGCCGTGTGGATAACGTGCAGGTGATCAAGAATATAGTGCTTGAGGTATGGAGTAGTGCTCCGTATTGCATAAATTGAGTCGGGTCTTGCTCTGATACGTAACACCGGGGATGGACGCTTGTTTTATTTAGTCGATGTTTTATTGAATAATTTTGGGAGTATTGTAAACTCTCTTTAATTGAGATTTTGTTGATTTTTAATGATTGGTTGATGTATGAATTAATTGTGGAATTCTTTTCCGCTATGCTAATGAAGTTGATTTATTGAAGACTATAATGATGATGTTGTTGGTTCATCCGAATCATGTTATGTATCATTTTGTTAAATGTTGATCAAATTGGTTTGAGTTTTGAGATGATGAAATGTGACATCCTATTTGATCATTGCTTGAATTTTATTTCACTGATTTTATTAATTTATTACGTTAGAAAATAGGGTGTTACACTATATGTATATTTTAGGTGTGGACGTATTGAGAGCTTACTAATTTAGGGTTTTGGAAAGTTCTATTTATGGTTTTTTACAGATGTTGGATATTACCTTCTTAGTCCTAAGACTAAGGTATTTATATTGGCTCCTTTGGTTTGGGCTAGAGAGCAGCTACCAACTCCCTCATTAGAAACATGGAGAGGAAAGGCTCGTCCTCCTTGGTTCATGGAAGAGGCGATTTTCCTCATTGACGTTCTCCTTATGTCGTTAGCGTTGGACCTGTATATTCAATGCATTTGTTTAGTAAGGGTATTGGAGTTAGTTCGTGGATCCAACATTCATATTTCTTCTAAGGGAGCAATGATTCCTATTTGAGAATTCAAGATACATATTGCCTCTAAGAGAGACAAGGATTTCTTTTGACGATCTAACATTCATATTTTCTCTAAGGGAAAAAATATTCCTTTTTGAGGATCCAACTTAAATATTCACAATCATTTGTCGGTTTTTAAGGCATGACACCCCCTTTGAGGACCCTCAATTTTGTGGAAGAATGCTACCCTATTTTTGTTATTAGAGCAAAACATTTTAAGAGAGTTTGTATTTTTGAGGGTGAAATGCCCCTCGCCTTATTGAATAAGAAATAATAAATTACTAACTATAATAGCATATTGAGTTAACTAAGTTCCATCTCCTATAAATGCATCTTTCATCCAACTCTTCAAGTTTGTAGGTGTCATGAAGTAACTTTTGACATGTGTGATATTAACCTTGCCAATTAAGTCGTAGTTTCCCCAAACAAACTAGTACGATCACATGGACGGGCATGAGGTCACCCTCCCGCATTTCCCTTAGGACCACTTTGGATTTGTACTTTTTGTGGTGCTTTGTTTGGCGGAAAATTCTATGATGTGGGTGATGTCACGGGTTTTTTGATCAGGTTAACAATTATGAGTCGCTCCTAGCCTTGAGATGAATGACCCATTTTTATGGCGAGACCTATACCGGAGACGAGGGCCTAATACTTAGCTTGGTTTGTTGCTGGCTTTAAACTTAATCTTTAAGCAATGTTCTATCAGGAGGTTATCTAGTCTTTTTAGAACTATTCCAATGTCACTTCCATTCAGGTTTGAAGTTCCTTCCATTAACAATATCCATATGTGAAGAGCCTCTTAGTTCATCGGTGAGCTAAACTCGCAGAAGTTAGCTAATATTTGCAATGTGATGCTCCCTCTAGTTATATATTGAATATCATACTCAGATAATTCCCTTTACCAAGACATCATCCTTCACGCAAGATTTAACTTTTTCAATACATGGAAAATGTGATAATTGGTTCTCACCATTACACAACCGTTAGACCAATCACCGATCTTATGGAACATGGCCTTGTAGTTATCATGATTTTGGGACCATTCTCTCAATCTAATGGTACCTGGCCTTAATATTTTAAACACATTGCTCACAAAATAGATGATATGCTTAGTTATGTTCTTCTCCTGGACGAGAATAGAGCTCATTACTTGATCAGTGACTAACAAGTATAGATAAAAGACCTTTAGATTAATGAATACATCCCCGCATTGGCTCGTATGTTCGAATTTCTCCTTTTTCAAAGTGGCTAAGAAATGAAACACATTGTCACCGCACAAGAAAGAAAGGTTAGGAGGTTAAGCCCCTATTATTTATTGAACCTCCTTAATGTATGAGGCACTTATGATATTGATGGTAGTATGAAACTTGTTTGGAAATATCCCTATCGTAGTTAGCATAAATCCTAGGAATTTACACACTTAAACATCGAAGGAGAACTTGGAAGAGTTTAAGCTCACGTTATACCTCCTAACTGACTCTAGGGTGTCTTCCAAGTATACACAATGGTTTCCCCTTTTAAGGTCTTATCTCATCGATGTAGACCTCTATGTTTCACCATATCTACTTTAAGAAAAATTTATACATTAATCTTTGGTAGGTGGCACATGCGTTCTTCAACCCAAAAGGCATGAAATTATAGTAATTATTGCCATGGTTGGACATGAATGCCATTTTGAGGTCCACATGATTCATCTTTATTAGACTATAGCCGCAGTAAGTGTCCATGAAGCTCTAGGTTTTGTATCCTAAGGACCCATCAATCACCTAATGAATATTGGGTAGTGAGTATGAATCCTTAGGGTATGATGGGTTCAAGTTAGTGAAATTATCATACATGTGCCATCTATTTAACAACTTCCAAACCAATATCGCATTAGCCATCCATGTTAGATACTTGGCTCGAGAAGTATATACTCTTCAATTTCTCAATGTCCTCGTCAATCATCGCTCTTCCTTGCACTTTGCGCTTTCTCAAAGACACTAGTATCATAATGGAGTCAATGGTGAGGTGATGGGATACCACCTTGGCATTTATTAACGACATGTCTCGGGCCCTGGAGAACAAGTTGACATTTCGTCAAGAGGGCAACAAATTCCTCTTCCCTACTTTAGATAAAGATGTGCCCTATTTGATGACTTGAAAATCTCGTGGTATAATATGGACTTCTTTTAGATCCTATGTGAGAGTGTGCATTTCTTTTTTCTTTTTTTAAACTTCAAAATATAGAATTAAAATAGAAAAGGAATTACAAAGGACACAAGAGGGAGACCAAACCTAAACCTCTTCAAAACAATATCGAATGCGAGGGGTACCCGCCTTGTCTAGCAAGTAATCCTTTAACAAAATAGGATGGACAAAATTGAAGGAATCAATTGCCTTACTCTTTAGGATAAAGCTAGCGAGAATATCCGTATAAAAATTGGCTTCTCTATATATATGCATTATCATAAAATCAATTTTGAGAGTGAATGTCCGACACGCAAGCCAACGAGATTTGATCTTCCACGAAACCAAAGAATAATTAGTAAAGCTTTGACGACACTAATGCAATCTGTTTCAATCCAAAGCTTTGTCCAGCCTTTGTCAATAGCACACTCAATAGCTATAATTGCAGCCATGAATTCAGCATACGAAGAATTTCCTTCCCCTAAAAAATGAATAAAACTGGTTATATGATCAACATTATTATCCCAGAAAATTCCTCCGCAAGCAGAAAAATGAAGGAGAGCCAGCAGTGCCTCCATCAATGTTGCCTTTTATCCAACCAGTAAGAGGAGGGCTCCATAAAACATCAGTGCAAGAAGGAGTAGGATTTGGGTTGATAGTGATGTTGAAAGCTTTCAAAATAAAGAAACTAGAAATTGAATTATTAGCATACCTGTTAGAGTGATTTCCCATCAGTTTTGCACACGCAGCTCTTTCGGAGCAGCAAGTCTTCCACCAATTTTGCTGTAGTTTTTGGCCTGCTATATGAGATAGCAGGTGTGCATAATGTAGGCTTTAGTGACAGCAGCAGTTTGCTTGTTCCAGTTCTGTTTCAAAACTTTGATGCAGTCATTGAAATCATTGATGACAGTTGCAATTTGAAATTTAGAAACCAGCCATGCCCAAATGCTTAAGGCAAAACTACAATGGAAGAAAATACGCTTTGTGTCTTCATTCGCCTTGTTGCACATAAGGCATTTCGAAGGAAGAAAGAAAACTCGAGATTTTAACATAAGATCCGTTGGAATCTTGTTGTGCAAGAGTCTCCGCATCAACATCGCACGAAAGGTGAGCAACATCCTTGTCCTAAGGGAGAAAGTTCCAGCAGGAAGAGGTATCATTAAAAGATAAATAAGCATGTTTCAGAGTGAGATTACCGTCTGCAATGGATTTCCAAGCAAGGAAGTCAGTATGCGAATCAGGGATAGAGAAGTTTGGCACAATGGAGTTAAGGGAGGGAAAAGCATCTCTAGTATTATCATGTAACATCCAGTTTCCATTTGTCCACCAATCACTGAAAGTAGAAGCTAAAGTTCTGATATGAGTTCGATATTTAGAGTTAAAACCGAGGATCACCACCTAGTTATCAAGCCAAAAGTTTATGTCCTTCCTGCTTCCAATGGTCCGTATGCGCTTTCTAACACCTTATCACAGTTTTCCTTTATGCCTTTTCATAGCAAAGATTTAATGGAGTAGTTGATGTATTTATTTGTGTGTTTCACCCTAGAATTAAGGAGTTTGGACCAGTCTTGCCTCTTATTCATAAACTTCCAGCATAGCCGAAGATTAGATGCTTAGTTGTACGCTTTAAAAGAGATGATGCCAAGCCCACCAGATTTGATATTCCTGCAACAAGTTTTCCAAGCCACAGTGACACCTTTCTTCTTCTCAGTATTCCACTCCATATGAAGTTTCTCATATCTTCCTCTATACGCTTGACAACACTGCTAGGCCAGTTGTAAACTGAGATGCAATGCACTATCATGCTATGGATGACAGTTTTCACCAAAAGCACTCTGCCAGCCATAGAGAGTAGTTTTGCCTTCCACGAAGCTAGCTTGTTCCTGATATTATCTGCTATATACTAGAAATTCATAGCTTTAGGCTTGCCCACAAAAATGGGGACACCAAGATAAACAAAAGGAGCGAAAGCTTTAGTGAATCCAATGATATCTGCAAGTCTGCTATGCCTTTCTAGTGACATCCCCCCTGCATAAATCAAAGATTTTGTAAGATTGCAATTTTGTCCAGAGCAAGCAGCATACTCATTTAAGAGATTGGCAATGGCTGTTAGAGATTTGCTATCACCCCTGCAAAAAATCATTATGTCATCAGCAAATAGAGTATGATATGGGATTTAGAATTGCTTGTTAGCTTGAATAAGGTTAATGGCATTGTTTTTGACAATATCGTTGATGCTCATTAAAACATCTTCATTTATGCCAGTAATGGAGAAATAGGCCATCTTGTCTCACACCATTTGAGCAAGAGAAAATCCAACATTTTGCCATTAAACCCAATAGATATCTTGGCAGAGTTAAGAATAGTATGAATCATAGTGCAAAATTTATATTGAAGCCAAAGCAAGTAAGAGTTTTAATCGTAAAATCCCAATTTATAGTATCAAAAGCTTTTGAAATATCAATTTTAGTGCAACATTTCCATCAGAATTTTGTTTTGTGTTATTAATGGTCATAGATGTAAGACAGATGCTATCTTTTATATTTCTAAGCACGAAACCATTTTGTTTCACGCGAGATAATGCCGGTAAAATAGGAGAAATTTTGTCAGCAAGAATTTTGGATATAATTTTGTACTTGAAATTAGCCAATGCTATGGAACGATATTGGTTCGTGCAATTAGCGTCTTTGGTTTTAGCGTAAGAATAAGAGTGTTAGAGTTGAAGTTAGCGTAATCCATCTTTGCATAAAGAATTGATTAGCAGAAGAATGACATGCTTACTAATGATGTCCCAAAATTTTGAAAAATGACCATCAAAACCATCGTATGTAATCAAGATTAAGGTTTAGAATAGCCTAATGAACTTCAAGAGGATCGAAGCATGGTTAAACTATCATTAATCGACTATTTATGAGGCAGGTATCACTTTATCAACCGCACTGTTGTCCCGTGAGGGTAGAACTGCTTAATAAACTTTGAAGAGTAGATTCTATGTGTGTTTCTATTATGTCATTTTTGGTTTCCACTTTGCCATCAATCACTAAAGAAGAAATCAACTTCGATTTATTTTAATCTTGGCATATGTGTGAAAAAAGTTAGTGTTCCTATCACCATGAAGATGCCAATTGATCCTAGCCTTTTCCTTCCGAACACTTCTTCAATATTTAAGGCTAATTCTAAGTCATGTTGGGCTTTAGATTCTTTGTCCCAGACTATCCGATAACCTCGATATTAATGTCACCAGATGTCTTTTAGGTTTATTTCATTAGTTCTCACAATACTTTGAATATTGCCAAAGGTTAGAAGATTCCACTCTTTCAACTTGATTTTCGTAAGTCTAAGCTTTTATCCGAATATACATAGGACATCCAAAGATTTTGGTGTTCCGACCACTAACAATTTCACACCTTCTGGTGAGTCCAAGCTTTAAGGAATTTGAATTGACTTTTAAAATTAGTGTTATCAAATTTGAAAGAAAGAAGGATGGGTAGTGATCGATTTGAGCTTAGGTAAAGTGTTGCACACAATGATTGGCAAGCATCCAAAATATGGAGGTTATAGACCACTGTCTACCTTTTCTCGCCTCTCCCTCGCTTTTCTCCCATTACACCGTGCGAGAATTTCCAAGAGTTCTAAGGTGTATGAGATTATTAGAGTCATCCAGTTTGAAAATCTCTTATAGTAGTGCTAGCAGAGTGTGTCCACCCTATACTCATAAGCACTAAGAATAGTGTTAAAATCCCCAATGTAAGTCCAAGGATGTTAGGATTACTACCTAAACTATGCCATAAATTTTTCTAAGTACATAACTAGTAGCATAAACATCGGAGAAAACATAAGTGCAATTATTAAAGTTAAGAGTGAAGGAGCTGATCATAAAATGCACAATGGTAGGGTTCAAGAAAGACTTATGTATAACCAGAGGTTAGGTAGTTGATTATTCCCGGAGTTCATAGCAAAGAGCTTTCAATCTAACCTAGCCACCAAACTTTGGAAAATTGTAATCCATCCAAGGCTCATTTATAAAACAAAATCTGGAGAATTATTGTGTATCGCCTTCTTCAAGCAAGCTTTGGCGTTGGCAATGTTCCGTAAAAGGAAATTCATAAGGTAAGTTTGGCATGACTAGAACGGAGTCTAGTTTTGTTTTCGATTGTGCTTTTTATTCTTCTTTTATGTAACCATCTTAAAATCCTTCGTGGAAGAAGGTCTACTCCATTATCCTCATCCTGTCTCAGATCTTCCATGTTTGCCCAAGCTTCATTCAAGAAGTTTGTTACTCGCTTCTTTGTGTATTGAATCTGCTGTATACTCCTCCAAATTGTATGGTTTCAATTTCATCTTCATTAGAGTTATCATTTTCGCTTGAGTGGATTCTTCTATTTCTATTAGTACCTACATGCTTCTCCCGAGCATCGGTGTTGCTAGTGATAATGAAGTTATGCTGTTTCGCCAACATTTGTGGTGAATTGCTTGGAACATTGACTATGTGTTCACAAGTGATTTCTCGGTGAAACAAACCGCTAGTCCTCCAAACTATCGTAAGTTTTATGATTGTTATTCAATTCCTCTAGTAACTTGGCAGATCGACTAGATTAATCCTAATGGGTATTGGTCGTTTGATAGAATTAATAAAATAAGTATTCATGTTTAAGACTTGTATTTAAAGTGTTTATATATATATCCAAAGTATTTCGATCATAATGCTAAATAACTTAATGACATGATCAAGTAAAATAACATAAACCGATTTGAACAAATAAACGATAAAGGTTCGATTTGTAAGAAATGTAGAAATGCAGAAAACGTAAATGGTTTTAAAGGTAAAGACTTTTTAATGTAGCATGAATATAAAAGCATGAGATGTAAAAGACAAGAATGTAAAAAGATTGAAAGTAAGAACGTTAATGTAAAAGAGCTTCGAAATGTAAAAGACTTTGAAATAAAAGAAACATTTAAATGCAAGGAAAAGTTAAATGACTTTGAATGTAAAGAATTTAAAAGACATTGATGCAAAGATAAAGGATAAACTGGAAAGATAAAGATGTTTACTGAATAATAAAAGTTTTGGTGCAATCATACGTACATCATTCGAGCATTCGCTTCCCCTAGCCATGTGGTATTGAATGTTTACCAATTTTTGTACAATAGATATGACACATGAAATCTAACACTAAGACTTTATTTATACTATGACCATAACGGTTCGATTTATGAGATCTTTGCACGTCTCGTAACATGCAGAACATTGCGCTTTTCTTGCTTCCACGCCTTCGAACCGCCTTCAACGATATTTCCTAACTTCCACTATTATCCTCATCGTGTTTGAATTTCAAATGCTTTGGCCACTTGTTTCTTGAACTCACTTCGTATACAATCCTACTACCACTTCAAGCTTCCTTTATATGTATCATCATAATTGTCGTTCAAGCTCCAAGTTTCAAAGACGTCCATTCAAGAGCCAATTTTTTCATTCCGAATCGTGATATCTACTTTGTTCCTACGTAACACCTACATCATTTCGTTTCGAGCTCAATGATTCCATTTTGAATCATATATATCAAAATCTTCACCAACAAATGCCCCTTTTAAATATGTATTTCTAATCTCTTTTCTGAGAAATACTTATTTTAAACCTATTCACAAGATTTTGATGTGATTTGAGTAATCATGATATCGTATGATTTCCACTACATCAATCGTGGACGCTCTCTTGCTTCAACCGCTTCAAAACAGCGTTAAAGATGGTGCGGTTATTAAAGACAATGATTATCTTTAATCACGCTTATTACCAATGTTCACTTTACGCCACCTCATTCCGTATCCAACCCACGACCTCCACGATTCTGCTTTAGTTGATGAGTGCTTCAACTTCCTTACTATAAACTAAATGTTTTTGTTTTTTACTATTTTTCACACTTGAACTTTTCTTTCTTCTTGTCAAAAACCCTAAAAGCTCTCAACAATTTCCAACAATGTCTTCAACAATATCTCAAATGAAGAAGATTTCAAGAAGAAAAGCAAGAATGGAACGATCATGGAAAGCAAAGTATTCAGATTCAAGGTCAATCTGCTTATACCCCAAGGAATCTCCAAAGAACAAGAACTCATATACTCTTCCTGTATTAATCCTAACTAATGTTGCTGGAAAGAGGTTTGCCTTAATGGGCCCTCTTACGCTTTTGAAACTCGAAAGATACCCGACAATCTTTCCTGCTTAGTTATGATTTTAAACCTCTGCTTAATAAGATGAAACCCTAGGTTAGAACTGAATGTGAAGGAATCCTTCTTCGAAAGACATAGAAACTTCTGATACTCCTCAAAAGACCTTTTATCCCGGATTATGTTAAAAGTAATCTTAAGCTATTTATCTTGTCCTACCGACGTTATACTAAAATGGTTTACTAAGGTAGAGGCTAAGAAATCCCATCGGGAAGAGCTAGGAATCTACAATCTAATCAAGTTGTCGAAACCAGGCTTCACCTATAGCCATCCCTTATTATTTATGTCTTTTTACTTTTGGGATAATACCTAATACCTTTCACCTTCCGGAGGAATGATCACACCCACATTCTTCGATATAGCGCTTATCACGGCTTATCACCAAGAGAGACATATATTCTCGACTCAAGAACATTCAGCATCATTGACTTCGACGCCAAGTTGGCCAGCTTCTAAATTTATCAGCCATTATCACATTGAAGGTGATAGTGTATCGATGTAGAGCATTTCTCACCCCCATTGGTTATCGAGATATGTGTTTTGTGAGGTCACTACAAGTAGCCAGTAGGTTCATTCCTCTAGCTGAGATTTACATGAAAATAGGAGAATTTGTTTGAGTGAGCTCTTACTGTTGATCTCATGAAAGTTTGAGATCACCGTTTCGAGTCCTAAATCTCACACCCCAAGAAAATTTTGCTAGTCGGGTCCTTTCCGTTACTCCAACTATGGCTTAATGCCATGTTTGAATTCGTTATCCACCGTTGATACCATTGTTGAGCAAGATCCAGAGGTAATGGATCAAATGTTGAAGGTATAAGGCTGAGAAGACTCGACTGAATGATGATAAGGTCATCCAAATTGCTTTCACAATACATCATGATCTTTTCTAAAGGCATAAATTTGAGGAGACTATGGCACCTTTTGCTTCGAGGACTCATGGACCGTCATGGTTCACCATGTCCCTTTCGGAGGCTGCTAAGAGTAAAGAGATCCAAGATATCTCGAAAGCCTCTTGCTCCCAAGACTAATCTCCTCAAGAATCACCCCCAACCAAGAACCAAATCCTCTGTCTTAATCAACCCAATTTCGCTTTCAAGACAACTGGTTTATGTCAATTAATTCCTGAACCCTTTTCAAACCTAAAGCGTTACATTCTCCGGGTTGAACTTTCAAGGCCGAGAAGCTAAACTGCAGCAGAACAATATCAAGAGTTTGCCCAGCTCAATTAATTTCTTTTGAACCAACCCATTTTTCATCAAAGGGTCGATTGGTGGACTAAATTTACTAAATTTTATATGTTTGATACTCACTATCCAAAAGAAACTAACTGCTATTCGGATGTGCAGGTACACAAAATAAAGGTATGTTCACTCATGCTCAAGAGATTAAGGCTTTTCTGCATTTCAAACTACTTATGATCCCACGCGCTTAAAACCATCGTGACATCGAAAGCGTCCCAAACCTTGAAGGAAAAATTTAAAGAAAAAGTCTCTAAGTTCAGACTTCCTTCAGGGTTGTCACCTGAGGATAGGTATAGGTTGGCACTCGAAATGCATCCACCTAAGTTTCCCAAACTACCTACCTCAGAACTGGCTCTGGCTTGGTTTCCCCCATACCCTTGGTGGTTAACTTGCAAAGAGATGTTCAAGTATCAATCTCAAAAGAAACTAAAGCCATCTGAGACTGTGACATGGGCTCAACATAATTTCCTGTAGGCATCTTCGCTATGACCTTTCTCCATGTCGATTCTTTCGAATGAACAAGTGCTAATGCTTGGGAAATCCCCAAATAATTTTACTTTCTTTATTTTAACATTTGCCTTAATTGTTTGATTTTCACATCAAAATAAAGACTGTTTCACTGAAGACCAAGGAAGGCAAGAGTTCCCAGCAACCATCAAGCTGATGACAATGTGCCCCAAGCAATTTCAAAAATTACCTCGCAACAACAACGACAACAACAACCATCATCATCCAACTCCAAATAACCATTCCAACTTCAAAGGTAATCAGTTTATTCTGGTATTTCTGAATGGACTTGAATTTATGATTGAAGTCTAACTTATGTTTGCACCATTTCGCACTAGTAACTCCCACCAACCACTCCAAAGAAGTGTGAAAGCCTAGTACCGGGGAAGACTCTCAAGGTCGGGGAAAGTTCACCAACGACTTTTGAGAAAGAAGCAAAAGAAAGACGTTTAAAGGATAATAACGTCTCTCGACCTGATTCCGTGGATGTTGCCCTTTACCAAAATCCAAAAAATCCACTCGACTCTCCAACGAATGTTGGAACATATAGACAAGAATATT